>CAHIKZ030001391.1:775000-1110000 GCA_903632075.3 Acanthosepion pharaonis | reverse complement strand
GGTTCTATAGCCTTATATGGCAATTGATCTACCACAGAAAAAAATGGCAACCTACTGTGGGGGAAAATCTACCTTGTCAGTCATGTCACGAATGATACATGATCACCTAAGCGTGTATCTCACATGACATTTAAAAAAAAAAAATATTGCTTATATATATATATACAGGGTGCCCCCAAAAATTGATATCAAAATGTGAATACCTGGGTAACTTTATGTTCCAGGTAAAGAAAATTAAATAGGCATGTTGAACAATAAAAGATTTATTTATCAAAATTCAAACAAGATATTCAAAAGATTGTAGATTTTATAACTGATTTCACAAATGTTCAATATGCGTACCACCTGTGACACAACACATCGTTGGTAGTCCACCTGCTAAACACGCTGTAGCATGTCTTGCATAACATTCTCCAGTGCCTGTGATTCTCAAGGCATGTAGGAAGAAGGGGATACAGACCTAAAAATTCACATAGCCCCACAGAAAAAATCACACGGTATCAAATCAGGTGAATGTAGTAGTCATTTCAACAACACATTGTCATTATCACTGGCATACCCAATCCATCTGTGGGCACCTCAGTGTGGTGTAATGGTTAGCAAGCTTGTCTTGCTAAATCAGTTACTACTGAAAAGTGAGTTCGATCCTCACTAGATGCCCCATACTTTCGGCCTTGTGCCACATCTAAGCAACGCTTGGAAAATCTCTACCCAATCCATCTTCCTGGTAGATTCTTATTGGGATAAGTCCATACTGAGGTGCTGGAGCATGTTACACAAGACCTGCTACATTGTGTTTGGCAGGAGCTGGACCATCAACTTGACGTGTATCACGTCACAGGTGATGTGCATATTGAACATTTGTGAAATCAGTTATAAAACCAACATCATTTTAAATATCTTTGAATTTTGATAAATGGATCTTTTATTGTCCCACATAAAGTCTATTTAATTTTGTTTGTCAGAGATTCAGATATTCACATTTTAAATGATGTCAATTTTTTGTGATACCATATATATATATATATATATATATATATATATATATATATATATATATGTGTGTGTGTGTATTTAGGCAGCTTCCCTTCTTTTAAACATGTATTAAATGCCAAAGACAACATTGTCCTGCTGATTTTCTTTTGTATTTTCTCATATTTCCGAATGAGACTTTTTATTTCAAAATTATATTGATATATATATATTTTTCAAAAGACAACCAAGTACTTTCGAACGTCATCATTCATCATCAGGGTCAAATTTTTCCTTTAACTTTAGCCAATTGCCTTGCAGCGGAATCGTATTGCTACATTTATATGAACCAAATAAACGTTACGAAATATTTTTAACTTCAAAAGACGCATTAATGTTATCATATGCAGGCAAAGCCATGTGATCAAGTGAAGGGGTGAAAAAGATTTTTTATTGTAAAAACCAAAAAATCGAAAAATACGTTATGGAATTTTAAAAAGTTCAAGGGAAATGATTATGTGATTTATCTAATTACATAGAAATATATTATAGACATTGAAGAGTGTTTCCAGAAATATTATAAGCTGTGCAATTAATAAGAGATCTATTGCTTCTAATATGTAGTACCTCTAAAATTTTAAGGCGTCTAATGTCTGTATGTTGATCAATAATTTTAGTATTGTCTAAGGCAATTGGCTAAAGTTAAAAAAATTTGACCCTGATGATGAACGATGGCGTTTGAAAGTACTCTTGTTGTCTTTTGGAAAATATATATATCAATATAATTTGGAAATAAAAAAGTCTCATTTGGAAATATGAGAAAATACAAAAGAAAATCAACAGGACTATGTTGTCTTTGGCGTTTAATACAATATGAAGGATGTTTCATTAAGATGGATTATATATAAGGGGGTTTCATTAAGATGGATCAAAAACAGCAGTAAATAAATCAGTGTTATTGGTAAAAATTTAATTATTTCTCTATTGGATCATGTTATTTAAGTAATGGCAATTATTTGTGAAAAATAATATCACCCAAATGTCCACCAACTCTGAAAGAAAAAGAAAAAAATCATTAGATGCTTAAACTTAATTCACATTTAAAATCAGTCCAGGTAATTGGAACACCCTTATATATATATATGTATACAGGGTGATTGAAAAGTAACTCCCCATTTTAAAATACTTATAATTTATCTGTTAACTATAATTTTTACAAGAAATGGATATGAGAGGAAAGCATTTAGCATGAGGTTTTATTTAAAATTCGATATGGGCACCAGATTTTGCTACCAGCTTCTCAAGCCACATATGAATCACGTCAACTCATTTCACCAGGAACTTTTGTGGTATGGAAAACATAACTTCTTGTATTCACCTTTCAAGTTCTTCTAAAGTCTTGGTTTGGTATCGTAGACTTGCTCCTTTAACCAATTCCAAAGAAAAAAGGCATCGGGTTTTAAGTCAGTACTCCTGGTGGGCCACTCATACATAAAATAGGGAGTTACTTTTCAGTCACCCTTTATATATATATTTTACTAACAATTAGTTTCCTCCTTATTGTTTTTTTTTTTTTTCATTGCCATTAGTTGTCACTGCTAAGTGAAAAAATAAGCTAAGAATACAACTGTTTACTTATGGACATAATATACGAAATGCAAACCAAAGACCACATTGTCATTTCCAACAACATAATGACCTAACTATACACATTCCTCACAAGACTGATTTTATCATAAAAATTGAATGCTGTCCCAGTTTAAAGCTTAGAAATTATGTTAAGTCTATCTTTGAGACCTGAAAGAAAGCATAGAAAACATATCATCAAGTGTATGAATAATTAACAAAGGATTTTCAATATTGGCTGATTCCGTGGGAGAAACATGTAGAAAAACAAAGGCCAAAAGATTGTTTTTGTTTTGCCTATGGCAGGATAATCAGATAAAAATCTAATTTTGAAGTCAAACAATACACAAGAAAGGACCCCAAAATTATGGCTGTTAATAGAGCTCATTGTGATCTTGTTCCAGCCTTGTTCAGGTTCCAACAATTTATAATAAAGAATTCCTTTTCAATTTCACCAAATACAGATTTTTTTTTTTTTACTCCACTAAATTTCCATTTGTATTGAAAATGTTAAAGTCTGTCCTAGATTTTGTTCATTTGAAATTCTCATAATAAATCCATTTTTTATTACACTATCTTGTTTCAAAATGTTTTTTATCTTCTTATTTTCTTAATCTTTTCTGTGTTGATTGATTATACAAGCAAATTTCAAAGACATTTCTAAGATTTTTCCAATATTGTGTAAAAGATGGCACTGGGAACTTTTAAGTTTAGTCTGACAAAAGACTTGATCCACTGTGAGGTTAGCTTGCTGATCCATGTTTTGCAGTAATGAATCCATATCCAATCTACAAATTTAAGCCAAAAAATCACATACACATACATACATTGCACACACACACATATTTTCTGTTTATGTCTTATTTTTATAGATATAATTTATTTAAGTAAATGCTCTGTATTTTAATTAAACAATATTAATTACATATACTGGCCTGAATGTTTGAGAAATTTTGTAGAAAATGTGCTTCTCTGATAGGAATTGAACCTGTAACCCTAATGGGAACCATCCTTTGATCTGACATGCTCTTAACCATTCAGCCACAAAGAAGCGTCTGGTTAAATTTATTGCATAAAATTTTCATATAAATTATAATATCTTTAGTTTTGTGATGGATTAATTAGTTGCTATTTATGTGAAGATTATTAATAAAATTTCGGCAGACTTGGACCTTCATGGCCACAAAAAAATGGAATGTTAAAAGGACAGTTTTTCCATTGACATTGCTATTATTTTAACTACCTTCTCTCATCCACAATGTTTATTGTTTTAAAAAGAATTTTAATAAGCCCTAAACATATGATGTAAGTGAATTTATACATTATTTTTTTGTTCTTGAGAATTTATAACAAAAATATTAAACACTATTTATTTATTGAGATTGTTAAAAAAACAGCCTTGAAATAATAAAACGTATGATTCTGTTTACTTAATATCTGAAATTTTGAAATGATATATTGTCATCATTTCATGGACTATTTCAAGTAGTATCCACATTTTTGTTGTTTTTCAACACAGTGTTTCAACCAAAGTATTCTCCAACTTTTTTCAGGAGCATGTACCACCCAGTAACAGTCAGTTATGTGCCATATGTGATACCCACTTAGGCGATTATGTATCTTTTGATACATGATTGATGAAGTAGATTTTTTTCCCACACTAGGTTGCCATTTCTTTCTGCAGTAGACCAGTTGCCATCCAAGACTGTCCTGCTATTTACCCATAGATGAGGGGAGAAGAAGAGGATTCATAGCTTTCCAAAGAAAATGTAAGTGAAACTCTAATCCACACTTGTTTCTTTCAGTTTTTCCTGCCTTTTTATACAGAACAATTCACAGATATGAGTCTTAAAGATCTGTACCTCCAGATTTTAATCACTGTAAAAAATAACCATACTATATTTTCAAAGATCAGTACAAATACTAATAGAAGAAAGAGAATGCTAAAAAATGACATCAAAGAGAAGGATATTAGTGTTATATTCCATGCTAATAGGAATATATACTTGAAAAACAAGGTGGATAAAATAAGTAAAGATTTATTGTAAAAAACCAGTACAATAAGAATAAAGGTAACAGTTAGGCACAAGGTCATCGCAAGTCAATCCAATAGTGAGTGTTACTAATGGAAGGTCAGTAGTTCTCGTGTAAGTCTGAGTCATACTCAAAAGATCCCAGCTAGTCAGTATTTAATAGCCCCCCTCCTATGATGGTAGATGTGGCACAAGGCTGGGTTTAACGTGGGTCTTCTGAGCTCATAGTCTCAGCCAAAAAATCCCCGTAGAACCCATATAAACGGGATTGGGTTGGTCAACCTCCCCGAATGAGACTCTGCCCTTTGGCGGAGCCTCGTCCTGGTTCCTCTCTGCCCAAAGGCAGAGAGTTCGACCATCTAGCTGGAAAAGATCCCAGCTAGTATATTTAGCTACCCCCCACCATGAGGGTTGTATGTGTCACAAGGCTGGTTTAACATGAGTTCTCTGAGCCCGTAGGCTCAGCCAAAAATCTTCCCTTTCGAACCCGTATAAACGGGTTCAGGGGTAGTCTACCTCCCCGAATGAGAATCTGCCCTTCGGCAGAGCCTCGTCCGGGTTCCTCTCTGCCCAAAGGCAGAGAGTTCGACTGTTTAGCTGGAACAGGTCACAGCTATTCTCTGTAGTCCGTTGACTTACAGATACTTATAGGTAGTTACTACCTATAGTGTAGCCACTCATGGGGGTGACAGGTTATTCCATTACATCAATTAATCTGAATAATTAATAGAAGAAAACAATTTAAACAATGAAATTACTTTGAATATGACACCTGATTATTTTAAAATATACATGAGGAAGGTGTCTAAAAAAAATGGCTTAGAGGTCTTCAATTCCATTCATAATGTTCCAAGGATGATGAGAATAAATTTGAAAGGATATTCAAAATCAATCACAGTTCTTGTTTTTCATCTACTGATTACCTATAAAGGCATGTTGCTCAGCATTACTTTTAGTCCTTGTTATGGAGTGATTTCACAGTGGAGGCTTGTATTTGTACTAAGTCGGTCCTAAAATAGGTTTGATGTACAAAAACATTAGGAACTTGATATAATAGGTATAACGCAGAGAAATCTAGTTGTGGTCGCTGATAGTTTAGTATTCGACTAACTGTCATCCGACATCGACTCACTGAGCAACTGACTCATTACTCTTACTACTCTTACTTATTATAGGTGGGAGGGTCTATTAACTATAGAATAAGTGTGTTCCACTATAACAGTCCTGAAATTTAATGTAAAATGAAATGATCTGATTTAATTGTGAAAATTGGCCATCTAGAAATTATAATAACAGACGATGGAAAGAATAACATAGAAAGTTCAAACTGCACAGGACTAGTGAAAGATTATTTTTCAGTATAGCAATAAGAGAATTAAACTAACGTTAGAAAGAGTGCTCGACTATTACATGATTATTTACCCTCCTAGACGACTGTGAATGTTGAACAATTTCATCATAAACAAAAAAAGACTTGAAGTGACCAAGATGTCTTCCTATCGATGAATATTGAGAATATCATGAACAGAGTTATTGACAAATGAGGAAAATTTAAGTCAAATAGAAACTACAAAGAATCTGTTGAAAGAGACAGCTGAAATTTGGGATGCATAATAAGAAAAGAAGGCTTCAGGAAGTTAACACTCTCAGGACATACAAGAGAAAAGCAACAAATCACTTATTTGACAAATTTAATCAAATGGATGGAGGAATAAGTACCATAAACAAGCAAATTTTACTGAAAGCAACAAAAAACAGAAATCTGTAGAGAACCATGATCCTTCACATCCTGAAAGGACATGACACATAAGAGAGAGCCAACATGTAGCACTTCTTTCATGTGGTCAAGGAATTTTAATTTATCCTGTACATCTATTCTCTTCTCTTGTTCTTGTTCTTGTAATGGCATTCACCCGAGGTGGGTTGAGCCGGCTCCAATATTAGAGTTTCATGGGAATTTGGAATTCACAAGTGGTCCCCAACCGCATGTATAGCACATGAGATTTGATTATAGTGGTGAAGGTTTCGTGCAGGACCATCCACACTTTTTGAAGAGCCGATTACAGAGACCTGATGCACTATGTGCCACAAGGTCCTCAAACGACCATCCGCAGGTTTTGAATTCAGAGTTTTCCTTCTCCTAGACCAGTTGCCATCCAAGGCTATAGAACCCAGTCTGTCCTGCTATTTACCCATAGCTGGAAGGAGAAGAAGAGGATTGACACCTTTCCCAAGGGTATTAGCACGTAAGTGAATGTAATGGATTCGACTGGAATTCGAACTCGGCTCTCCAATTCCTCAATCCAAGCCGCTATCCATTACTCCACCGTGCATCCTATTGTAAGTGAAAGTAATGGATTTGACTGGAATTTGAACTCGGCTCTCCGATTCCTCAATCCAAGCTGCTATCCATTACTCCACCGTGCCTCCTATGCATCTATTCTATATAAAATGTAATGTGACTTTATATGATTATTAGTCATGCAGCCTGATCACCAATACTTATTAATGAGATATTTCATTGTTATGATAACAGGAGACATTACTTGATGCCAATGAATATCTTATAGTGGTGAAGGCTTGTACAGAACCAACAACATTTTTTAGAAGAGCCAAATGGTGTACAGCATAACAAGGTCCCCAAACGAACCTCCTCAGGTTTTGAATTCAGAGTTGTCCTTCTCTTTGCCAGTTGCTACCCAAGGCTATAGCACCCAGTCTGTCCTGCTATTTATCTATGGCTGGTGGGAGAAGTGATGGATTCATATTTTTCCCAAGGGTATTTGCACATAAGTGAAAGTAACAAACTGGAGTGGAATCAATCTGAGTCACTATCCATTACGCCAACATATCTCCAGATAAATACAGAGTTAGATAGATAAAAATTAAAAGAAAACTTTTAAATTCAAGACCTATTGAAAAAAATATATATAATGCATAAATTAATGTCAAACTAAAATAATATAAATAATAACTACATTACAAAAAGAAAAATTCAGCAACAGCATTTATTCACTTTCGTTTATTAGACATTAAATTACCTCCCTTAGCATTCTTTATAATTTACCTTGACTTTTAGTTGACCTGATGTATATTTATGAGCATTCTTAGATTTTAAAATTCTAAAAAACGAACATTTTATAAATACTTGTTGCAAAATAAAATCCTTACTTTTGTCTTCATAAAATCCATCAGATGACAAAATGCATTGGCTAAGATAAATTTTTTTGTCTTTTGTGACTTTGGCATAAAATCCATCAGATGACAAAATGCATTGGCTAAGATAAATTTTACTTTTGTCTTCATAAAATCCATCAGATGACAAAATGCATTGGCTAAGATAAATTTTACTTTTGTCTTCATAAAATCCATCAGATGACAAAATGCATTGGCTAAGATAAATTTTACTTTTGTCTTCATTCCTTTACAGATATATTTTTAGTTATATCCAAATTTCTATCCATATATATATATATATATAGATATGTGTATGTATATATGTATGTATAGGGAAAATTCAAATATAAATATATCTGTTAAGACAACATAAAGAAAAGAAAAAACAAGAGAAAAAACTTTTATGTCAATTCATTTTGTTCCTTGAGGAACTTTATCAAGCCAAGTGTAAAAATTTTATTTAGTAACCTGTATTCATACACAGAAGTAACCTGGGGAAAAAATTTTAAACTTTGATATTTTGAATTAGAGAATACTCTAAAATATTTTAAAAACATGTAATGTGATGGAAAGGTAAGTTTTCTTTGCAATGGCACTTGGATTGATATTTTAAACCTTTCTAATGAGAATTGTGCTACCGAGATTTCTTCTTGGCTAAAAGCTAGCATTGATGCATTTGTGCCTTCTTAGAAATACCAGGTGAATCCATAACCTTCTCCTTGGTTTATACTTGCTTGTTCAGCTGCTATAGCCCACTGGAATGACATTTTCCGGCTGCACCAGTATAGTAGTTCTGATCACAATAGATACCTCTTTGTTTCTGCTCATAATAATTGTAAACATGTCCTCAAAGAGGTAAGTTTTTGTTTGCTGATAGAATGAGGTAGCATATAGCAAGTTTGGTTCTTGTGACTACTAACAGCTTTGTAATAGTCTGTTAAATAAGAGTAAGTACTCTATCTCTCCTCTTTTCACTCAGTTTGAGGTTGTAACATCTTCTGCTGATAAAGCAGAATGTTTTGCTTGTAAATTCTCTTCCAATTCTACTCTTCACTCATTTGGAAGTATCTTTGCCTAACATTTCATTCAGAACTGAGTCTCTATTGAGTGATATGCATATAACTTTGGATCCCCACAAAGTATGTGAACTTCATGATATCCCTGCAATAGATCTTAGGAAATGTGCTCTTGAAATGGCTCCTGTTCTCTCTAAACTCTATAATAAATGCCTTGCAATTTCTTGCTTTCCTGTTTGTTGCAAATCCTCTTCTGTATTTATGAACCATCTGTTCCTTCTATTGCCTATTAGCATTCTACCTCTTTTTAGCAAAATACTAGAGGCTCTAATTAACTCAGAATTGGTTAAGCATCTCACCTTGCAGAGTCTTCTTTTAGACAAGCACTATGGCTTTCGCTTCTTTAGGTCAACTGCTGATGTGTTAATGGTTAGTGCTGAAAGGGTCTATCAAGCTTCAGATAAGAATGGTGAAACTTGGGCTGTTGCTTTGGATATCTTGAAGGCATTTGACAGGGTTTGGCATGCTGGTCTTTTTCACAAGTTGAAATGTTATGGTATTTCTGGACAAAGTTTTGATCTGATTCAGTCTTTTTTATCAAATAGTGAAATGCAAGTTATCTTGACTGGCCACTCTTCTAGATCATTTTGCATTAATGCAGGTGTTCCCCAGGACTCCATCCTTGGACCTACATTTTTCCTAATTTTTATCAATGACTTTTCTGATGTCATCAATTCGGTATTTATGCTGATGACACTACTATTTGCTCCTTTCTTAATAGTAAGTCTAATTTATAAATGACCTACAATCTGTTGTTAAATGGAACAAGAAGTGACTTGTTAATTTTAATGCCTTCAAAATGAAACTGTAATGTAAATTAGTATTTAAATTATTTTAGAATTACTACTTTCCCAAGCCAACATGCATGACTATAAAAATATTAAAAATTAAAATAAAATAAATAAATTTATAATGTTATTCAAAATATATAACACATAAATTAATCCCAAATTAAAATAATTTAAATACTAATTGGCATTAAAAAAAAATTTCTAGAACATCATTTATTAATTTTGTTTATTAGACATTGAATTGTGTCATATGGTGTATTCCATAGCTTGCCTCGATTTTTCAGCTAACCTGATGAATATTTATAAGCATTTTTAAATTTAAAAATTTTGGAAAACCAATAACATTTTTGTTTTTGTATACAAATACTTGTTACATTTGCCTTCATAAAGTCCCTCAGATGACAGAATGTGTCAGCTGAGATAAGTTTTCCTTTTTAGCTATATATATATATATATATATATATATATATATATATATATATATATATATATATATATATGATAAAATGTTAATTAGTAATCCATATGTATAAAACAGGGAGGACATAAATTATGAGAGCTTCAATGTAATAAATAGAGTAAGTCTAATATAATTAATAAAAATAGAGATACTTTCAGAAAAGCCATTGTAATATTTTTTTCCAAGAAAAACCCGATTCATTGTTTTGAAACCGCCAGGTCTAACGAAGCAAAATCTAATTTTATTGGTCTCATGAAATAAAATATTACTATGGCTTTATATAATATTACTGATTTATTATATTAATATATATATATATATATATATAAATATATTTTTAACAAACAAAAATCCATAAAAATGAAAAGGGTATGGGCGTAAACAAATAATCCATTAAAATATTAGTGTTTTTGCTTTTTTATTATATCCTTTACTCTGTCCTGACATTGAGTTCTACCTGGATTCTATCAATCTTGGAATTTTTTGTTCAAAAAAAATATACATGTATGTGTATGCGACAGAATGTATATATATTTATATATGTATATGTATATTTACTGCTAAAATATTAGCTATATATATATATATATATATATATATATATATATATATATTTATTTATTTATTTATTTGTGTATTTAAATAATCACGCTTTTAGGAATCCTTTGAAAGCATACACATTTCATTTTCGTTTATCACGACAGACAAGGGAGCTTTTATTTAGTCTTTTATACAATTCGTCATGCAATCTAATAATTTTTTTTATGGCTTTCGGATGATAAATTATATAAAACTGTCCATCGAATGTTTTTTTATCCAAGTGCTTAAACAGAAAGTTGATCTTTTTTAAAAATTTTCTGACAATTCTTTTTTAGCCATTTTCAAAATTTCTCATGGATTATTAAATATTTTTTAATTTTATTTTTGCTGTTTTTTCAATAAGAAATTTATTTATTTATTTATTTGTTTTTATTGTATACAATGTTTTATAAAATTTTTTCTTTTCATTTTTAAAACATCCGGTTTTTTTTATCCATTGCTGTCCATGTTCAAAAGGATTAAATATTATTAAAATAAAAATAGTTGTTTTTTTGTTTTTATTTTTTAAACATAAGGTTATCCATGTATTTTTATTAAGCCTTTTTTTTTTTTGCATGTAGATGATGCTGTTATATTAGTGCTGTCAACAAGTATGTTACAAATAGTGTCCGGTAGGTCTCCATGAATATTTAAATGAGATCTAATTGAGCTATGGTCAGAAAGGTGTAGAGTGAGTCTGCGTGTCAAACATGATGTAGTTTAATATAATTATTTACAATTTTTGAATGACCAGGAATACAATTCCTTTATGGGCATGCAAAAAAAAAAGGTTAAAATAATGGAAGCCTTATTAATTGATATTATAATTATTATAGATATATATATATATATATATATATATATATATATATATATATATATACAGGGTGCGATTGGTAAATTGTCACCATTTTATATTTTTAATTTTGCACATGTGTGTTCGTTTTTGATTTTGTAGACTGCACAGTATAGCAGCGGCAGTTAGGCACCATCTGTGAGAAATAGTACACCATGACACAATTCACTCTGCCAGAAATTTGGAAATGGCATGCTGCACTGCTTGGCTTTCACATCGGAAACTCTAATATGAACATTTCAGTGTTTTGGTGTCAATCTGAGGACAGTGCAGAAGATTTGGAAAGAGTTGGATGATATATCCAGTCAATAGCATCGTGTTTGAAGTGATCACTAGTGATGGCAACATTATGCCTCCATTCATCTTCCCACCATGCTTCAGACTCAAGATGGAAATCTACATGCCTTGAGGAGTTAGTGCTGCCCTTGAAGACGCTGTGTCTGTCAACAGAACTGCATAATGCCACACAAGCAGGAGAACCTAATTGTGACTGTCAGGCAATTTCTGCAATCTCACCACCCCGTAGATTTGGCCACCTAACTCCCCAGACTGCAACCCCCTTGATTATTATGTGTGGGGTGCAGTTGAGCAAGAGACCAACAAAAAAATCCTTGTAACACAAAAGATGAACTGAAGGCAAGGATTATGGCAGCATTCCCCAACTTAAACAATGAGACTGCTCAGAAGATGAAGATTCTGAAGTTGTCTGGAGGCTGTAGTTGAAGCCAATAGCAAATTTATTGAATAAATTTACTCCTCAGTATTTCTAGATATTTTAGTGTAATTTTGGTAAATATATCTGTTAAAATGAGATGTCAGTGTTATTTTCATTTTTGAATAATTTGGATAACAATTTATCCATTGCACCCTCTCTTTCTCTCTCTCTCTCTATATATATAATTTTTTCACTTAATTTTATCTTCTTCCTGTAAGTTGTATGGAAACTGGACATTAATGTTAGCATCTCTTTATCAGAAAACAATAGTAGATTCCTATTGTCCTATTTGTGAAAATCAAACCAAAATTGTCACCTGTGACTCATAAAGAAAAAAAAAAATGGGAGAACCAGCCAACAAATAGTAAAAGTTAGTCACCTTTCAGTATGCTAACAAGGATGATAACAAACATTTCTTTTGCAACTACTTAACTTAGAAAGGAAAGGTGTGGCAGTTACATTGGTATGTTTGTTGAAATTTAAAGTTTGTGTCATTTTCTCTTTGTTTCCTACAAATTTTATATAACCATGTTAAAATTGCACCCATCAGGCAATTTAAAAATTTTGAAATTGAAACGAATTATGAAAAAAAATACATACTGTTATAGAATTAATTTCATTAAGATGATAGGAATAAAAATTGAAATATTACTCTGCACATGTCATTCTTTGTTTTGTTGATTGGATATTGAATTACTTTCATCCAATGGTTATCAAATAAATTTTCATCCAATGGTTATCAAATAAATTTTCATCCAATGGTTATCAAATAAATTTTGATTTTTAATATAATCTCGTTTTCAGATACACAATTTTGCAGCAATATATAAGCAGAAGGAAGATAAAGTCAAAGAGGTAAATTAAGAATGCGGTGGAAATATTTTCAAGAATTTAAAAACAATTGGAATTTTCACCCCAAGCAAGTTGATAATGCCACTAAGATGCAAGGGAGTGAAAGAGAAAGAAAAGACTTTAGTGAGGAGAAAGGACAATAAAATTACAGTGTTAAAAAAAGACAGAAGATTGTGATTGACATTGCATTTAAATTTTTGAAGATTGTAGATGTCAGGGAAGGAAGAAACTGGAAGAGAGTTTCACAGCTGAGAAGTGTGAGAAAAGAATCTTGTGGTGAGTACAAAATAATAATAACTCCCTTTATTCACTCCCTTCAAATTTAACTGAGCTGAGGAAAAAAGACAAAGAATTTTGTGAGTCTATATGAAAAACTTGCCTTCAGAGATTGGCTGGCAAGCTGTGAAGAAAAGGAAATAAATTTGTGAGCCTATGTGAATTGCTTTTGGACCAATGAAAACTTTGCCTTCACAGAAATTTGCAGTTGAGCCAATAAAAAGAAAGAAAAGAGAATAGCAAGCATATGCAAAATCCTTTTTGATATGAATGAGGAAAAAAACTAAAATTAAGGAAAAGTGTCTGAAGTGATATGAAAGGTTTAATTTCTGTTCACACATCCAGCATTCAGATTTTCACCAGTATCAAATTACTAGCCAATTATATTATCGGCCTTAACCAAGCATGTAACACTTCAAAGAATTTTCTTTCAACAATCCAAGAAAGCTAAGTATTTCAAACTCTCTTCATTTACTTTTGAATGTATGCAACCATATATCCCTTCTATGAGAAACAAACTCTCTTACCTTTGTTTTAAACATTTTTAAATATTATTTAGTGTCAGATCATTGAATCTGTTGTATGAACATTTCCTCTTCACGACAATTCATTAAAAGTATGGGCTTTCAAAATTTATTTATTTATTTTTCTGAAACGAGCTACTGATACAACTTCAAGTGTGAATAAGAAAAATTGTAAAAATGAATAGGTTCATTGGGTTCCCATAAATGAACGTTGCTGAGTACAAGACTGCCAGATATCTTTTACCATTCTTTCTCCAATCTGCATTGCTTACTGACCACTATAAAAAAAACTTTCCTTCCTCTTCCCCAATTAGTAGGCATTATGCCTGGCTGGTCAGCTGACCTTTAAATGCTAATCAATAGATCTCTGTTTTGATAGGACAGTATTCAGGTAGATAAGAGAAGCTACATTCCTGATATGGCCTCTTGCAACATGATATGACTGGTGAATAAAGACAAATTTTCTAACATCCAGTAGTTTTCCTTTTCAGGGTAGGAGAGAATGCATCTAACACAATTCTGTACTTTGTTAGTATGTTCCTTTTCTAGAAAATAAAAGTTTCAACTATGTTCTTCCAACTTCTCTATAGCTGTCTTTACGTTTTTTTTTATTATAAATTCTTTGGTAATTATCTGATTTCTATGGCTAAATACCACCAAGGTTACCCAGCATATTTGGTAGCACAACAGAATGATGTTGTGAAGGTCTTAATTTTAATGTGGTCTTGTTTAAACTAACACAAATTTATTGAAAAATGATAAGTGAAGAATGAACAACAAAGTTTTGTAAAATGCGAAAATTCTTTTTTATGCAGGAGTTTTACAAAAAATAATAGTCTTTGTGTACTTGAAATGTATAATTTATATATAATTTGCTTCTTTACTTGATTTGTTCCTTATCTTCTCTCCTGGCTCTTGTCGAGCATCTTAATTCTGTCCTCTTGGTAATATGGATCATACTGTTGTATCTGTTTATATTGGATTTCAATGTCAATCATTATCTTCTCTCTTCTTGATTCATGTTCTTTTATTGTTCTCTCTAAATTATAATGTTTTTTTTTTCCTTATATTCTCTCACACTCAGTAACCCTTTGTGTTTTAGTGGCTTTATTGCTTTGCTTGGGGTGAAATGATTGAAAAAAATGGTGTTGGTCAGCTGGTCAGTTATTCATTGTAGTCAAAAAGTACAGCTATATCTCTATCTATAAAAGGCAGGAGGATGTGTGTGTGTGCGTGTGTGTGTGTGTGTAACGAATGCACAGCCACAATTTTTGACGGATTTGCACCAAAATTTACATGCACATGCTCTAAGTTAGCATAAAGGCCAAGACCAACTTTGCATTTTGCAACTCCCATTGATAGTGGAAATAATCGATTTTTTCATGCTTCTACGGCAGTTTTCATGTAGTTTGCAGCCATTTTCTACTGGCCAGAGTGAGAGCCTATAGCTGGCTTCCACGAATAGGCAGGAAGATTCTACTGGCCAGCATGAGAGCCAACAGCTGACTGACCGAATGTTAACTAGCATGCAAAAAAAATGAATAACTGCATTCGTCACAAGTGGGAACAATTTAAATCTGCATGGCACTTTACTCCAATTGGCTCATTCGCTTGCTTAAACTCAACGTTGATTCTGATTCCACAGAACTGGGTTGGGTGTGAAAAAGTATTTGTTGTTAACATTCTTTTTTCCATTCAGTATTTCCAGTTACGAGTCCTTTTTTTAAAGCTGATCATTTTGTGTTCATTTTGTTTAGTTCTTTTTTTGTAACAGATTTAATGTTTAGTATAGAGCTTAGAAAAAATTTGCAGTGTGAGATAGGCAAGAAGTAAGGCATGTAGCAACATCAGCACGGCAAAGGGCATTCCTTTAAAGGCCAGGAAGGGCAAAAATATTTTAAGTCAAGTGATAGCGATTGCTGTATGAGTCGTATGATTTTTTAATCAAGCACGGGCAACACCGGGCCATGCTGCTAGTTTAAAATAAACATGATTTTGATAAAACTGATGTTTTACTGTATCCAATAATAATGCATGTAATATTCACATATATTAGTATCGCATAATAAAAAAAACAAACATAGCGAATATGCATCTTTTCCATTATGTTTATAAAATGTTTTAGCTGTTTCTCATTTGGTTGTTTATGACTTTACACATTTACACAACGAGTATAGCATTATTAATGATACTTTTATCATTCTCTTTTACTTTTTTAATTTATTTAACTAGAAGATGAGACAAAGAGAGGAAAAGAGGTTAGTCTATTGTAATTTGGTCTCTCAAAAAAGGAACTCGCATGATACACAAGATACATGATAAAAATATTTTTTATAAGTGAAAATCTCGTGATCACATGATGCACAAGATTGCACATTACATGAGTATATACAGTAACTAAAGATCCAATGTTGCTTTGTATGAATACACAGTAGTGAATGTCTTGAATCTCTCTCTTTTATTTGTCTTTCTTTTTGTGTGTATCTTTTATATAGATTTCATGTGGATGTTATTGTAAACACATGAATTAGTCTGTAAACAATTTTAATTTCTAAGCATATTAATTGAAAGGTATAAAATTTAAACAACTTAATTTGATGTGAGAAAGGTGAAACTTTGCAACATGATAATCTGATATGAATTTTAAATGATGTATAAATTTTGTTTTTATATAAATTACAAGTTGACTAAAAATTTTACTTTAAGTTGGTTTCTTAGTTTAAATATTGTTTCATTAATAATGTGTAATAAAATTGTTTTATTATGTTTGAAGTTGTTTATAAAATATGTTTTAATTATATGTCTGCTATAGGTTAAGAATATAAAATTCATTTGTTTTATCAGATTTTAATTTATATAGATTTTTTTTAAATTATTCATGATGTTTAAATAATAATCAGTAGAAAAAGCAATGAAAATTAAAGGTGAAAGAATACCCATCAAAAATTTACAGTAGTTGTTTATAATTTTTCCATGACAATTGTTACACAAAACTTGTTTATATTTGTAAATTTAAAAAAAATCTTTAATGTTTTTGTCATCAATTAAAATATCAGTATTTTTAAAAAATTAAGCATTTATAACATTAAGTAAAAGTTTTATGAAGAACACAGCATTCTTTACTAGATGTTCCTTTTTGGGCCAAATTAATTATGCTTGTCATCTCTACATTTTTCTTTGAATTTCCAATTAAGCCAACTACAGCAGTGAACTACCACAGACCCAAACCAAAACTAAAAATCTTCAATCCCAGTAGAGTGATGAGATCTGAGATAGGCCTCTAGTTCTAGACAAGAGATGCTTGACAATTTGACATAAAGAATGCCATGATGTAGAAATCAAATTTAGAATCTTTAAGCATTATTTATTCTTTGAATCTTTGGTCTGCTTATAAAAAAAAACAATCCTTTTTTTGAAAATTTTTATAGATTAATGTTCATGGACCATTCCTCAAATCATGTACTTCACAAATTGAAAAAATGGACAAAGTCAATAGCATGCGTTTATCAATTACATTAGCACAGTAAATCAAAACAAAGTACAGATAACTCTTTAAAAAGTCAGGGATTAATTTGACAGTGGGTTTATATTATGAACAAGACTACCTTCTAAAAAGATTTAAAAAATCATTATTTTTCTTTATGACAATTATTATTGCTTGAGGAAGGTCAAATCATTTAATGAATGCTAATCTGCAAAGATTTTCCTTATTTTTTTTTGCTACAAAGGGACCAGTATATTTAAGTTGTTCCCTAAAATTTAAGTGTTTTTAACTTGTGAAATTTACTTCCTGGGCACAAAACAAATACTAATATAGTGTCATCAGTTGATTATCACATGTAGAATATTTTAAACAGTGAAAAAACAGATCATTTTGTGGCTTGATCATTGCATTTCCAAGAAATCATGCTCAATATAAGGCAATAAAGTGTAGCATATGAGTTCAATCCCTGGACAGGGCATTTGCCATGATGAGCAAAGAATTAGAACATGCCCTGTATGGTAAATTAAATGTTATGTTTAAAAGTCTTCTGAAGGTTATTCAATATAACATTTACCTGATGAAGGCTACAGAAAATACCAGCTGAAATGTATAAAAACAATGAAGATTAGGATACACATCTGAATAATTCATAATTGACTTCAGATTTTATCCTATGAGCAGAGAAGATTTTTCACAAACCATGCTCACAGTTCATTTGTGTACTTGTAAAATCTGTAATACTCAAGTGGTATAAATATCTACAGAGCATCATCTGACAGAAATTGGATATGCAGTTAAATTTAATTATTTTTCAAGTTCAAAAAATAACTATATATATTCCTATGCAGAAATAAGTTACACACATATGTATATATATATATATATATAATAAATAAAATAAAACATTCCTATAACTCTAGATACATAGATAAAAAAAATCCACACATTCAGTTAAAAGTAAAAATAAAATCATCCTTGATAATGGCTAAAAGTATAGTCGAAAATGTTCAGACATGCAGAACCTTTTGACAATTTCTATATAATTTAAGTCCAGAAAAAGAAATTATAAGAACACAAGAAAAATTAAATAAAAAACTTAACCGCAGTAACTTGTCAGTTGTTTTTAATGAAACTTGTATAAAAGAGGGATTGCTGCCCAAATACACAATTATATATATATATCGTCATCCACAGGCAGACTGTTTCCTAGTATCACAGCTCATCAGTGTGGCTGGACATCCGATTGCTTCAATCCGGGATCGAGACCCATCCGATTTGGCATCACTCAGAGATTCAACCCCCAAGCTATCATCGCACCCCAGAGAGTAAGAGAAATTTTAATGTCTTTACTATATGAAAGATGTCAGTGACTAGGAGAGCTTGATTCTAGTTGAAGAGCATTGCATTAGTAGTAGCAGTCACTGTTTATAAAATCACCCTTTTTTTCACTCTAGAGCTCAATCAAATTATTTTGAGAGCAAATATATATATATATATATATATATATATATATATATATATGATAAAAATATAGTTTTAAGATATGCTATATTTATTGATTAAAGTGCTCAATATCAGGGATAGAGAGTATGTAAATATAAAAGTGGACAGTTAGGTCAACATCCAGTGTCAATAGTCTGAACACAATTGTCAGGCCATGATGATTGCATTTAAGCATGAAACAGACTGTTGCCACTGA
Source organism: Acanthosepion pharaonis (assembly GCA_903632075.3). NCBI lineage: Eukaryota > Metazoa > Mollusca > Cephalopoda > Sepiida > Sepiidae > Acanthosepion > Acanthosepion pharaonis. Next base: position 1,090,880 of record CAHIKZ030001391.1, on the reverse strand, counting down.
ATGTTGACCTCAATGTTCACTTTTGTGTATATATATATATATATATATATATATAAAAGTGAACACTGAGGTATATATATATATATATATATGCTTTGAACAATAAAAAATATTAAAAAATTAAAATTTTCAGACACACTGGCTTGTATATTAATATTTTTTCGTTTTATTATTTCAATTAGATTCCTCAACTAGTTTCGGTCAGCATGGCCATCATCAGGAGAAAAAATTTCTGCTTGTTAGAAGGAATGAATGACTTGATGTAGAAAATGAACTTTATCTGTAGTTTTCATTTGTTTTTTTAATTTTTTATTTTTCATCATAAATTTTGGTCAGTCCTTGTGTTGGTCAGTCTCTTTAAGTTGTTCTTTAAGATAGAGGCAGGATGGATTCATGCTGCTCTGAATTCCCTTGTTTATTTTAACAGTTTTATAGGTTCCTGTAAAGGAGATGTGTCTATGTTAAGTGTGTGTTATCATTTAGTCCTTCCGGGGCGGTGGGGAGTGAGTGAGTATGATGTGTGTAAGTATGTATTTTAGTATGGGTGTGTGTATAAGTGTGGGGCCTCAACACCTCCGCAACCATGTCTGTCTTGTACAGGTGAGAAATGTGGGTAGGGTCTGATTTGTGGGGTTATATATTAATTCTGTCTATGTTGTTAAATTTGTGATTAAGCCTGCCTGGATGGAGTGTTTTGAGGCACAGAATCCATTTATCTTTATGGTCTTCTAAAATTTTTCTAATGTTATCTGCTCTGAACTTTACTATTTTCTCAATTATAGTGAATTTGGCATGGTTTTTAAAATTGTATTTTTCTAGGTGGAAATGTTGTTCTACAGGTAAATTATCTTTCGTGGGAAGTTAATTTAATTTGATTGCAATAATTATTAATTCTGTAGTGAAAAGGCCATTCAGATTTTCCCACATATTGTTTCTAGCATAGTATGCATTCTAGGAGGTAAATAATGTTATGACTTCTACAGTTAGAGTCATGGTAGATTTTGAAAGTAGATTTAGTGACTGAGCTAGTAAACAAATTGGTGCATCTAATGTGCTTACAGCATAAGCTCCTTTTGTTGTTACATGGTTGGGAAAATCATGTTATTTTTATTTTTAGTTTATTATGGATTACCTTATCCTCTGAAATGTGGTTACTACCTATAATTTCCTTTAGGATCTTAGGTCTAAGATATGCCAGAAGCCAGGGTTCCTCAAACAATTTTTTTAGGTCTAGTTTGAGACGTAGTATTTCCCAGTGAAACTTTTGATTATCTGGAATAGCAGAGGCAGAGTGGGATTAGATTTATTTTTAATCTTGTACATTAGGGTGTTTTCTCTAGGTGTGGAAATTGCTTTATTTATTTGTTCCCTGATTAGGTGTTGTTTATAGCCACGTGTTATGAATTGATGCTCAAGATTTAGAGTGTGCTTATTTAGTTCTTCATTGTTGGAACATATCCTTCTGAGTTTAAGTGCTTTTGAATAGGGAAGGTTCTCTTTGAGGTGTTTAGGGTTGGAAAACTTAAAAGTATAGATAGTTGTGGGTGTCGGTGATTTTAGTGTGTAGTGTTGTTTGTAGCTTTCTGTTTTTAACTATGTAAATGCTGGTGTCTAAAAATGTTACCACTCCTGTGGAATTTTCTCAGTCAAACTTAATTGAGTTGTGTACTGCGTTTAGGGTCATGAGGAATTGAGTGAGTTTGTAGTCACTGCCCATGTATACAAAGAATATATCATCAATATATCTTGCATAGAATATGCAGTCGCTACTGATGAGGGAATAGATATGGGTCTCCCTCAAATTTTCCTCAAAATATATATATATATATATATATATTCCCTGAAAGAAAAAAATAAGTTATATATATATATATATATATATATATATATATATATATATATATATATATATTTTCTGAAATATATTCCTGATAGAAAAAATAAGTCAAAACATAAGTTTTATAAAAAACCTGACAGAAAAAATATGATATATATATTCCCTGATAGCAAAAATAATTTAGATATATTCCATGACAGAAATATGTTATAAAATTTATGACATATTTCTTTCAGGGAATATATTTAACTTCTGGATTGAGTGGAAGCTGATAACTGCATATTTTGTCATGTTCATGATTCACCAAGAAAATATTTTCATAACTGGAGCAAATTTGCAGATTCTTGAATTGCTAAAGATTTTCCATTGCTGAAATCTGAATCATTCTTGTCAAAGAGTAGCACCATGAAGCCCTAATTGAAAAAAATGAAGGATACATGAATAAATAACTTGTTGCCAAATGCATTGATTATTCTATTCAATAAAACATGTCTGGTAAACCAAACTGTAACAAATACTGTATAAATTATTGACTTATGATTTTTTACCTTATGATATTTCAATGTTATGATTCCTAATATTTTCCTAATATTTCAAAATTACAATCATATCTTCTTTCATTAGAATTACAATTTCGTTCAGTAATCAATGAATAAATATAAAATATTTCATTAAATTCCATTGGCTTGTTGAATTTTAGTCAAATTTTAACATACAATGTTAGTTTTGAACTGAAAATTTCCAATTGATTTTTCACACAAGAAAATTACAACAGGAAAAAGATTCTCATCACTTTTCTTTTTACTTACCTAGACTTTTATTTATATGCAAATATTGTTTTTTTTGTTTTGTTTTTATCACTTTTCTATGCCATCCTGTTCCTGAATTTTATTTTATTTTTTCTTCCTGCCTTCTTTTGTTTTAATTTTTTTAATATTATTTTAATACTTGCCTTGGCTAGTGTGTGTCTGTGCATATATATATATTTATGTATATATATATATATATATATATATATATATATATATATATATATATATATATATATATGTATAGTGTTAATTCTCCATACTACATTTTAATGAGAGTCCATTCTGAGTAGGTATTTGTATATAGAGAGGTTGCAAACAAGGAGGAGGCTTATACTTAACATCAGGAAGAGGCAGCTGAAGTTTCTGGGACACATAATAAGGAAGGAGGGTCTGAAGAATCTGATACTCACAGGTCGAATAGAAGGAAAGAGTGACAAGGGAAAAGACAACACTTGACCTACCTGAGGGGCTTAAGCAAGTGGATGACAGAATGTGGTTGGGGGAGGAAGCAGAGGGGAGGAACTTGTTGATAGCTGCAAGGGATAGAGGGAGGTGGAGAGCCATGATCACCTATGCCCTGAAAGGACATGGCACATAAAAAGAAAAGAAACTAAATGGGAAATTTGGCTTGACAGTTTTCCTAATAAAGTGGATACTTGGACTTATATTAAGTTAAAACTTATAATTTTAAAAACTCATTTGCACTTTAATTCACTTCATTCAATTATCTGTCCATATATATATATATATATATATATATATATATATATATATATATATATATATATATATCAACTAAATTGCCACTAATTTGTGGTTGCCTGTTTGTTCTTGGTATCTGAGAAGAACTTGAATTCCTTTGATAGAAGCTGAAAGAAAAGTAGGTTAAGTAAAGCAGTACTCCCCACTGCCCTGACTTTCACCTCCTGTTCCAAGTGAGAGATAGTTGTATGATTTTGGGCAAGGAAATCAGAAAAATTGTATCAATGCACCATTAAAATGATGTCAGTCTACTCTGTCCATATAGTGTCAAGCTGACTTCTACACTACCACACTGACCAGCTATCTTACAAGGAACATTGCCTGGTTTACCAATTTTGTTATCCTATTCCTATTACCTCCTCTCCTTCCTTATATACTAGAATGTCAGTGAAACATCACATGGTCAAAAGTTCTATGGCTGCTGATTTGACTCTTCAAATTAGCTATGTGAATGTTCATTCCCCAAAATAACTTAATTGAAAATCAGAATCAGAACCATGACAGTTGTGTTGTTTTTTGGGTGTTTTTTTGTACTTGTTTGTTTTTTGTATTTATTTTTTTTGCTTTTTTTTTTTTACTAGGAGTAGATAGGCTTTTCTACTTCCCAGTCCATACTCCTCACACATCCCTTGAACAGGAGTAGAGACTCGTGCATTGTTTTCTGTTTAGGAAGGTGGTTCCTCTCCCCTGGTTCCTTTCCTTTTCTCAGGGCTTAATAGTGGTGCTGCCGTGAATATTTTGTGATATGTGAAGATGGTGGCAACATCTCTTTATACTGAGGGTACCAGGTTGGCAGTTTTCTGGTTGCTGTTCCTGATTGGTACTTAGGAGCCTGAACTCTTGCGTCTTGAGATGCTGCTCTGATCAAAGTTGCATAATATCGGGGTTCTTGCAGTGCCATGTCGTGTATAGAAGGATTTCGCTGAAAGCACCTCCTGTGGGCAACCCCAAGGCACACACTATGTTGCAGTCTGTGCCAGTTCCCTTCCTGTACATGTTACATTAAATGATCAACTGCTATTACTACCCTAGGCCTTTCCTTACTAAAACAACACATCATGATGATAAGATACCAAAGATATAAATCTAAACCAACTCAACAAAAATCACCTAAACCCATCAACGTTTCTTTCTCTAACATTTGTGGTATTCTTATCAACTTCTACAGTGTGGAATTGTTCCTCTTTGTAAAGTCTCCAGACATCCTAGCTCTGTGTGAAACTAATCTTAACTCCTCAATCCCCTCCTCTGATTTCTCAATTCCTGGCTATCTTTTTCTCCTTAGGAAGGACTCTAATGTCCACATGCATGGCCTGGGAGTTTATGTCCATGAACATCTTCTGCTGACTAGGGAACTCTCACTTAAATCTCTATACCACTCTTATATGTGTCTCTGTCTCTCTCTGCTTAACTCAGTCAGCTACCTTTTCTTTCTCTACCGTTCCCCTTCTTCTCATGACTGTTTCATGCTAGATAGTATTTCTGATAATATAGACAAGGCCATCTTTCTAGACCTGTCTGCAAATATTTGTTTGGTGACTTTAATGCCCTTCATACCAGGTGGCTTAAACACTTTGTCACTGACCCTGCTGGAATCCAGACCCTTAATTTCTTGATCAGTCAATCTTTCACACGAAGTGGTGGACCTCCTCATGTGTTTCCCCAGTAATCCTGATGGGCACATTTCTCTTTTAGATCTCTTTTTTTACCTCTAACCCAGACTCATGTTGTACTTTGCAGCTCTGCCCTCTTGGCAACTCTAATCATGTTGTAGTGCCTGTAATTATCTCCTTCTGTTCCCCTACCAGCCAAGAACCTCCTACCAACTAAATATCTTGGACGGATTGGGATTCATTCAATGACTTCCTTTGTGATGTCCCCTGGAATGCAGTCTTTAATTATCCTGTTCATAAATGCATGTTTGAGGTCTCCTTCTGGTTAAAAGCTGGCATTGATGCTTTCATGCTAGCTAGGAAATACCAAGTTAAACTGTATTCATCTCCACGGTTCTCACCTGCATACACAGCCACTATAGCCCACAAGAATCACTTCTGGTTGTACCAGAGCAACATGTCTGATTTCAACAGACATCTCTTTGTCTCTGTTCATAATGAGTGCAAGCGTGACTTCAAAGAAGCAAAGTTACTGTTTGCTGATAACAAGAGACAGCATATAGCATCTTGCATGTTCAGTTCTAGAGATTATTAGTGGCTTTGCAACAGTGTACTGAACAACAGCAAATCCTCAATCCCTACTCTATTCATTCAATTCAAAGTCCTGACATCTACAGCAGATAAGGTAATGCTTTGCTCAGAAATTCTCTTCCAGCTCAACACTCGGCTCAATTGGATGACCCACACCTGATTCCTTCCTAAAACAGAGGCTCTACTGAGTGATATGTGTGTAAGCTCATCACAGTTCTCAAACATTATTTCTAAATTGGACTCCCATAAGGCAAGCAGAGGTGATGGGATCCCAGCTATCATCCTAAAGAAATGTGCTCCAGTTCTCTCTAAACTCTACAACTATTGCCTCAGTGCTTTTTGCTTCCCTGCTTGTTAGAAGTCCTCCTCTGTAGTTCCTGTTTTTAAGAACTCTGGAGAACCTTCTGACTACTCTAACTATCACCCATTAGTCTCCTACCACTTTTCGGCAAAATATTCAAGACTTTAATCAATGCTGTTGTGATTAAGCATTTTACCTCTCCCAACTTACTCTCTGACAAAAAATATGGCTTCCGTTTTGCCAGATGTTCCGCTGATGTGCTAACGGCCATCACTGAATATGTATATTAAGCTCTTGATAATAACAGTGAAGCTCAAGCTGTGGCTCTAGTTATCTCGAAGACATTTGACAGGGTTTGGCATGCTGGTCTTCTATGTAAGCTCCAAGGCTATTGTACTACTGGATGTGTGTTTGATTTAATCCAATCATTCCTATCAAAATGTGAAATGAAGGTTATTTGAATGGGTTTGCTTCCAGATCCTTTCGCACAAATGCGAGTGTCCCCCAGTGTTTTATCCAGAGTCTTATGCGGTTTCTGATTTTCACCAATGATCTCCCTGATGTCACCTGTTCGCAAGTAGGCATTTATGCTGATGACACTACTATTTACTCCTGTCTCAATAGCAAATCCATCAACATTGGCAAAGTCAACCTGGCCACTGCTCCTGAAAAGGACCTCCAATCAGTGGTTAACTGGGGCAGGAAATGGCTCGTAAATTTTAATGCCTCCAAAACTAAACTGCTCTCATTTAACCACCATAGAGAAACTTTCCTGCCTACCATCAGCATCACTGATGTTAGACTCATGGAGAGCAACACACTACACCTTCTTGACCTCACGTTTTCAAATGACTTGAAGTGAAACAGCTACATCAAATCAATAGCTGCATCTACCTCAAGGAAAGTTAGGTCACTCTGTCATGCCAGAAGGTTTTTCTCAGCAGAGTCCATCTTGCACATTTACAAATGTACCATTTGTCTGTGCATTGAATACTGTTGCCATATCTTGAGGTTCTTGACAAAATCCAAAGAAGAATCTGAAATGTAATCAATCCTGACTTGGCATCTCATCTTCATCCACTTTCTCACTGCCATGACTTACCTTCTCTCTGTCTTTTCTACAAATATTTTCATGGCTAATACTCTGACAAGCTTTTTTCCCTGGTGCCCGGACTATGTGTGTTTATGTGTGTTACTAGATTAGCATTTAGATCCCACCCATTTACTGTTGAATTAGGTAAATGTAACCACCACTTCAACTCCAACAGTTTTTTTCTTGCACTTCCTGCCTGTGGAAAGCATTTCTATTTCCTTGCTTTCCTGATAACTACAATCTTCAAAAATTTTAAATTTCAACATCAACTGCCATCTTCTATCTTCTTAAACCCTGTTCATCTTTTATCCTTTCCTCAATCCCAACTATACCCAGTCTTTTCTCTCTCCTTCACTCTCTGTAACCACCTGTGTTCTAATGGCATCCCTGCCTTGCTTGGGGTGAAATGATTGAAAACATAAAGAAAAAGGTAAATAAATAATTGAGGAATAATACTCTATAATTCAAATTTTATAGATACTTTTTCTAAAAAACGTTTTTTGTTCACTTCTTTTGTGTAATTATTGACCTCTCAATTCATTAAAAAAAAATCATTTCACTCAAAGCAAGGTGATAAAGCCACTGAGACATAAGAGTGAAGGAAACTGAGAAAATGTTACTGAGTAGAAATGATAATAAAAAGAAAAGGATTCAGGGTGATAGATGATGTCAATTGACATTTTGAAAATTATAGTTGACAGGAAAGACTGGAAGAATTTGATTGATTCCCTTTTTACAACTTATCAACCTTTTGAAGGTTTTTTAAAGCCAGAAAATATTTTTAGATTGTAACAATATTTTTTGGGGAGATAACAGTGATTTAGTGATACAAATATTACTAATTAACCCATACCTGGAGGAAGAAGAGGTGGATTCATACTTTTCCCAAGCATATTTGTGCATAAGTGAATATAATGAACCCAACTGGAATTGAAACTTAGCTCTCTGATTAACAATTCTTAGCTATTATTCATTACACCACCTGCACATCCAATCTGACGAGTCTTGATGTTGCACACCCACACACATGTACAAATATACATTATCATCTGAATCCCACATAGACAAACTAGAATTTTTATACATGTACATATATAAAGCAATATTTACAGTTTTTTTCAGTTAGGCTTGGAATCCATTGATTTCTTGGAATTTTAAATGGACACATCATCTTTCCTTGAATTTGAAATGCGCCAAATTATACTAATGTTTGTTTAACAAATTGAATGCACATGAAACATGATTAACCAATGAAAATCAAACAACACAAAAGCAAAATACCAGAATATCTTCTTTTTTCTCCATATCTCATTCTCTGATGAAGCTTTAATAAAAGTGAAACATGTTAGATTAATAAACATTTCCTATTTGTTCTTTATCTTATCATTCTGGCAGATTCAGATCCATATTTAATCTGTATTTGATCCCCCCCCCCCACACACACATATCGAGAGAGAGAGAGACTGAGACCTTCCTTTTTCATAGCAGGTAGTCATCCTGATTAGTTTCTTGGTGGTTAGATGGGTGAACCTGTCCCGTTTGTAAAAAGGTAGGAAATACTGAAAGAATGCACAGGTCTTTTTCTCTAAGCATCAAAGAGCAGTAAAGCATTGCCAAAAAATCCCAATACAGAGGAAGTAGACTCATAATGTCATCAATAAGCGTGGATAATTGAAGGATATACACTTATGGCCATATCATGTTGAAACACAGTCTTGCCTGATCACCAAAGTTAAGTAACATTGAGCTTGGTCAGTACCAGAATGGGTGACCATTTGAGAATACCAGGTACTGTAAGATTGGATGTATGGGTGGTGTGATGGATATAAGGGTTGTGAGAAATTAGAGAGTTGCATCACCTACCTTGATGGTCAAGACTAGTACATGAATGACAAAAATGGTGAAATCTGGGGAAGGCCTACATCCGCATCCTGGGTAAGACAATAAACTACGTCCAACAGGAAGGTTTTGGGGAGCGTGGAATCACCTTTTAATTGCTGGTGTTCGCAGATTCACTTTGACCCGAGGTGGTAGCACCTCTTAAGGTCCCAGCTATGGGCAAATAGTTAACCCCCAAACTGGGATCAAAACACTATGAAAATGTAAAAATAGGTTTTAATACCAGAAATACTTTGTAAAAAAATTATTACCAGCAATACATTTTTGAAGGAAAAAAATATTACTAGCAATAAAATTTTATCAGCATTAAATAACCCATTGAGGTTGATATGCTGTAAAACAAGCCAAACCAAATCTATATCCAACAAAGGACTTTCACAATCTGAAAATGAATGAATGAATTAAATGACAAAATAAAAAAAAAATTTACATATTCAATTACCTTCTAATATTCTATGTATTCAATAACCCACCATGAGTCTGATATATTAAGTTTATGTCATATTTCTCCCATCAGTAAGTGTAAATCAACAGTTTTAGTTTAAAAGAATATAGTGCAAAATTAGGTTAAGGCAGCAAAAGAAAATATAACAGAAAAGCAGCTTGAATCCTTGGAAATAGGTGCATAGTCAGATAAACAGCCAAAGTATAAACCAGACAATGGACAGCTGTAAATTAGCAAGAGAATGAGAGACAAGAATGGACCTTGATGAGATACTTGTATTTTCATTTGTGATTATCAGACTAGGACCAGATGCAGTATTGTGGTAGGAAGAATGAAACATGGTAAAGATAACAACAGCGAGGTTGACACATGCTCTCAAGAGAATAATGTTGATGAGTCATTGTGAAAAAAAAAGAGAGAGATAGCTGAAATAAGAAAAAGTGGGGAACTTATATGAATTCATGCAGGCAGAATGGTTAGAAAGCAGTGGACAATGGACATTGGATACAGAGGTTTCATGATTCACTAAGATGCAACTTTGCTTTTTTAACTGGAAAGTAAAGTAAAACCTTAAAGGAAATGCTGAACATGGGAGAGATTTAAGAGGAAAAAATAATCGTAATAATAAACTTGGAACAGATTGAGAAATATGTCATCAACAATAAAGATCTCCATAAGTCAACATGTAAAATTCCATGAAAAGTGGTTATATTTAATTTTTGACTTATTGCAAATGACTAGATAATCATATGATCCATTGAGTCATACTTTCATGGAAAATTATGATGGCAAAAAAAACATTCTTGTTGAATTTGATCCCTCTCATATTATGCTATCTTTTGCATATTATGTGTAAAAAGGAGAGCTATTATTGCTTTTGCATCCAAAAAATTGTGTCCACTCCTATAACTGGAAAGTAATATATTATTCCAGCAGGATAATGCCTATCCACATGATGCCCCTACTACTCAACAGGCTCTGCAAGATGTACAACAACTTCCCTAACTTGCAGGGTTGCCAACCATGACCTCCATTTAATATGTATGTGACACAATGGGATGATGTACGACTTCTTCAGCTAACTCACCTATAACTCTTGCTGTATTTGTTTCAACAGGTAAAAGTGACATGAAATAATGTATTTCAGGTTGGTAGTCACTACCTGTATAATGATCTGCATGCAAGAGGACCACAGTACCTAGATGGCTGACTACTTGGGAATACCAGATGCTGTAAGCCTGGATGTGCAGGTGGTGTAATGGATAACAGCTCAGGATTGTTAATCCGAAAGCCAAATTCCATTTCCTGTTGGGTTCATTATATTCACTTATGCACAAATACTCTTGGAAAACCTATGAATTCACCTATTCTTCCCCCAGCTATGGGTTAATTAGTAAGGCATCTCTCTAAACAATTATCTCATAAAAATTCTTACAATCTAAAAATATTTTAAATCACCTACAAAGGGTTGGTAAACATGAAAATTGCTACAAAAGCAAAACATTAGCGACAAAACTTGAGTCATGTTCTAAAACAGCCTCATCAGATGGAGAATTTTATATAGATATCACACATGGTACTGAACTCATTCAGAAATATCTAAACTGTCAGCTGTATATGACTGCTTTTTCAGATCAAAGGTTAAAAATGGTTTGTATAAAGGCTATAGGTCTTAGCAAGGACCATCCTTCTTTGAAACTTGTAGACTGGTGTTACAGGACCATAAACAAAGAACTTTACCAAATAACAGAAACCATATCACTTTAGAACTTTCAACAAAAGTGACAACTAAAATGGATATTACATGTAACTCGAAGAGAAAATGATGACATAATCAAGATGTTGATGTTCCACACTACTTCAAATAAAAGGTTAGGAAAGAAACCGCTATCACTACTGAAAAGAGAGATAACAGTGTACTGGAGAAATCTATTTTCATGAAAAATTGTTTCAAGCAAAAGATTTTATAAATTTCAACCAAAAGTAGCACTGCCTGTTTGGTCAATGAATGTCTAATAATTCCAATCTATAGCAATCTATCCATTTATTTATCTATCAACATATATATATACCTCCCACCTCAAAAAAAAATTACATTAAGGAGGAGACTTTGGAAATTAAAATATATATATATATATATATATATATATATATATATATATATATATATATATATATATATATAAATATACATAATACCCAACGTTGATAATACTACTAGGAATTTCATGCAGTTAATGCAATCTTCAGGTGTGAATTGTCAGAATTCACACCTGAAGATTGCATTAACTGTATGAAACTCCAAGTTGTTTTATTGATGTTGGATATTATGTATATTCACTAATATATACTTATAACTCTGTTTCATAACATTGAGCACTGTATTTATAACACCTTAGGAATAAATATATTTATGCACGTGCAGGTATTTGTGTGTGTATGTACATTTTTTCCTACCCATTCCAATATATACATACACACACACACACTACAGTTCAAAAGTTTGAATTAGAATTAGCATGGGATAAACTTGACAGAAGAGTGAAAAAAAATTAAAAAAAGAGCTCTTAAATTCATTGAAAAAAGAATGGAATCAATTATCAAACTTACGCTTTGAGAAACTTTCACAATGAATGCCTTAAATTTGTGCTGCAGTAATGAAGAGTAAAGGAAGATATTTTGATGAGAGCAAGATTTAATCATAAAATACTTTTTTGCTTTTTTTATAATAAAATTTCTAATAGAAAAATCATATCTTACTATTGTATTACCTTGTATAATAATTTTCTCTTATTTAAAGTACAAAAGAACTACTTTTTAGGCAAATTTTAAAAATTACCAGGGGTGGCCTCAACCTTTTTCACCTTAGTATATATATATATATATATATATATATATATATGTATATAAAGTAATAATAGATTGGTGGCAAGCTCTCATAATTTTACAGCTGAAATGGCGAGATATAATTGTGAGTTCTATGCTAACAGTTTCTTCTCTCACACTTGTGAAACTCTTTTCCAGCTTCTTGCTTCCCAGTCAGATTTAAATGCAATGTTAATCATTATCTTCTGTCTTCTTAATTCCTGTTCTTTTATTATTCTTGCTCCATAATAGTGTTTCTTTTTCTAATATTCTCTCACGCTCAGTAACCTTTTGTATCTTAGTAGCTTTATTGCCTTGCTTGGAGTGAAATGATTATGACAAAGTTAAGATAAATAGATTCTTGTTGGTGCAGACATTTAAGCAGAATCATGACAGGATATATGCATCATATTTCAATATTCTTGATTATGGAATAGGTTATTCATGAATAAAACATGTTCTTAATTGATGAGAACAACACCAAAAATGAAAATATATACATTTATATCAAGGTGTATAGATTCAATCTGGACATCAGCCACCAGATTTATTTAGCAGAATTTTTGAGAAAAGCATATATCCTGGGTCTTTCATGTCAACAAACACTTAAATCCATAAATAAACGTGTGGAGAAATTGATAAAAATAAGTTAATACCTCGTAAAATTTCTCTGGGGAATTTTCCAGTTGAGTAATAAAACAAAAAGTAAATCATGTATGTTCAGAATGCGCAAAGATAGAAATGATATTATGAAACTTTTCAGCATTATTTTATTCATTTATGTGTGTAAAGTGAAAAACACTATAGTCCTTTATTTAATAAAAAACATCAACAAAATGAGTAATATGTACTTAAGTAAAATATTGCCATTTGATTTTGTTATTTTTTTTCTGATACAAATTAGTTGTGTTTTGCAATGTTTTGTGTATGTTATATGTGCAGGGTTATGTATATGTGTGTGCATATAGCATCCAGTGTTTTTTTTTCTTGCTTTCTCTCTCTGTGTCTCTCCCCCCCCTTTCTCTCTGTCTCTGTCTCTCTCTCTCTCTCTCTCTCTCTCTATATATATATATATATATATATATATATAGGATTAATACAAATATTAAATTTGTTACTTAACTGATTGATGTTATATTCAGCAACCTGATCCCAGAATTTTGTAGAGGAACCTTTTTCTAATCATTCAGTCCACTCATTGGGAGGTATCAGCAATTGGTCATAAGCCCCCATATATATATATACTAGCGGTAGAGCCCGGCGTTGCCCGGGGATATAACAGTAAGAGATAGATCAAGTATCCACCATCATAAAGACTGAAAAATAAAATTGACAAAGATTATTGTTTAAGGTTGACGGACACGCATGTCTTAATTAGTTTTTTTTTTTTTTTTACAAATTGGTCAAACCCAAACTCAAACAAAAACATTGTTTTCAATCGTTATGAATCTACCGATTGAATAGAATTTTATTATAAACAATTGTCTTGTAAATGAAATTTTTAAAGCATTCTGAATGTAAATATAAAAAAAAAAAGTGTGCAAGACAATAAGAAACACTACATGCCAAAAAAAAAAAAAAAGTGAAGTGAAGTTTTGTTGAAATCAGTTGAAAAATGTAGGTAGCCTTTCTGTAATCTTTTAGTTTTTTATTAATTTATGATTTTTACTTATTGAATACAGTAAAAAAAATTGCATATTTTGCTTGTGGTGATTCATAATTAGAATTCTGATTTGAATATATTTTCCACTCGTTGTTTCTAATACAAAAAAATATTAACTTTATTTGGGTTTATTAATTATGATCTAACAAATCTTATTCATTTAGTAGCCTTTCTGTATTAATAATCTTTTACAATTTATGATTTTACTTATTGAATACAGTAAAAAAAATTGAACACCATGTGTATTTAAAGTAGTTTCCCGCTCCAGTTATTATTTTTAGTTAGGACTTATGTATGTTTAGATTTCATTATCTTTCCCTAAAGATAAAGAATTTATTCCATGTTTGTATTCGTACAATCAGTATAGATCATTAGATTATTGTTTAAGGTTGACGGACACGCATGTCTTAATTAGTTTTTTTTTTTTTTTTTTTACAAATTGGTCAAACCCAAACTCAAGCAAAAATATTGTTTTCAATCGTTGTGAGTCTCCGATTGAATTTTATTATAAATAATTGTCTTGTAAATGGAATTTTTAAAGCATTCTGAATGTTAAAATAAAAGAAAAAGTGTGCAAGAGAATAAGAAACACTACCTGCCAAAAAAAAAAAAAAGTGAAGTTTTGTTTTATCGGCTGAAAAATATAGGAAATCATCCCCATATTTAAAGGAACCCACACACACAAAACAACCTGATGTGAGTTGTCCCCTTCCATTTTCACGATGTCTCTTAATCGTGTTTTCAAATTGATTTTATGCAAAAAACATTATGTTTTTTCCCATTTTTGGTGCTGTTAGAACCACCACAAGGTAATTTTATGTAGTCCTGTGAAGTTTTGTTGAAATCGGTTGAAAATGTAGGAAATTCGATCCAATATATAAATGTTACAGACACACACACACACACACACAATCTGCTTTTTATAATAAGTAAGATATATATATATATATATATATGCACACAAACACACCCACACTCACATACATATATATATATATATGCACACATACACACACACATACATATATATATATATATATATATATATATATATATATATATATAATAATGGACTCTTCCGTCGGTTTCGATGTATGTAGATCTGACAGCTTAATTGTTTCAGTTATGAAATTTTGTGTGATAATCTTAAGTGGCACTTAAGACCCGCTAGTGATTTACAAAGGAGGCCACATATGGAGCAATGAGGATTGTGGGATAAGATCACTGTTAGATTGGCTGATCTTTTAGATCTTGCTCTCACTTCTTGAAGACGATTCAGACACGCAGAATGAAAACTGCTGAGTCCACTATAATATGTTGATCTCCATTCTACCTGCTCCAAGGCTAAGTGCTTAAGGGTGTTATGTGGTATATTGACAGCTGACAAGTGTGTATATATATATATATATATATATATATATATAATATGTAGTCAATCTGATGAGATTAATATACTTATATTCATTAAAATAAATTTATTACCGACAAATGGATTTTTAAGGTTTTTCCTAATTATTATTATAATTTTCTCTGAATCATACACTGAGCTCTCATGTGAACTAAAAGTTCTCTTTGGAATAATCCCCAATTACAATTTGGTATTATATATATATATATATATATATATATATATATATATATATATATGTATATATATACACACACACATATATATATATATGAAATACAAATATAAAATTTGCTATTTAGCCGATTGGTGCATCCTGACTATAGAGTTAGCAGATGGACCTTCTAGTAATATTACACATTGAGTGCTTGTGCTAATAAAATAATGCTAAGTGTATAATTACAGACTTATATAATTTATATTAATAATAAATATATATTTTTTTCCTCACTGGTAGCAAAACTCTGAGTTTCACGCACAACATTTTCATGGCTACTACTCTGACAAGCTTTTTTCCCTGGTGTCCGGACTACATGAGTTTAAGTGTGCTACTAGATTGGCATCATATTCAACCTTTTTACTGTTAAATTAGTTAAATGCAACCACCACTTCTACTCCAGCGGTTTCTTTTATTGCACTTCCCACCTGTGGAACTCAAAAATTTAAATTCAGCATCAATTGCCATCTTCTATTTTCTTGAATCCCATTCAGCTTTTTATCCTTTCCTTAGTCCCCCTATACCTAGTCTTTTCTTGTCAGGTGCTGTTTTCAATTAGCACCTGACAATTATATTGTGCATGAAACTCATAAGTTGTGCCACTAGTGAAGAAAAAACAATGCATATTTATTATATATATATATATATATATATATATATATATATATATATATATATATATATATATATTATATTCAACTGCACCATTTGTTAAAAAATGCAGGTTTAATTTCTACTTGAAAATTAATACTTCACCTTAAAAGTTGATTAAACTGTGAAAATCTTGCACAATGTTATCCTCATTTTCTCATGTTTACTAATTCTATATTAGTAAGTTAATTATATCCTTGTAATGGGAAACTGTAAATATAGTTATGGACTCAAGCCTTTCTTAAAGCAAATATTGGTAGCGGTCAATGTTTGTCAATTTTGGAGCTATTCTGTATTTACATTCATTTTTCTTTTTCCATATTTAGTGATTCTGGATTCTGACTGCAACTTAATTTAACATTGTAGCAGATGTTACATCTTGTTTCGCCAGACAGTCGCGCATTGAAAACTCTATCAGCAATCTTTTTTCAGCTTTTGGGCATAATTTAAAAAACTATGAATCAAGAGGGCACATGCTTTTTCTTCACCCTATGACAAGTATACACCTCAAGAACTTGTTACCTAGACTATATATCAGAGTTGTCAACTGATATAAAATATATCAAAGATAACCAAAACACTGTTACATACTCACTCTCTTGAACCAAGCTATATATTTTTGAATTTTTTAAAATCTATTGTAAAAATCTTGTTGGCATTAAATAAACCATTAACGTCACTGTCACTGGATCTAACACCTTTATCCACTGTGCCATGTGTCCTTGAGGATCCAAAGAGTGTGAGTTCAATATCCAGTTAAGGCAGTGGAGAACTTGGAGAGGGGAATTAACAGGAGATAACTGATAACTGACATCCATTAAACATGGCATGTGGAACTAGAACAATCTACCCCAGTGAGCGAAATAAAGAGCTCAGTTCGACATTCCAACCACCTGAAGAAGGCCAGAGCATACAATGGCCAAAACGTTGTAATAAATATTTTGACAAAGATGAGAACAACAGTCTGAAGAATGTCAATAGTTTACATAATACCTCATCTCAGAAATATAGACAGGAACCTATTGAGGTGTTGATATGCCATAAAACAAACCAAACCAAACCAAAAGCTGGGAAAAGACCTGCTGCATACTCGCATGGTAATAAGATGAAAGACAAATACCACATTGAAAAAATAGGAATGCATACCCTGTTTCCTATATTATATATAGATGTTTGATTCAGGGCTTCTCCTGCTAGTCCAGGTTGGTAGGTATGTAATACTTGAAACTTTGCTATGTCAGCTCTTCCCCCTACCAACTACTCATCTGGAGAGTAATTGGTTATACTTAAGTGTAATTGGCAAAAATACCCAACAAACAAAATTCACAAAGTTTCCAAAAAACAATAACAAAAGAAAGAAAAGAACAGGGCAAAATAATACTAAGCAAACAGTATATATGCAAGACAAAACTAGGCAAAGTAATAGTAATAAGGTAAAAGGTTAGAATGGTGTTAACATGCAAAAAGGTTACAGACAAGTGATTGTAGTGTTCTGACTTCAAGAATAAAAATCTGGTGGATGAGTAGTCCATTTTATTGGTTAGGAAGAAATCTCAGCATGCATCTGCATGATTTCTCTATAAATTTGTGGAGGTTTTTTTTTTTTCAGTCATTCCTATATGACTGGAACCAACATTGCTCATCTACATATCCTGACATGTGGTTGGCAATATGAATGGATGGTACAGGAACCATGTGACAGACAGGTCAGTCTCCCACCAAGGGTAGACTAGTACTCTCAAGCATAACAATTAATATAGACCAGCACCCAGATATGCCCTATTTCCGGTTTTGCTGTCACTTGATCTCCAAAAACATTCATCCACTCCTTTACTTCCTTGTTCCCCTTTCTATCAAAGTGGATGTCATTTAAAAAACTAGACATCAAAAAGAACCACCTGCTGGCTTATAAAAGAATACTTGAGATTGAGATAAAACCACATTTTTTTCTATGTGTGCATCCATAGTATCACAAAAGTATCAGTACCATTCAGTGAAAAGACTGTATCTTGTGACACTACAATGGCCACCACCAGGCATTATGTCTTCACTGCAACAATGCATATTCGACCATTTCCAGCACACTTTCCCACTCTAACAATATGAAAGCAATTCTGCAAAAGAAATATTGAAGTTAATTAATATTTGATTAACAAACAAGAAAATGTGATTGATTTTATTAATATTTAATTACATCATTATCAAGATATTTGATGTAATGGAATAACCTGTCATCCCCATGAGTGACTACACTATAGGTAGTAACTACCTATAAGTATCTGTAAGTCAACAGATTACAGAGACTAACTGGGATCTGTTAAGAACAAATGACCTTCGAATAGTAGCACTCACTACTGGATTGACATGCAATGACCTTGTGCATAACTGTTACCTTTATTCTTATTGTACTGGTTTTTTACAATAAAACTTTACTTATTTTATCCACCTTGTTTTTCAAGTATATATTCCTATTAGCACGGAATATAACAATATTCTCATTTATTTTTTATGTGTTGTAATGACAAAAGTACGCAGGTGTAGGCTTTAAGAAAGCTTTATACAAATGAGAATACAAAGTTCGCTTATAGTGTCCTTTTATACTCTCAGTAAACAGAAATAGCTCTCTCAAAGAGGAGAGTAACAAAACAAGGCGAGACCACTCTTGATTATTCATAATATGTGTATTGAATGTTTTTCCAAAAATTAAAATTCAGTTTTGAATTATAAACATTTCATGTAACATGGATAACTAAGCTATACTTATAATATTATCTGTACAAAATATGGATTTGAAAGAGACAGTTGAAATTTCTAGGACATATAATGGGGAAAGAAAGCCAGGAAAATTTAACATGCACAGGACATATTGAAGGCAAGAAGAACAGAGAGAAACAGTGAAGATCCTAGTTAATGAGCTTGTTTGAATGGATGTCAAAACAGAAAGTCAGAAAGATATTAAGGAGATAAACATTACTTAGAACTACAAAGAAAAGGAAGTTGCAGAGAACCATTATCATCCACATCTGAAAGAACATGGAACATTGAAGATAAAAGATGAAAGTAGTGGTGGGATTCAAATTTTTAGGAACCACTTCACTGTTTTTTTTTTTTACATTCTTAAATTTAATGTTGATGAATATGAAGCCCAAAGAAATTTAAAAAACAGTTTTTTAAACTTGAAACTCCAGACATGAAATTTTAGCAAATGGTTCATGTGAAGCATTAAAACTTCATGAAACCCTATCACTGGGTGAAAATCATACAGAAAAACATATTTGTAGGTAATCAATATTTGATTAACAATGAGGAATCTATGGGAAACTTTTTTTATGATAGTGTAAATTATCACAGGACATTGAAGAAAATTATGCTTATTGGTCTAGTCTAATGAAGATGACTCAAGCAATGCAATTCATAGAATTTTGTCCTGATATTGTAAAAAATGTTAATACATCTCTGTCATTTCACAAATTCTATGGAATTTACCAAATATGTTCCCATTCCTTAGCCAAAATAAAGGCAACTGTGTTCTTATTTCCTAAAAAAGAACAACTCTCATCCTATATTCTTGTGAAGTTATCATTTAGAACTTTCTGTTTATAAATTCTGAAGTCTTCTTTTGCTTTTTTTTCTTCTTCTTTCCATGGCTGACACATACTGTGCTAACATGACCAAGACTGAGAATTTTTACAAAAATTACAATCTGATCTTTGTCCTCATCATTATTGGGAGCTTTCTATTTGCTTTTCTTTATTTTATTAGCCTTTCTCTTGTAATCATCCACTTATCTAATTTCATTGCACTTATCCCTTTCATCCTCAACTTTTTCCTATTCCTCCTTCTCCTCTTCCTCCTACACATCATCATCATTATTTTATTTCTTCTTCTTATTATTATTATTATTCTGCCTTATTCCTACATTTTCTGCTTGTATTTTTCTCTTTCTTCTTGCTCCTTGTTATTATTCCTCTTTATTCTGGTTTCTTTCTCTTCTCCTTTTCTACTTACTGTCATTATCATGACTATTATAATAATCATTCTTCTTTTTCTTTTTCTTTCTTTATATTCTTGTATTTTTGTTTCTATTTCTTTCTTTTGATTGTCACACCCACCACTACCATCACTAGCATCATCAGTAGTAGTAGTAGTAGTAGTAGTTGGTATCAGTGGTGGTAGTACTGGTGGTGCTGCTGCTGTTGCAAAAATTTTCTTTCATTTCTTATTATGACCATTTAAGTCATGTAGATTTTCATTATTTCTCTGCATTTTATTGGCTTTCTTTCCTGTTTCTATCTATTTGTATTTTCAGACTTAGTTATTTCATCACACCTTTGTTGGTCGGTTGCTTGGTTTCTTTCTTTCTTTTAATGCCTTTAATTTTTAATTTATTTCAACCTTTCCTGTATTTCTTCTTTTCTGTCTCCGTTTTTCTTTTGTTTGTTTCTTTTTTTATTTTTCTCTGCTATTCTTCTCTTTATTAAGTAAAAATATCAGATCTAAATAGGTGATAATTTCTAAAGCGTTGACATGCACAAGAAGATATTAAGGAGGAATTATAGATACAAAGGTGGAAGTGTTGTCAACAACAAAACTAGATAAAATTGTAGTAAAGGCAAAATAAATAAATTGGAGAAGAGAAGGAAAAGAAAAAGAGAGAGAATAAATATCTTATTATGAAGATTTTACTGATGACTCAACATATGTTTACTAAACATTTTTCAAAGCCAATGAACATAAAGCAATGTATAAAACATAAAATAGCATTAACTAAATTTCTGCTCTTCTTCATGCCACAGTAAAATGAAAATAAATATAGCTGCAAAGATGACTAAAAATACATACATACACATGCACGCACACTAGAAAATAATAAATAATAAATAGAATTTTGGTAAAAAAAAATTGATTTAAAAAATGGCTTAAAAAAGACTGTATTGGCTGATTAAACATCATATCATTGGTGTTGACTGTTGGTAGCCTTGCACAAATTTATCCAGACAAATGATGCTGAATTAAGCTGACTATAATGATTCTGGCTCTGAATTCACAATTGTCCGGGCTTGTCAGGTTTTTGAGATATGTGCATAGCATACTTTGGAATGGATTTGAGATGAGATAACAAATAAAAGACAACTCCTTTTCTAGACATAATAATATAAATCTATTTCAGCAACTGTTGGTTTGCTACAACTTGCCAATGAGAAAATATCATCCCAAGAAGCAAGGGATTAGCTGATTATGGCAGACAGTTTCCTCCAAGTGGGTGGTACTGATCTATTCATGAGAAAACTAAGAAAGATTGAGAAGGAGAGAAAGTAAGGACAGCTGAAATTTATTCTTATACATGACTCTAAAACAATCAACCTAATATTTAATGGCGGTAAGAGGTACTTACTAGCCACACCCCATGCATTTAACTTCATGGCAGTACAATAAAAATAGATTTCTCTTTCAGTGGTAACGGGATGGTCAAGACCCTAAGTGCACTCTGCAATAAATATATTGGTATTAGGTATTACAGTACATTAGAAATACATTAGTTAGAAAATTGGGCAACAAAAATTTTTTGCTGCTACAGTTGCAATGAAAGTTACTTTCTTTATCAGATGAAAAATTCATGTGTTGTGTGTATTCTCTGCCAAAAATAAAAACCAAAGTCATGTCCCAAGCTCATTGACAAAGAAAACGGCAGGGTATGCATATTTTTTATATGACCAATAGATGGATATCTTGTGGGTTTATATAAATTGTTAGATTTGAGTATTAGACAGGCACATTTCAACTGCTTGTTGGTATTGATCATTGGGGTATTGGTGATATTTTGGTGACTACTGGTGTGTTGGTGACAGTCTGGTGACCATTGGTATGTTTGTGACAGTTTGGCAAACATTGGTGTGTTGGTGACAGTTTGGCAACCATTGGTATTGACTGTTGGCAAATTAATTGAATAGAGTAGGGATTGAGGATTTGCTGTTGTTCAGCACACTCTTGCAGAGCCACTAATAATTTCTAGGACTGAACTTGTGAGATGTTAACATTATTTCATGTTATCAGCAAACAGTAACTTTGCTTCTTTGAGGACATGTTTGCATTTGTTATGAGCAGAGACAAAGAGACATCTGTTGCAATCTCTCGGGTACAGCTGGAAGAAGTGATTCCTGTGGGCTATAGAGGCTGAGCATGCTGGTGAGAACAAAAGAGATGAAAGTGGTTTAACTTGGTATTTCCTTCCTGGAATGAAAGCATTGATGCCGGCTTTCTGTTGGTAGGAGGTTCTTGGCTGCTGGAGGAGTGGAAATAGATGTTTATAGACACAATCGCATGATCAGAATTGCCAAAATTGCAGAACTGTGTAGTGTGACAAATCAGTAAAAGTAGAGGTAAAAAAAGATTGAGAAGAGAAGCGTGTCTGTCAGGGTTACTAGGAAAACATGTGGGGAAGTCAACCACTTGTGTGAGAGATTGAGTGGTAGAGAAGTAAAAAGTCTGGATGCCAGCGAGATCAGTGACAGAGTGTTTAAGCCACCTGGTATGGTGGGCATTAAAGTCACCGAACACAAATATATTTGCAAATGGGTGTAGGGAGATGGCCTTGTCTATATTATTGGAAATACTATGTAGCATGCAACGGTCATAAGAGAAAGGGGAATGGTAGAGAAAGAAGAGATAGCTGACAGTTAAGTAGAGAGAAATGGAGACACATGTAAGAATGGTCAGGGATTCAAGAGAGAATTCACTAGCCAGTGGGAGATGTTCATGGATATAAACCTCCGGGCCATGCAAATGGATATTAGAGTCTTTTCTAAGGAGAGGAAGATAGCGGGGAATTGAAGAATCAGAGGAGGGTTTTGAAGAGTTAAGATTAGTCTCACAGAGTGCTAGAATGTCCAGAGAATTTTTAAAGAACAATTCCACACTGCAGAAGTTGGTACGAATACCACAAATGTTGGAGAAAGAAAGGTTGAGGGATTTAGGTGATTTTTGTTGTGTCGGTTTAGATTTATATCTTTGGTATCTTATCGTCATGGTGTCTTGTTTTAGTAAGGGGTTTAGGTTTTTTTTGTTGAGCTGGTTTAGGTTTGTTTGTTTATAGTCATGATGTGTTATTTCCATAAGGAAAGGCTAAGCGTAGTAGTCACAGTCAGTCATCTAATGTAACATGTGCAGGAAGGGAACTGGCACAGAATGCATTATAGTGAGGCCTCAGGGTTGCCCACTGGAGGTGCTTTCAGGGAAACCCTTCCATGTGCAACATTGCACTGCAAGAACTCTGATATAATGCAACTGTTGATCAGAGCTGCCTCTCAATATGCTATGCAAGAGTTCAGGCTCCTAACTACCAGTCGGCAACATCAAGCAGACAACTGCCATCTCATTACCCTCAGAATGAAGAGATGTTGCCACCATCCTCACATATCACAAAAATTTATGACATCACCATTGTTAAGGCCTGAGAGAAGAAAAGGAACCGAGAACTCCTTTCTAAACAGAAAACAAGGGATGAGCCTCTACTCCTGTTCAAGAGAATTGGAAGGAGTATGGATCAGGTGATAGGAAAGCCTATCTACTCCTATTGGTGGGAGTATTTTGTATGTTAAATAATAAAAATTTAAAATTTTTTCCAAAAAATGAATGAAAATTTATTGTACCCTTGTAAAACCAATTGTACTTTGTATCTGCTTACCTGTTTGTACTTCTCCCCAAAATTTGGTTTCAATCAGTATGGCTATTTTAGAGGGTATGATGGACAGACTAGCTAATGGAAGTCACAGAATTTTATATGTAGATTTACTATTTTATACAGATTTATTATTTATTATTTTATAAAAAATAAATTTAAAAAGAAATCTTTTATTTAAAATGTTTATAAAAATCTACAAATTTTTCAAATATATGAACCAGCTACAATTTAATATTTATTATTTACCATTTTATAAATAAAGAACTATGAAAATAAATTTTTATTCATAATTTTATAAAAAATATCTTTGAACTGCAGAACAGGAAAATTTAAATAAACATATGATTTTTTTCTGGACATTATATATTTTCTTCTCAAATTATTTTATATCTCAGATTACTTCTTGTTTTAATTTTCAATATTTTTTTATTGTAATTGTGATCTAGTAACAAGGATGCCTAATCAAGAGAAATACAAGGCCTGAAATTCCAACAATTATAGGTTACCTCCCCGCTTCCTACTCTTTTTGCAAAACATCATTTTGAAAATATTTTTAAATCGCTGCTAATTTTTTTAAAAATACCTATAAAATCTGTCACTAGACTATTTATTATCAGCCAAGTACTGACTGTTGAAGAAATCTAAAATGAAGAGTGAACACTAAGTACCTTGGCTAAAGCAATTAGAGAAACTGGCAAATTCTTTGGATTGGTTGGCAAGATGTTGGCAAATTGCCAATCAATTTGAAATTTATTAAAATGGTAAATAATAAAGATTTTATTATAGTTGGTTCACATATTTTTATAATATAGTAAATTTTTACAAATTCATGATTAAAAAAATTGTTTTCACATTTATTTCTTTATAAATTTGTAAATGATAAACATTGCATTGTATTAATTGGTTTGTATTTTTAGAATGTTGTAAACAAAATGTTTTTATTAATAAACAATAAATAAATAAATAGTGTTTATTGTTTTTCTTGTAAATTCACAAGAACAATGAAGATGTATAAATTCACTTTTGTATGTTTGGGTTTTATTAAAATTCTGGTTATCTCTTTTTAAAACAATAAATTTTGCCGAAGGATAATAATAATAGTGGTGTCAAGGAAAAAAACATCCTTTTGAAACACCGTTTTTTTTGCAGGCATGATGGTTAAACAATGCCATAAAATTGATATATGATCAAATTTTGTAAAATGAGTAGAGCCAAGAATTTTTCAGCACCTTATATTTAGCATATTTCTGTTCAATCTAAATAGTATATTCATAAATAGAACATTTATTTTCAAAGAAAATTTAAATGATGATGTTTTTTTTTATATCTTCAGAAATGTTTGAGTCACTTGCTTTTGCATTTACAGGTTTAGATAGTTTTCCCTTTATAAGATCCACTGACCTGCCTAATAAGCTTGCGAAAATGGTTGGCAGAACAGGGATTAGGAGAAATAAAAAAAAGACAAGCACTGCTAAAAGCTAAAAAGAACAGGTAGTTGTGGAGAACTGTGATCGTCCATGTTCTAAAGGTACATGACACATAGAAGAAGAAGTAGGCATTCGTTATACTTGGTTTGAACCAGACTTGATATTTCAGTTCTATTTCAGACATGTCCTGGCAGAATCTCTCACCATGCTCTCTATTTATGGTACCTAGTATAGAGATTTTGCTATCTACAAAAAAAAGTCAATTAGTTATCTTTTTAGGCCACAATAAAAAAAATGTGAAACAAACAAATGTTTATTTACAATAATTCATGTGAAAAGAAGAAGGGTATAGGAGCTTGCTCAAAATATAAAATATTCTTTTGAGTGTCTAATAAAAATTAAAGCTAAGTAAAGAAAAATGTTCATAAGAAGGTGGGTACTTATATTAGCTGCTAAAGTTAAATAATCATTGATAGAGGGAGTGAAACAAATTTCACAAGGTGTTGTTAATTTTCTATGCTGTTTGGGGTGGTAAGGGCAGTACAGTAGTGGAAACATCTGTAATGGAAGGAGTGCCAAATGAATGTCTTTTGTATTAAACTTGTAGAAGTTGGTAGAATGAGCAAGTTGTGTCATCAAGGAAATATTGGTGGGTTTGTTTCACATACCTGTATTGTTTGTATGTTGCCTGAAGTCATTGGTTGACCATGTGATACCAGGTTGAGTCAAAGGTTTTCTGAATTTTCACTGATGATTTTTGGCAACTTCTATCTCCATGTTATATCATTAATTTGATACAACTTGTCTAATCTTTGCTGAATTATTTATTCTTTATTTTCATATATAACACATAAACATTGTTTATTACTTATTTTACAGCTTTGATAATGAGTGGTGAAAAAATTGCAATTAGAGCTATTTTACGCTACCTGTGGAAAAAGATTGAAGGGAGAAAGAAGATTAATGATTGGGAAGGCCCAGAAACTGTCAGTGAATATGTGGCACAAAACTGTTTCAGACATTTCAAGGAAAGTGATACCAGTATATTCCGTACTAATAGGAATATATACTTGAAAAACATGGTGGATAAAATAAGTAAAAGTTTATTGTAAAAACCAATACAATAAGAATAAAGGTAACAGTTATGCACAAAGTCGTCGCAAGTCAATCCAGTAGCGAGTGGTACTATTTGAAGGTCGGTAGTTCTCACGTAAGTCTGAGTTGTACTCAACAGATTCTAGCTAGACTCTGTAGTCCATTGACTTACAGATACTTATAGGTAATTACTACCTATAGTGTAGTCACTCATGGGGGTGACAAGTTATTCCATTACATTACAGTACTTGTATATTGTTGGCAGAAAGCACCATCAATTGA
Organism: Acanthosepion pharaonis; assembly: GCA_903632075.3. Classification (NCBI taxonomy): domain Eukaryota; kingdom Metazoa; phylum Mollusca; class Cephalopoda; order Sepiida; family Sepiidae; genus Acanthosepion; species Acanthosepion pharaonis. The sequence goes on along the minus strand of CAHIKZ030001391.1, from coordinate 1,064,238 downwards.
CACCTCCATAATCTCAGCTTTGTGAACAGACATTGTCGAGTCAAGATGACTGCTTTTTGGTGTTGAATTGTAACTGGGATGAATAATGGATCTAATTTCATAATCCTAATAAGAGAAATCCATGACTTTGTTCCAACCAGGCTTCAGAACCTGTTGTTAAACCATGGTAGTTTGAACAGGTCATGTTGTGTGTTTGGTAGAATTTTGAGGTGTTGCATTTTGAGCTTGTCCCAGATGGTCATGCTGTGAATGCTGAACTTTATGCTTAAAAACTGCAGTGAGTATATGATGCCTTGAATATCTGCTACCTGGCACTGGTCAATCAAACACACACAATACACACTGCCAATGTGACCAAGCACAAACTTGAGGGGCTGGAAGTGTTGCCTTGACTTGCCTACTGTCCAGGCCTTGTATCGTCAGATTACTACCTTTTCCAAGCCATGGTTCATTTCCAGCATGGACAGAGATCCAACAATATGGATGAGGTTGAAAACAGGTAGATTTTGGCCTCTAAACCAGCCAAATGGTATAAGTGTGGAATTGAGCTTTTGGCACAATGATGGCAACAAACAATAGGATATGATAGGTATATTTTGATAAATAAATGTTTTTTGTATGTAATTTGTTTAAACTATTAATTAAAGCCTGGCTATTCACTTTGATTCATGTTATGAATGTATGATAATTTAAGCCTGATAGTTGCTTCTTTATATTCACGTCAGTAAGCTCACAAGCCTTTCAAAATTGTTGCAGGTTTCAAATTCCATTCTTCTGATTGGTTGAAAATAATTCTGAGAAGGAGTTCACTTCTCATTCTTGTTTCTTTTTCTAAAACATTCCTTTTTATTACCCTGAACTGGACATAATCAGGTTAAGAAACTAGGTTTATCAAAAAAAAAATGTCCTGTCCGAACACCTCATTGGTTGATAATGTCTTCATTTTAAGTAGTATAAAGGAGCAGAGGGTAATAATTTTTTCATATCATATAATTCTGATTGTTTTTTTCATTCCTTAGTTAGCATGTATGTTGTGCTCTGTAATAGCCTGCCTATCCCCTTCCCACAGATATAACTTACCTGTCCCCTGCCCACAAATTCTTGGAATAGCAGAAATGTACAGAGTAAATCATTAGCCCCTTTTTTTTAACTTTCAGCAAGCTTAGTCTGGGGTGTGTTGAAGCTGTTTATATGTATTTAAAGAAAGAAAGAAAGAAAGAAAGAAAGAAAAAGTGAGTGAGTGAGTGATAGATAGATAGATAGATAGATATCACCCTTGTGCATTTAATGTCTTCAATGAGATGTTATAGTAATGTGAAATATACAGCCTGAAATGATTAGTTTCAGTAATAAAAATTAGCAAGAATCATGGAATTTTCATGGGTCCCACTCTGTGTGATTGAAGGAAATAGATGATATAAAAACCTATTTGAAAAATTATTATAATGTGATATGCAGTATATGACTGTATGGGTGTTTAATGAATGCTTACAATTTATCACTCTTAAAATGTAAAGACAACATGTCCAGTATCAACCTGTCAACTGTAGAAGTTCTATGGGTCCAACTAGTAAATTTTTATTCTAAATCCACTGAAAAAAATCAAGAAGTGCATTTTAAAAGGCATCTGGCATCATATTTTTTGATAGGTTCAACATGCTGCTTATTAAATCTGTATACTTTTCAGCTCTATGAAACACAAGGTAGTTCTGTAAAACTTACATGCTGCCAACTTAAGTAGATATCAATATATTATTAATATTACTTTGAACATAAATATATTATGTGTATATCTTAAAAACCTGACATTCTAAACCAATTGGTATTAGTCTAATACAGTATCATTTGTCCAGGTAGCAGACAAATTTTATTTTTTTTTGTAAAAGAAGTTTTTGAAAGTCAAAAGAAAAAAGTACAAAGCACATATAGGTGAGAGTTTGCAATAGAAAAGTGAGACTATCTTTTAGTTTCAAATAGACAGGCTGTTATGAATATTCTTTTTTTTTTTAGAAAAATACACCTGGGATATCCTTATTTGAATCACCCCTTTTATTAAATATTCAGAAAACTTCCTCCTACTCCTTAATTTAGGCTGCAAGAATTCCCAGACAAAATATTTCATTACTGCTACAATCCATATGAATTTTAAAAGGAATTAAATTTTCCAGCTACCCCTTTTATTCCAATCACCCCATCTGTTTAAAGCGTAGTTGAATATAACAGCAGATATAACATATGACAAAGAACCAGAGACTGAAATCTACTGCATGCAGCATAGCCATTTAACCATTATTTATTTTATGATAAAATAAAAAGTTTTAGGTCTTAGTTAATGAATCTTTAAAGGTTGATTGTTATATTTATTGACAATATTTTATACATATTTACAATTCAAAATGACCACCCTCATCTTTCACCATAGTCCTTAATCTCTTCTCAACTGAAGTGTATGACTTCTTCACCACCTCTTCATTCAAATTGTACCACAATGTCATAAGATCTGACACATGTGATTATGAGCCACGTGAATATATTGCTCATCAATATGGGACATATTGCAAAGTCCATAGGATTAATATCTGGGCTTGATGGAGGCTAAATGTGCTTGTCAAAAAATCTACGAAAATATCTCTTGCACCAGTTCTGTGTCAAATTGGCTGTGTATGTGGGAGCTCCATCTTAAGTAAAGATATAGTAACTTTCAAATATGCCTGACAATCAGAGCAATACATCTCTTTCCAACATTTGTTGATAAACTCTGCTATTCACTTTCACTCTTTCTTCAATGAAGGCCAAGAGTAATTTCAAGACATCAGAAGCAACAGCAGACCAAACCATGACACCAGTTGGTTTCTCTCACCTGAAATGTGTTCTGATACCTTCAAGAATGTTTCCTGGTGAAGTGATATAAACACTATCATTTTGGTAGTTGACCACTGCCTTTATAATAAAAAACTTCTTGCTTGACCAAATGAAGACTTTGTGTGGAACACTGCATTTTCTCCAACATTTTATTCCCTCTGCTAAGTTGTTTTTACTTGGGGGCACTTCAGAACAGCTGTCACCATTTAATATTGTATGGTTTTAGCACTAAATCCTCTTTCGCAATCAATAACTTATCCAAAATATCTTGTTATTTTGCCATGTAACTCATCCTTCCTCATGGATTTCTTTCATCCTCTTCTTGACAGTTTCAATGACTCTCCTGGTATGAACTGAATAGTTTCTTTCTGGAATTGGAATTGATGAAATTGTTTGCTCCTCATTAAAATTTTTCCACACATTACAAACAGTTTTTCTGCAAACATTCAACTGTTTTATCACCTCACAATTCTTCATACCAGCTATTTCCAATGTGATAGTTTGATCATATTATGTTTGGGCTGTAATATTTAATTAAACTGTAAAAAATAAAACCAAAGAATGTTAGGAAGCCTTATACAAAATTTGAAACTGTTTTTACAAATAGGTATGTTTCAATTTATGTTTAAATCATGTGTAAATATTTATGTTGCACCCGGTACAAAGAGACAAAGGAAAAACGAGGAAAAAAAGATCATTTGCCTCTTTAGAAATAAAGACTACATGAAAAGAGAAAAGCTGCTGTCTAATACAGTTTTTTTTTTTTTTTTTTACTAATGTTCACCTTATACAAGACCCAAGAGGCACTCAATGTAGAAGGTTACTGAAGTTGGGTTGTTTTGTGTGGTAAGAGTAAGAGGTAAGTTTATGAGAATATGGGGGAAAGATAACTGTTAACCTTAGATTTGAAGAGGTTAAAATTGTAGTGGTTGGGAAAGCATCCTCTTGGGAGTCAGTTCCACAAAGAAGCAGTTCAGGGCAAGAAGCTGTCTGAGTGAAACTTACTTCTTGATAATGAAATATGAAGGGTATGAAGGTTGCTCATCTCGATGTATGTGGCACGGGGGGGTTTAGCTGTGATGGTTATTTTAACTATCTTCATTTCTCGGCAATGTTCATTGTTTTAAAAAGCAATGATTAGAATTGTAATAAAACCTAAACATATGAAAGTGAATTCATAAATTTTATTTGTTCTTTAGAATTGACAAAAAAAATAATAAACATTATGTATTTAAGATTGTTTATTTACACTATTTATTATATTATTAGAATGGTTGGCAAAACATCAGTTAATTGCCAATTGATTCAAGATTTATAAAATGATAAATAATAAGGATTTCCTTATAGCTGGTTCATATATTTTAATAATTTAGTAAATGTTTATAAACTTATGAATAAAACAATATTTTCATATTTATTTCTTTATAAATTGGTAATTGATAAATATTGCATTACATTAATTTTAATTGTATTAGTTTTTAGAATGTAAATATAAAATTATTTTTGTAAATAATCAATCTAATAAATAAATAGTGTTTAATATTAGTATCTGAAAAGATATTTATTTTACATTTTTTTTACCATTATAAAGCTTTAATTTGTTTTATAGTTGTGTATAAGTGAGGAGGCACAGTGGAGTAATGGATAGTGGATTGAGGAATTGGAGAGCTGAGTTTGAATTTCAGTCAAATCCATTACATTCACTTATGTGCTAATACCCTTGGGAAAGGTATTAATCCTCTTCTTCCCAGCTATGGGTAAACAGCAGGACAGACCAGGTTCTATAGCCTTGGATGGCAACTGGTCTACCACAGATAGAAATGGCAACCTACTGCGGGGAAAAGTATGCCTTGTCAGTCATGTATCGAAAGATACATGATCGTCTAAGTGTGTATCACACATGGCACATAACTGACTGATAAGTGATTTTATTGGTTAGTATGTTGTCATGAAGTTGGACTGTTTTATTCTAATGAACTGTTTTGGCTAGCCACTGCATTATTTAGATATTTGCAGAATGGTCTTTCCTAATATTTTAATTTTGGTTTACTGACACTGTTTGTTCTAACATTATTACACTTTAATTTTTGATAAAGCCATAGAATGAGGTTTGTGTCTTCTCTATATTATCACAATTTATTCTAGATAAAAGTGTAACAGATCTTAATTTTGTTCAGCTCCATCTACCCACTTTTAAAATACTGTCCAAAAATACCAAGGTCATAAAACATCTTTCCTAACCAATTGGAAAAAACCCACACTGTTTTCACAAGAGCTATTCCTGAGTCATTAGAAAATAATAAAGCCAACACTGATTTCACCCACGATGATGGATCTGACTCAGCTGGCATTAGTGAGTAACTTTCAACTACAATGAGATAATTCTGGAATATTTCTCCAATGAGTTTATCTCGCTCAACTACATAAGTGTGTTGATTTTCTCTACATTTCTATTTTGACTACAATCTGGTGCTATACCTCAAATGAACTCTCAGTCTCCCATGACTGATATATGATATCCTTTTTTTTTTTGTTAACAGTAAGGTCACTATAACAACAGAAATACCGATTATGCAAAAATGAATAAAGTTGATCATTGGTATATTTGCTTTTATGAATAAATCTGTCATGCAGGACACACCTTGCTTTGTGTGAGATTAATCCTAGACCAGCCTCAACAAAAAAACAACACTGCACTAATGACGATGATGATAGAGATGAATATTAAATTAACTTTAAGTAAAAAATTAACATCTAAATAACAAGATCAATTTTTCTAAATTACATTTTTTAGTGGATTTTGCACAAAAAAGTTGGTTTTTACGATAAAAACATAAAATATTATAGCAAGTCTGAAGGAAATAAAATAAAAAATCATGTACAAATAAATAAGTTATTCCAAGTGTAATAGTAAATATTTCCTTGAATTTCTTAAGACAACTAACTACCACAAACTAAAGTGAAACTACAAAACCTTCACTCCCAGTGGAATGACAAGAATGATAGGCCTCCAGTTCTGAGTTACATTATGACATGACTATTAGTAATGAACACCATGATGTCATGATATTATCTGAAATTCACTACAAAATATTTCCTTTTGTTATAAAACACCTTGTAACACTTATAAGTAATGCTTCAGCTACTTGCCATGATGCCTGTATTAATTAGTTTAAAGACTGGCGCCAAACAGCTTTTTCCTTCTTACCTCTGACCTCTAGCTCTTTATTTATAGCTATGGACTAGTTCAGATAGTCACCAGCGGTGTACTACTTACTTGACAACATCTCCCCTTTTGAGATTAATACTTTTTATAAATATTTTATTTTTTATTAGTAGTAGTTTCTCCCCCTCCTCATCCTGGAGAATTCGCCAATGTATTTGATTTTGTAGCATTTCCATCTCAGATCCACTTCCAGTTCTTCAGTATGCTTTCCTTTTCTGGAACTTGTTCTTGGAGGTTTCATGACTTGTTGTGGTGCTGGCACATCGAAAACATCATATAGCATTTTTATCAGTTCTTATAATGTTTCAGGTCTTTTATTGATGAATCTTTTTTCAGCTGATTATGATGCCTTCTATGTTCAAAATTTTTCCTTTTACCATGTAAATCAATTCTTGCTGATATTATGCCATCTTCCCACATTTCTTTTCCATCCTTGAAACTTATGGTGTTGTTTTTGCTATCTGTTCATGTTTTTCAACTTGGTAATAACTTGTCGAGCATCAATTTTATTTTTCTTGCTAATATTAATTCTGCCGGCAATATGCCTGATGGTGTATTGGGGTTACGTGTTGCATGGTAAACTCTCGGAAAATTTTTAAGTGCTTCCTCATTTACTTTCTCAAGACGTGCTTTCTTCAACACTCTTTAGAACATTCCCACAAACCATTCCACTTGTCTGTTCGACCATAGGTGATATAGCGGAGTCGTAATATGTTCAATAGAGAACATCTTACAAAAGTCTTCAAATTTTCTACCCATGAATTGCGTTCAATTATCAAAAACTATGGTATCTGGTATGTCATATCTCACAAACAGTTGATGCAAGAAATTCACCGTCACTGAAGATGTTAGTTTTTTGCATTTATAAATTTCTGGCCATTTAGAGAAAATATCAACTACCACGAGATAAAGTGATCTATTCATAGGAAATTTAAAATGTATATGTAGTTTTGACCACAAGAATGTCTGTCTTTGGCCATGGTTCTATCTTTGTGATAGGTAGTTTTGCTGCCAGAGCACAATGTCTGCAAGCTTTCACTATTTTTCAATACCTTGGTCTATTGTAGTTCAGTATATGAAACTTCTCATCAGAGATTTCATATCCACTATGAATATCTCTCAATATTTACTTCTGTAACACATTAGGTATCACAACCCTTTGCACGAACATTACTACATTGTTGCATAGTGAGTAAGTGTTTAAGTCTGGATTTTATTCTTTGTTACTTTATTGCTTTTATTTTTGCAGTAAAGATGTTATTTTCCACTTTTTCTTTTATTTCTTTTAGGGTAACTGGTAACTCTCATACTATGTTGCACAAAATGTTTTTTATTTCCATTTCTTCTTTTTAGTGCTGCAATGACTGTGTCCTCAAATTGTTCTGCATTTTTAGGTATTAATCTTGATAATCCATTCGCATGTCCTAATTTTTTAAATGGTTGGTACTCCATTGTAAAATAATAGTTTAATAAGATGGTACTATGCTGTCTGTTAGATGTATGCATAGGTATCCCTTTATTTGAACCATATATTGTTAATAGAGGGCTGTGGTCTGTTTTGAAACCTAAAATTTCTTCCATTAATAAGTTTATGAAATTTCTTCACTGCAAATATAATTGCTAGAGTCTCTTTTTCTATTTGGCTGTAATTTTTCTCTGCTGGTGGAATTGAGTAAGCTTATAATGTAGTCATGTTTGTTGGTGGAGGCATATATTTAATTGCACTTGCCCATGACAGATCTGGTTGATGACCATTTTTATCAATAATTTGACCAAGGTATTTAATTTTCAGCAAAAATAATTTGCATTTTTCTTCACTGAGCTTGAATCCGTACTCTTTTAGTTTTTCTAAAGTTGTTTTCTCATGCCCAACATGTTGTTCTTTAGATACACTTTTGATTAAAATATTGTCCAGATATGCCACTGTGAAATCACAATCTGCAAGCGTGGTATCCATAGCTTGTTGAAAAACAGCTGGTACCACCTTTATACCAAAAGAAGTCAGTTAAAGTTATATAATCCTCTGTGTGTATTTATGGTTGTTAATTCTGAACATTCATTTTCAGTCTGAATTTGTAAATACACTTCAGATAGATCCAGCTTTAGAAATATTCTTCCACCATTTAAATTCAAAAAAATTTCTTCTGTAATTGGTAATGGGTAGTTATGAGATTCTAAACAACTGTTTAATCCTATTGAAAAATCCTTGCAAGCACAAATGTTATTATTTTTTTCTTTACATACACCGATGGTACAGCCCATTTTGAATGGTTAATTTTTTCTATTACACCAATTCTTTCTAGTCTGTCCAACTCTTCATTTACTTGTTCCAATGCTGCAAATGGTAAGCTCCATTTCAGCTTAAATACTAGCATCAAACCTTTTTTTACTTGAAAATCCACCTTGATTTTGAACACCAACCCAATTCATTTGACAAAACATCTGGAAAACATTTTTCTAATTCTTCCTTAAGATTTTTGCTCTGACTTTTTAAATTGGTCACTTGTCCACTTATGTTTTTACAATAAATGTTTATCAGCAAATCCCAAAGTTCAAACAGTTCCATTCAGTCAGTACCAAATGAATTCATAGCATTTTTTAATAGATAAGCTTTAGTTTTTACATGCTTATTCCCGAATGAGACATTACATGACATTTCTCACAAAAAATAATTTTTCACCAGAAATTGAAATTGCAATTTTGGAAGTCCTTTTTAATAAAGGCTTTCTAATTTCTCTCCATGTGGTTTCACTGATCATTGAGATATCACTACCAGTATCCAGTAGCATTTTCACACCCTCATTATTTAATTTCACATTCACAAATTTCCTCTTGTTTTTTGTGAACATTTTTTCCGTCATGATGAAGTGTATGAATTTCTTCCTGTGAGAATTTTTTCTTGATTTAGTTTTGCAGTGTGACTTTATATACCCTCATTTACCACACTTATAACATTCTACATTTTTAAATGGAGAGTCATTTCTAAGATGTAATTTACCACATCTGAAACAAAGGTTTATTCTCCTTTTTGTACATTTGTCTTTTGCTTGTACCAATGCACCTTCTTTTTTCTGAATTTCTTCAGTGTCATGTTTCAGAGTTAGAATTGTCTGGCAATTATTCACTATTTCTTGCAGTGTAATATTACTGTTTTGTTCAATTTTTGTTAAAATTTTTGCTCATATTTCAGCATCTGTTTTAGTTGTTAAACCTTGAATGACTACTAACCCTTTGAACATATCTGGAGTCATTTCCTTTATTCTAAACTTTTCATATTCTTTGTTGACGATACCAGCAAACATGACAAAATCTTTGTCCTCTTTTTTGGTTAGATTCCTGCAACTCCAATGAGCATTAATCAGAGCTCTTGTCACTGAAGATTTTTGTCAGAATATGTACTGTGTCTTCAAACTCAATTTCACCTGTGTTTTTTGGTAATGTGTAGTTTCAGTATTTTTCATACTCTATCAGAGCTATTTCCCTCAACAACAATCTCATTTTTCTCTCATCTTCCCAGCCACTACATTTAATGTGGGGAAACTGTGTGTCCCCACTCAGGCTGAAAGATATTTGCTAGTCTTGTCTAATCTTTGCTAGTCATAGCCAGTCACCCTGCTATGGAACAGATCAAGGATCTGTCCAGTCAGCTGGGGATGGGGGTGGTGGTAAGTGAGCCCAGAAACAGATGCTGAAACAGAATCCACCCTGAGGTGAGTTGTCCGAGCAGTGGGGACGAGAGCCCAACATGGAACATATACTACAGCATGTATTTGAACCTCTTCCACTGTCTGGATGTATCCTCTTCTTCCTTCTTATCTCTAACCTGTAGCTCTTTATTCTTATTATTTTATAGTTATGGACTAGTTCATATAGTCACCAGGGGTTTACTATTTACTCCACAATACCTTTTAAACTAAAATGTATACAAGTTTGAGTCAACTGAATGAGATATCAAAGGTACTCAGTTTTGTTTGTCCTGTTACTTTTCTATGTTTTTTTTTTTATGAGGAAGAAGGTGTGGTAAGACAACGTGATTACTTCCCCTGTCTTATGATTTGTATAAATAAGTCATGCCGTTTTAGTCTAAACAGAATGACTCTTCAGTTATGTTCAATAAAGGCACATTAAGCCAAACTAGACTTTGATTTTTCATTACAATTTATTGAATGTAATTATGGACAAATACCTTAAACCAAAATATCTCAACTTGGACTCTGTATACCTGTCTTCTACTGATGCCTGGCAATATTGGAAACAATTATTCAAAGGATTCTTGTGTGCACTGGAAAATAGTTTATCCACTCTTATTACTGACACAGATAGACTTAACCTGCTAATGCACCATGTTTCCATATATATCAATATTTCTCACTGCAAAACTTACCAGAGTGCCATGGTCATTTTGGGTGGAATTTTTGTGAAGAGATGAAACATAATCTTTGCCCAGCATGTATTAGCAACTATTCACCAATCCCCTGAGGAGGGGTTAGAACAGCATCAGGATATGTTTGCTCATGGATACCCACCTTTTCTGAAAAAATACACCACTTACAAAAATTACTAAATTTCATTTACCTTCTCCTGCCATTAAAGCCATTGAGAGGTTAAAAAGTGATCACTTCAATGAATCCTGACATTCTCCTAGAAGTAGAGACCGATGCTTCCAACCACACCATAGCTGCTGCATTAAGGCAAGCTGGAGGCACTGTAGCATTCTTCTCCAGAACATTGTCAAAATCTGAGCACAGACACTCAACTGTTGAAAAGGAGGCTCATACCATAGTTGAGGTGCTATAAAAATTGGCAACATTTCTTAATTGGTCACTGCTCTAGATTAAGCACTGATCAAAAGTCAGTCTCTTATGTTTAATCCCAAGACATCAAGCAAAATAAAAAAAAATGAAATGATGGAGGTAGAGCTTTCCTGTTTTTTGTTTGATGTTTTTCATTGCTCAGGAAAGGAAAATGCAATGGTGGATGCACTGTCAAGAGTGTGTGGATCAATAAACAGCATCAAAAATCAGCAAAAAGTTCATAATGATCTCTGTCATCCAGGCATCACAAGGATGATGCATATGGTTTAAAGCCAGAATTTGCCTTTTTCAGTTGAGTACATAAAATGAATAAAAAATGGATTTTGCATTTGAATAAAACCAAGGTTCTACAAACCTGAACTGGGAACCTTAGTAAAAGCTACATAACCATTTGAGAGGCTGAGTGTGAACTTTAAGGGCCCTCCTTGATTTAAATTCCAAAACAAATATCTACTTACTCTCATTGACAAGTACTCATGATTCCCTTTTGCCTTTCTCAGTTCAGATGTTAGTGCAACAATGGTCCTACATTGTCTTTGCTCACTGTTCTCAATATTTGGGGTGCCAGCTTATACTCATACAGATTGTAGGATTTCTTTTATGTCTGATCAACTAAGAAGATTCCTATTGATACAGGGAGTAGCCATAAACTGGACTACTCCATACAATCCTCAAGAGAATGGACAGTGCAAGACATACAATGGAATAATATGGAAGACCATACAGTTAGCACTTGAAAACTAAAACCTTCCAATTAAACATTGGGAAGACATAATAACCGAGGCTCTGTACACTATAAGAACAGTATTGTGTACAAGGGCTAATGCAACATCTCACAAAAGGTGAAGTTCAGCTGGGATCTCCCTCCCTTTGTGGCTCTCACAGCCAGGTACTGTTTTACTTAGAAACCATGTTCGACAAAGCAAGTATGACTCTCCAGTGAGTAAATTGGAACTGCTTAAGGCAAACCCACTCTATGCATGCATCCAGCACCCTGATGGGATACATATGTTTCTTTCAGAGATTTGGCCCCTGCCAGTGAGTTATCAAACCAGAGGGAGGAGTAGCTCTATCCTGAAGCAATATCTCTCCAAAAACAATGAGACAAAATACTTCTGGCCGACTGTTCCTATAATACCTGAAAGACAAGATCTGCAGTCACCTGGATGATTTTGTGTCAGACTATGAGAAAACAAAGTCAGGTAGAATGTGGTAAGACAACCTGATTGCTTTCCTGGCTTATGATTTGTATAAATATGTCATTCTGTCTTAGTCAAAGTTATGTTCAGTAACAACACATTAAACCGAACTAGACTGAGTTTTCATTATAAAAGGGTTACAGACTGAAATGTTCCCATTTCATTACTTGATGTTTTAGGAGTGATTTCTATCATCTGAGGTTATCATAAAAATGTAAATAGTTTTCATCAAAGTAGCTATAAAATTCCATTAAATTTATTTATTGATTTGCAAAGAATTTCAGTTTGTAACGTTTTATGGTAAAAAAAATTGTTATGGTTCACTGAAAAAGTAAACAATGCATACTTGTATACTCTAGTCAGCTTTGTAGATAAAAATGTATACACATATATTTGTGGATATATTATGTCACACTTTTAGGAATGCAATCATTAGTTTTAAATTTGGGCCAAAGATATTATCTTGTGTCAGAATAATAATCTCATATCTTCTTCATATTTAATTAAAAGGTAAATATAGAAATTATTTACTTTTAACAAGCTGTCTGAAATTTTTAGAAAATAAAGCAGTAAACTTTCTTTTTGTATATTCTAATATTTTAAGTTAATTTTCAGTCATTCTAAATATTACTCTTGCTAATGGAATGTGTTGGGTGGTATAATGGTTATTGGTGTGGAAAATGGAATCAGCATGGTGAGTTTAAAATTGGCTGAGGATGTTGTATTCACTTTGCACTAATGCCTTACAAAAAGGCATGAATCTAGTGCTGGATTTACATATGGGTTATAGCCCAAGGGACCCAAAATTAATCTTGGGCATCTTCATCATCTTTATGTTTTTTAGGATGCCTTGCTCACGAATTTGAATACTGGGATTCCAATGTAATACAGGCCCTTCATTTTAGATACATTTCTGTAAGATGTAAAGTTTGGATAAAAAAAATATGAAGTTGTTAATGAAATGAATTAGATAAGTTCCAAAATCATTAGAAATTGTAGTTGAATTGTTTCATGTTTTACACCAAAAAAAGCATCATCTAAAAATATATCTCTTTTGTAGCCACGACATGGGTGGTTTGAATATACATAATTAAGGGCTCCAAAATTCTGTGATGTCCTAAATCTGGCTCTACATGAATTTCCTCCCTCCTAGCTATAGTAAAAATTGTAGGGCAGATTGGAATTTATATCCTTGATAGGGCAACCAATCTAGAAGGTTAACTCTGAATTAAAAACTATGGAGAAGGAAATGAAAAACTACATATCTGGCTTCCCCAAGAACATGATTGTTGATTTGTTTGTTACAGATTATCAGCATGCAGGTTATCTAAAGCCAGAAATTATTTTTAGATTGTAAGAATTTTTGGATGATAATAATGATTTTTACTGATATAATTTCTATTAATTAACCCATAGCTAGGGGGAGAAGAGGTGGATTTATACCTTCCCCAAGGGTATTTGTACATAAGTGAATATAATGAACCCAACTGGAATTGGAACTCAGTTCTCCGATTTCCAATTCTGAATTGTTATCCATTACACCACCAGCACTTCCAAACTTACAGTCACTGATCTAGGTACTGACCAGGCTTAATATTGCTTAATCACATTGATCATACAAGAACTGGTGTTTTAACATGATATAGCTGTAAACCCCCAAGAACAGTTATGGCATTTCCCAGATACTGAAGAAAAGGAATCTGTGGAGAGCTAAAATCATTTGCATTTAGATGGGGAAGGACATAAAACAAAAGAACTGGTTGGAATGCAATTGAGTAAAGTCACTGTGACTTCTCTTAAAGCCTCTGAGCTGTTGATATATATATATATATACATTTTTATCGCGGTGCAAGGTTGGTTGAAAATGTCAGACAAAGAGTGTTTTTTTTTAACTTTTTAATCTTTTTTTTTTACTTTACTTCTACATTGTGATTATGAGAAAGTAAGAAACATCAGAATCATCTGTAATTGTAAGATTGTGCATTTTGTGCTAGTCAAACAACCCTTTTGAGTATCAAGAAAGTATACTGTTAATGTTACTAAAATTACATTTTATTGTTTAATAATTTTGTATTATGATAACACAAGTGTGCATTGTATTATGATAACACAAGTGTGCGTTAGGTTATCCACTAAGTAATGTCCAAAATCTGATAGAAAATAAATTGGATGATATTTTGACTATTTTAAAATGTCTAAATGATAACAATACATAACACCTCCAAAACAAAACTGCTTTCTATTAATCATCTAAGTGATTCCTTTCTGCCTTCCATCAGCATGGCTGATGCTAACCTCTAGAAGAGTGACTTGTTGCACTTTCTTGGGCTAATGTTCTCTGCTGACATGAAGTGGAAAGATTATATTGAATCAATAGCTAGGTCTGCTGCTAGGAAAATTGGTTCACTGTGTCATGCTCGACAATTTTTCTCTCCAGAATCTATCTTACATATTTATAAGTCTACCATTTGTCCTTGCTTAGAATATTGTTGACACATCTGGTCTCGTGCTTTTGCTATATAAAATCCAAAGAGAAATCTGCAATGCTATTGGTATCACATCTTCAGTCACTTTCTAGCCACTGTAACCTAACTTTCTTGTGCCTTTTCTATAAATACTTTCATGGTAAGTGTTCTGATGAAGTTTCCGCTATGGTACCTAGACTTTATGGAGTAGTACTAGATTGGCAACAAGGTCTCATCTTTTTACAGTTGAAATAGCTAGATGTAACCATAAGTTCTATACTAACAGTTTCTTCTCTCACACTTCTCACTTGTGGAACTCCGTTCCAGCTTCTTACTTTCCAGTCAAATTTGATCTTCAAAAATTTAAATGCAATGTCAATCATTATCTTCTGTCTTCTTAATTCCTTTTCTTTTATTGTTCTATCTCCTTAATAGTGTTTCTTTTTTCTCATATTCTCTCACCCTCAGTGACTCCTTGCATCTTAGTGACTTTTCCTGGGGTGAAATAATAAAATATAAAAAGTAGACTAACATGCCTTAGATTTTGCATAGTTGTAGCAGTGTACATTGTGGATTAAAGGAAAAATATTTTTCTCTTCCATGACAATGCAAGGCTGCATACAGCAAAAATAACGCAAGAAAAACATTTTGGAACTTAGTTGGTTAGTTCTTCTACCTCCACCTGCCATATTCACCTGGGCTTACTCAAAGCAATTAACTTTTTTGATTGCTGCAAAATGCTTTGATGAGGAAAGCTTCCTCTAATGTAAACCATATTCTGGAGTTTGTTGAAAACTTTTTCACATCAAAACTTGCAGAATTTTACTTAAAAGGTATTGAAGCGATACACTGTTACGTAGCAGTAAGTCATTGTAAATAATGGTGAATATATAATTGTATAAAATGTAATTATATTTTTCACATCAAAACTTGCAGAATTTTACTCAAAAGGTATTGAAGTCATACACTGTTAAGTAGCAGTAAATCATTGTAAATAATGGTGAATATATAATTGTATAAAATATAATTATATTTTATTTTTTGAAGAATAAAGTTGATAAACAAAAGTGAAAATTATTTATAAATCAGTCTAATAATTCCATTTTCATAGTAATATTCTTGTTCTGAGTTAACAGTTGGGTGTATCAGTTCACTGATAATGACTAAATAAATATGTAAATGCTGAATGCAAATTATTTAGCAGCTTCTTCCTGCGGAATTATTTTTTTTTTTTTATCTCTGTTCCACTTTGAATGCTCAATTGCACATATTTGACACAATTTTCCTTAGTGTAGCAAAAACAAAGTATTTTAATTGATCCAGTCTGTCTGTTGTTTTTATCTACAATATAAAGAATAATTTGAGATACTGATAAAACCTGGCAAATATAGAATTGAAAATAATGTCTTGATATAATCTATGAGGTGGTATTGGAAAGTTTCCAGATTAAGCTGAAAAAAGTACACAATTACACTAGTAAATAATATATTGCATACAATAAATAATATTATTTCATATACTATTTAAATCTAGCTACCATCCTTTTCAGAATAGTACACTTGGGAATGTATACAGCAAATTCATTTCTTCTTCCATACCTCATCAAATGTCAAGAGCCAAACTTTACAGCAACACAGTGCACAGTCAGGTTTTTTTCATAATGATCTCCCTGTGGATTTCATAACTGATTCAAATCATATGAGAGAGCTGATGGATTATTTTGCATTGATCTCCATGGAGGAGTTTGCACATTTTTATTCATATTTTCTGGCATTTTGCTGGTGATTGGTTGCTCTGAATGCTCATCTTAACTGGCCTTGAAATATGGGAGCTACTCAAAAACCTCCTGTGTTCAATGTAAAGAATATTCATCAAGAGAAGAAAAAGTATTTTGAAAGTCTCATGAGCAGATTTGCCAAGTTTCACACAAAATTTGTTGTTTGAATTTGTATGTCATCGTAAAGATTGCAGAAATGTTTCAATAAAACATTACAAGCTGCCTTGTCTGTGGGCATAGATTATGCTGAGCGTATCTCCTGCAAAGGAGTATGACCCCAATCAAAAAAAGGGTTATCTAGCATATGCATGTAAACTTAGCTTTGAGTGACCATTATTTGCCTATATACTTGACCTATATTTAATTATGGACTAAGACTGTTGGAATATAAACATGACCAATGTTTAACTGTGAACTCAATTATACATTTTTTTTTATTGACATCAGGTAATTTTAGATGAGCCTGGTCATGGCTACCATATTCTCAGACTTGAAACAAATAAGGCTTAAATATAACCTTAATAATAGAGATTTCATTTATTTTCTGTCAGTTGAAGGGAGGTAAAATTAAGTTATCAGGGTGCCATCACAGTTGTAAGGTCTTTCTTTTGGAAACTATTATAGGAATTAAATCTTATATATATTTTCCAACCAATAAAATACCATTAGAAGGTTTGTTTGAGAAACAATCATTACAAGGGCAAATACCACCAAAATACTTGGTGGACTTAGTTGTAGACCTACCACATGTTATTTTTTGGACCATTTAGAAAATAACAACTCCCTTCAACACTCACAAATTTGAGAGAAAGACTTTTGTGAGACAGTGTGAAATTATTTTCTAACTAATAAAAACCTTGTATTCAAGAAGTCCTCACCTCTGTGTTTGGATATCCCTTACAGATATAAAGGTCACACCTCTATATTTTGGATATCCCTTGCAGATATAAAAATAGAAATATACTGCTTCTTGAGGTTCAAAACAGTTTCAGAGGCCTGTTTGAGCTACACATGCATACACACGCACACAGTGAAGAGATAATAGCCAGCAGCTGTGAACTAAGGCTTTGTCTACACACTGACAGAAATGTTAGACTGACCATTATAAAGTAAGTCTGCCCACACATCTCACAGTGTACTACAAACACTTAATTATTTGATAAAACAAACTTCAATGCAAGGAAAATTGAACATTTTATTGTTATTACATATTTCTGAAAAGAATATGGGGGTGATGGATAAATTGTCGTATAAATTACGCAAAAATGAAAATCTTATTTTAAGAGATATATTTACCAAAATTGCACAAAAATATCTTGAAATATCTAAAGAGTAAATTTATTCAGTAAAATTGCCATTGGCTTCAACCACAACCTCCAGACAACTTTGAAATCTCATGCAACTCTTCTGAGCAGTCTCATTGTTTGAGTTGATGAATGCTGCCATAATCCTTGCCTTCAGTTCATTTTTGGTGCTACAAGGAATTTTGTTGGTCTCTTACTCAGCTGTGTTCCACACATAATAATCAAGGGGATTGCAGTCTGGGAAGTTAAGTGGCCAGATGTAAGGGGTGATGTGGTTGCAGAAATTGTCTGACAGCTATGACTGGGTTCTATTGCTTGTGTAGTATGGTGCAGAGTGCTGTTGCCAGTCATGGGGTCTTTCAGCAGCCACCCTTTTGACCCAGGTTAGCAATACCTCCTCAAGGCACTCAAGGGCATCGTGTTGAGTCTGAGGCCCTCACCAACAAATTCAGAAGTTCTTTTCCTATCAGAATGATCAGAGTTTTTCAAGCTGCCCTACCTTTGGAATCACCATTAGACTCATCCAACTCTTTCTGAATACTCTGCACTGTTCTCAGATTGACACCAAAACACTCTGAAATGTTCATATTGGAGCTTCTAGTGTGAATGCCAAGCAGTACAGCATACTGCTTCCAAATTTTTGGTGGAGTAATTTACATCATGGTGCTCTCTTTTTACAGATGGTACCCAACTGACTTTACTATACTGTGTAGTTGACAAAATCAAAAACAAACAATGTGCATGCGCAGAATTAAAAATATAAATGGTGACAATTTACCTATTGCACCCTGTAAATTTTTATTTCAACTGATATTTTGCTTCTAGTTCCTTCAGAAAATAACCTTTTTCATGTTTCATTTAAAAGATGTGTTGTTATTGTTATATGTTTGGAATCCTGACACTGAGGTAGCAAAAAAACCTTGTGAGACAGATCCAACAGTATCTTAAGGTGATGTTGTAATTTTGTCAGTTTTGGTTTGAATGCTATGGTAACAATATATTTGTGATATGGAATGTGTAGTTACATGTACATAACAGCAGATTTAAATAAGGATCTTTGAACTTGAATTCTGATAAATCTTATATCAGTATTCTACTTACATTTATTCCCAGCAAAAATCTGAACCTTGCTTTATGCTTAAGATATGCTTTATTTTTTGACTAATCTGAGACTTGTCTTGCTTTTAAGCTTCATGTTAATAAAAAAATCTTAGCCTAGATGCTAATAAAAAAAAATCTTAGCCTAGATTCACACTTAAAATGCGCCTAACTTATTGACTAATCTGAGATTTGTCATGCTTATAAACTTCGTGCTAATAAAAAAAGAACAAAAAACAGTGCAATAAAAACTGATTTTGACATGAAACAACCCAAAATGTTATATAATATGTTATAGAATCCACCAACCTTACAACAATGTTACAAACCTTGTGTAATAATTGAATACAACTAGATACCATGAAACCTATTGACAGACTTGACTGGTTACCAAGGAGAATTAGTTCTGCATTTGTTTCTGTTAAAGGGTACAATGAAAACAAATACATTCCAATCCCAACTTGTAAGATTTTAATTCCAAGAATTATTCCAAATATTAAACATTTTTTTGTTATGTTTTTGTTGATACCACAACATTTTAGCTGGTTCATTCCTACAGCTTATACACCTTTCCTTAAAAGAAAAGAAGTTTTTCTTCAGAGGTTGGCAACAAACAAAAAGCAGTAGTAGAAAAGTCTAGGATGGCAGAACCTATGTGGAAAAAGAAGGTTTTATTTCTTTGACATCGAAATAATAGTACAGGAAATATTGCTGGAGAGTTTGAAAATTGAAATGAACAATATATATTAACCTGACAAACAGGTGAATTAGTTAGGCCAGTGTGGATTTCAGCACAATGTGGATTCTTCATCAATAGAAAGAGAATCGGAGAACATTTTGTATAAAAATATAGATTCTTCTGCATTATACAGATTGCTGAGAATAGAATTATCTGGGTGGCTCAAATTGTTAGGAATGAACCAATCCAGTTGGTACATTATTTCTTTTCTGTTCACCACTAAGAAAAAAAGACATTATGAATTGCACATCTAACCATAGTATATAGAAGGAAATTTACAGTGGGTGAAGGCAAAAGGAAGTTACCCTGAAAATATATATCTTTATATGTTACATATGGATTATTTCAAATGTATTGATTAAATCCATAATCTATTCTGTTACTTTATTCCTATATTTTGAAATATTTTTTATTGCATGATAGTAAAGTTGTGTTAAGGTGAATGTCAGCAGTGATAGTTGGTCTTAAGGTTGTAACCAAAACTATTTAACACTAGTACATTCTTTTCTTTCATTATTATTATTTACTAATTTCTAATCAGTCTGTTTAGCATGGATAAACTTAACTTGACTAACAATTTCTTCCAATCAATTCATCATCTGGTCTTTCAATTCAAAATGTGTACCATTGTTCAAATATAGCTTTGTATTTGGTATAAATATTATTCATTTATTTTTACCATGTATACTTATAAGCAAACTCATCAAAATTTTCTCCAAATCTCTAAAATGTACATACAAGATCTGATCAAAATGTAACTGGGCTGGTGCTATAAAAAGAAAACTACAACACATATCAGTTCAACATTTAATCTCCTTCAAGGTAGTCCCCTTCTGAAGCCACACACTTTATGCAGTGTAGTTTCCATTGATGGAAGAATTTCTAGAATTCCTTCTTTGTGATAGTGAGCAGCTACCTTGCTGCATTCTCTTGGATTTCCTCGACATCTTGAAATCTTGTTTCTTTCAAGTGGGATTTGATTTTTGGAAAGAGGAAAAAGTTGCAATGGGTGAGATCTGGGGAATATCGTGGTTGTTGAACCTGGGGAAATGTTGTCTTGGCTAAAAACTGATGGACAAGCCATGGCCACTGATGGAACCTCTGTGGTGTGGTGGATTGACCATATTCTACACACTTTCCTTCCAAGCACTACTACAAACAACAGAAGTGAGTTGGAATGTTATAACTTAGTGTCTATGCATGACAGAGTTCAAGTCAATCTGTGCCAAGTAGCTTCACTCTGTGTACTTTATCTCTGTTATCATAGCAAGAGTCCCAATACTTTTTGATAAAACCTTGTATGTTTATTTTCATTGAGTCTTTTGTTAAACCAATTAATTTGTGAAAAATCATAAGAATTAATTCAGATTAGATTCATAGTTTACATTAAATTTTGAGAAAAGTGAAATATCTATAGCAAGACAAGCAGGTGACAACCAGAATGTTGGTGTCGTAAAGGAAAATTTATATCCTTATTCAACACAACCTAGTAAAATTATACAACAACTGTTGCAAAAGCAACTGATATATGCAATAATCTAAGAAGATGTCATACCAGAGTCTGGTGCTATAGTTACCATATTGGTCTTCTGTGGAACAGCTAAATAATCTGCAGGAGGAATCTCTCTCTCTTGTCAGTTGAAACTCTTACTGCAGTTTATGTAATGTAGCTAATTTTGGTATTCTGCTTACATATATTGACTGATTCTTTTGGGATTTATATTACATTAGCAAAAACCCATGAAAACTGCACAGTGCATCTTTATAATTTAGGAATCAAACAACAAATCTAATAGTATATATATATATATATATATATATATATATATATATATATATATATATATATATATATTTGTTTGGGCTCATTACAATCTTTAACAAAATCAAAATATACTATTGGTATAACTTAGATGCTAAAATGATTCCTTTACTTAAACTAAAATATATAATTTTAAAAATTCTCTGTGCATGAAATTAAAAAAAAACAACACATTTTGGTATTTTAACAGTAACTGTAATAATTCTATAAAAATAAATGTTTATTTAAAAAAATATTTCCAGACATCTAAGAAAAAAAAGTGAGGAAAAAGTCTTTGATATATTTGTCTGTTTATTGTTCCCTTTCCATTTTTTATTGTTTTATAGCCTGGTTATCAAGTCACTGATGGTAGAGATAGGAATAATTGTTGTAGGATCAGGAGGTAGAAATGTATATTTCACTCACTGAGGCTGGATAGAGGTGTTTTTAAAGTCAGGAACATTGTGTGTGGGTCAGTGTGCATGTGCATATGTGCATGTGGACACATACATAAACTTAATTAGTGTGTTTATGTATCTCTCTGTCTGAATTTTTAGTTTAATTTATTATGACTATGATCAGTACTGCTGACTGATATCATATTCCCTCAACACTACCCCAGTCACACATCTCACTCCAATCTTCCAGTCAATGAATTAAGACTGCCACTTTCTTTGATTTTTACGGACTTTTCAGGCTAAATTTAATTTGCCCTTTTTTCAAATGATACATTCTGCTAAAAACCTTATACTGCACAGAATGAATTAAATGGACATTTGAAAACTATAAGTTGAAATAAAAATGTGTTCTTTGAAAAACAGGGCATATAAATCATTAGAGATTTTTAAAAGAGTATATATAAAATTAGAGCAAGAAATACATTGCCTATTAAGTATGTCTCCAGCTTGATAGGGCTTGAAGCTATGCAGCCCAACTTAGTCATGTTAATTTCATTTCATTCTTTTTTTTACTTACTTTCTTTCTTTCTTTATTTTCCTGTCTTAACACAGTTCAAAATCATTTAAATGACCTTGTGTGGGGGTTGACTTATTTTCCACCCTCCAGCCTTGTTATAATGACCAAACTTAAAGGCCATGGATATCCTACGTACACTGACTCAAAGTTGCCCGTGTGCTATAGTTATAGCTCTCTTTATGCTAATTACCTATTAGCTAAACCAATCCCATTACATCTCCCTGAATCTTTTGAGTTTCATGCAGTGCATGGATTTATGACTTCTACATTCTCTCCTCTTCTCAATGGTTTCATGAGTATTTCTCATTATGGGGGACCTTGATATAGTTCTTTTATTTTCAGTGTCCCATGTTTTGTACTCTGAGTCTTCCGAAGACTTTTGATTGTCCATTGATTCATCAGCCCTAATTTATTGTTCATCTGCATAGTCATTCGAATGAGATTTGCTTTGTATTTCTTGTAATTTTGGCTAGCTCTTTACTGGTCTTCATGGGCAACAATATTTTTACCATTCTTGCATATTAATGCAGTGTTGTATCCTTTTTGCTTTATGAAATTCGCTCATTTTCTTTATTTCTTTTGTACCATATGTTTCCATTAATAGAGTAAGACATTGTTAATGGAGCTCTAATCTGTCTGCCCATTAATACAGACAGGGTCTCTAATCTCTCAGCATGTAGTATCATTCTGTAACTCAACAATAATCTTGGTAGGAAAGTTTCAATCTTTTTTTGCTGAGAAGAAAATGCTTTCAATCTCATTCTTATTGTTTGGACCACTCGTTCAGCAATCCCATCTGATTAAGGGTGATAGGGAGGTGTTTTATATGGGACACAGCCAATCTTCCTTAATCACAGAGATAGACTTTCATCACAGATTTCAGGAGCATTATCAGTTACTAATGTTTTGGGTACTCGATTTCTAGCAAATATTATGCGTAATATTTGTTTTACAGTAATAGATTTTTATCCTGAACTTGGAAAACTTCAGGCCAAGTGGAAAAGGCATCAACCAGTATTAGACATAAACCTACCCTCTTAACTTGTGTGTAATTCATATGAACTCTAGACCATGGTTCTATTTCCCTAGGCCAAGTGTGTAACTTATTATAGAAGAAATTCTTTATTTCAGCACATTTAGGACATTTATGCACATAATTCTCCAGATTATCGGTGTGTCCTGGCCATTACACATCTAGCTTTAACCGTTTTTGTGTAGTGGTTATCCCACACTGCACGTCATTATGTACACTTTTAATTACTTCTTTTCTATATTTTTCTAGTGGTACCACTAAATCCCCACTACAAATTAGACCATTTTCTATTGATAGTTTGTGTCTGGTTTCTTTGTATGGTGTTTCTGCTTTTGAACAATTCCTCCATTGATTGCTCCTTATTCTAGATAAACTTTGACTTAAGAATGGATCTTGTAACGTCTCCACAACTAGTCTATTCATGGGCAACACATCCATTTCCACCCAATGCAAAAATTCATCCTCAGCTTTTTTATGATTTTTTTTGTTTTGTTCCTTTTCAAATTGTAGTCAGGACAATGCATTTACATATGGCATCATGTTTCCCTTCATGTATTCTATATCATAATCAAAAGCCATTAACTTGAGATTGATTTTTCTTTTTGCACTTATTACATGTCTGTCCCCATGTTGAACATTTCTCTCCCTTTGATTCATGTTTATAGTTGCAATCTCTGCATTTTATCATTGTTCTTTTTATCGCATATGTTCTCATAAGCTCAGGTTGGTTTTCATTTGTATTAAATTTTTCAGTTAACTCCTCTTGTTGCATGAAGTCAATACAAGCTTCTAAAGTCATTCGGTTTGTTTGTAACTGCTTTAAAATTTTTACTCTATGAGAGGTGTTGTGCAGTCCTTCTACCAATTGGAGTTGAATTAATTCTTCCTCTGTGCTTATTTTTTGTTCATGAAATTCACAATATCTGCTGGTATCTCTTAACCTTCTTAGATATTTCCTTATAGGCTCCCCAAATTCTTGTTTCAATGCTAAGAATTTAGTTCATTTCGCTATGGTCAATCTTTTCTTTAGTTGAATATTTCTCAATATTATTTCTTTGACTTCCTGTCAAGTTTTCAGTTTCAGCCAGGTAAGTCATTAACAAAATCTGTCTAATAGTTTCACATCCTGCAGTGGCCAAAAATAGATCACTGATTTCTTTCTGTCCTTCAGGTGTTTGGTCATCTTGTAACTTCTTTATTCTGGTACATGCCACAAAGCATTTTATCCAAATCTTTATGTTTTCAGGTTCTTTTTTTGTTCAAAAAACCTCTGTCAGGTGATGCCATTTTGTTTAGCATCCATAGATGTTCTATGTATGCTGACTCAAAGTTGCCTGTGAGCTCTAATTATAGCTCTCTTTATGCTAATGCTAATTACCTATCAGCTAAACCAATCCCATTACAAGCCCCTTTCCCACAGATGTAACATATTGAGCCTATCACTACTCTATAGCTTCTTCCATAGCAAAAATTCAGATGAGTCCCATTTTTTAGTGCCACTAGCTCAGACCTTTACAGCCAAGACCCTTCTTACTACATCCACAGGGTTGAATCAGCTTCATTTTCTACATATTTCATTGGTAAGAAGGATTTTCCACTTTAAAAGCTTCTTTCCAATACCTGCTATTTTGTGAAACAGACTCTT
Source organism: Acanthosepion pharaonis (assembly GCA_903632075.3). Taxonomy (NCBI): domain Eukaryota; kingdom Metazoa; phylum Mollusca; class Cephalopoda; order Sepiida; family Sepiidae; genus Acanthosepion; species Acanthosepion pharaonis. The sequence goes on along the minus strand of CAHIKZ030001391.1, from coordinate 1,039,300 downwards.
ATGTGATTGCTTCTCCAAACACTATAATCGTTCTGAGTAAGACATTAAACTACGTCCATGTCCTGGGTAAGATGTTAAACTACATCCAGCAGCAAGGCCTCTGATCAGGAGATTTTGAGGAGTGTGGAACTACCTCTTAATTGCTGGTGTTCCCAGGTCCACCCTGACCTGTGGTGGTAGCACCTGTTAGGGTCCCAGCTATGGGCAAATAGTTAACTATTACCAGCAATACTTTTTTGAAAAAATTATTACCAGCAATACAATTTTGAAGGAAACATATTACCAGAAACAGATTTTTGAAAAAAACAAAATATTACTAGCAATAAAAAATTTTGTCGGCATTAAATAACCCATTGAGGTTGATATGCCATAAAACAAAATGAACCAAACCAATCTAAACCAAAGAATACATATTCTATTCATACAAATCTATCCTAAAAATATTGTCGGCATTAAATAACCCATTGAGGTTGGTATGCTGTTAAACAAAATAAACCAAACCAATCTAAACCAATGAATACATATTCTATTTATATGAATCTATCCTAAAAATGTTGTCGGCATTATATAACCCATTGAGGTTGATATGCCATTAAACAAAATAAACCAAACCAAACACTATAATCTTGACCTCTTCAAGTAAAGGGTTAATCATATCCTCTATATCCTCATAATCTTCACTTACTACTTGCTTCTCTTACATCCATATCACACATTTCAGTCAGTAATCCTCTACCTTAGATGCCTCTTGGGCCTTATATTGGATGAACTTTAGTAAAAAAAAAAATTTAATTAAAATTATTTTTTTTGCCAATCCTTATACTTAGTGTCATCATTTATATATATATATTTTGTTTACAAAAATATTTATATTGCAGGTGTTCTCAACTGGGGGGGGGGGATTTCCAACAGAGAGGAATTTCAGGATTTCAGGGGGAGGGGGATTTTTTACATTGTTTTTGTTTTTTATTTACACAATTTTGTTTATTGAATTACAATACTCTGGCATTCTACTGAACTTCTTGTTTATTGAAGTCTGCTTCAGTTATTTATTTAATAATTAGTTATGAATTAAAACAAATTACTGTACAGGTATTCAAGATTAAAAATCCATCAACATTTTTTATTGCTATTAAATTTGTAAAACTCCTGTATAAAAATAATCCATGTAAATGTATATGTACCAATATGGAAAAGAATGAAGATTCTCAATAATATATGCATATTATTTGGAATGCACCTTTTGAGTTGGACAGTCTTGGAAAGGAGGCAGAATGACATTCTGACTTGCAGTGAAAAGGGTACATTGGACAAAATAGGTTGAGAATCACTGAATAATGTGAGCCATAAAAATCAATATAGTTCCTGAAAGCTGATATATGGAGAAATGTCTTAAAAATGTATAAAATTTCATCACCTGTATATAAAAAAAAATGTATGCAAGTGTATCTGTGCATGACTATCTTCTGACTATGTAAATTTATATACCGGACAATATTCAACCAGAACCAAAGTCAAAGATTAAGTGGAAAGAAGGAGTTCTTCTAACTGTAATGACCTTGATCTGTTCAGTCAAATATGACTTATTTTTTACTAAAATTACATTAGAAAACAAAACAAGATTGGCTGTGTTATCGTCAGCAATGGTGTATGTAAACTTGAAATCTCTTTTCTACTAAATAATAGAAGAGAGTTTTCAAAATGATTTGGGATTGCTGCAATAAAATAAATAAATAAACATTCTTAATAGAAAAACATTTAAAAAAATGATTTTATAAATTGTCATTTATTGTAATACTGTGTAAATGTTTGATTTATAAACCGAGTTTAGTAAATTGGTTTCTAAATATTTTCAAAATAAAATAATTTATTTGCCAAGAGTTTTAAAGATAATCTAAATGATGAAGCAGCTAAAATCTGGTTTTTATTATCTTCTTTCATAGAATGTTAAAATAGACAGAAAGATTAATGTGCTTGGCACAAATCCTCATCATCATCACCACCACCAACAATAACATTTTTGTACATTGTAGTCACTGATTAAACAAATTAAGGGAATAACCACCATTCAGAAAGAAAAACTTTTAATGATTGATATATACAAGATGTTATTTTAGAGGTTATTTTATATTGTACTAAATAAACTTTTATTTCAGTATCATCATCATAATCATTGTAATCTCTCAAAGTCCAAGGAAAATGTGTTCATATTTATTTCTTTATAAATTGGTAAATGATAAATATTTCAGTGCATTAGTTTTAATACAATTGTATTAGGCTTTAGAATGCTGTAAATATAAAATTATTCTTGTAAATAAACAATTCAATAAATAAATAAATAGTGTTTAACATTTTTGTTGTAAATTCTCAATAACAAAATTGTATAAATCCACTTTCATCATATGTTTATGTTTTATTACGATTCTAATCATCACTTTTTAAAACAATAAACCGCTGAGGGTTGAAGGTAGTTAAAATAATAGTGGTTTCAAGGAAAAAACTGTCCTTTTGGCAGTCTATTTTTTGCAGGCATGTAGGTCCAAGATTGTCCATGTTTTCATGGTGTATGAGATTGATGAACTTTGAAGGGTAGCCAAGTTTCTTGAGGTTGATGCTCATGGCCTCTCTGTTGAGAGTATCAAATGCTTTAGTTAGGTCAATGAAGACAAAGTACATATTTTACTTCAGGCATTTTGCCTGCATTTGTCTAATAGTGAAGATCATATTGACAGTACTGCATTCAAGCTGGAAACTGCATTGAGATTCAAGGAGGGTTTCTTTGGAAATGAAATAGTCCTGTTAAGGAAAATATGGGCATGATTTTGCTATTAATATAAAGTAGGGATATGTCAGATTAATTCCCACAGTTCATCTGTGAGCCTTTATTCTTGTTGAGGGCAACTACTGTGGCATTTTCTCTTCCCATATACTGATGAGAACATCCTGTCTAAATATACTATATTCAAAACATTGTTTAATATTTGTGATATTTATGGGGGAATGCATGAGGAATGCTCAATATTGGCAATAAAGCTAGATATAGACAGTATAAACATAGGAATCAACACTGCATGGAGACTGTCATTTAAGAGGTGAAACTGATAGTTACCATGTAGTGTTGATTTTTCTGTCCACACCTCTTCCCCCCTCTCTCTCTCTCAATTGCTGATACTCTCTGATGAGTGGATGGAGTGATTTCCTGAGGGCCTATAAAACTCTGGAGTCGGGATGATAAAGGTAACATCAATCAGCTTTATTAATTCTCTCTGTCTGTCTGTGCCTCTCTCTCTCTCTCTCTCTCTATATATATATATATATATATATATATATATATATATATGAGACATTTTTCAGAGTTAACCTGTAGAAAAAAATATGTATAAAGGTAAAAGACAATGAGAAAACTGTATTATTAACTGGTGTGTTTTGTCCAATGTGGACTTTTTCAAGGCAAAAACGAAATGAATTTATTGAAAACAAAGTAACTATTAGCAACAAACAAAATGGCCTTAGCAACTAGAAGAATTTAGAAAATGCTATTGTATTCATATTGTCAACTGAAATATACGTCAAGTACTTTCACATGTAGAAATATTGTTTTTATTGCTGTGTTGATGGATTCAACCATTTTCTTTTGATTTCTTGATATAGTTGTGTACGTTGGCTAATAATACAGTTTTCCTATTGTCATTTACCTCTATATATATATATATATATATATATATATATATATATATATATATATATACTCACACACACACATATATGAATACAAGTGGGTGCTAAAACTTTCTTTGCCCAGCCCACTTTTCAAAATGTGGCCAAATGACCAAACATCAAAATTTTGTACAAGAATTTCTTCTTGGTAGTGGTGGGGAAAGTGCAAGAATTTTTCAGCACCACCTCATACATATACATATAAACATAAAACACATCCATGTCTCTATTTGTGCACACACCCATATGCATATCCTGAATATATAAGTAGGAGACCTGCACTATTTTTCATAATTCCCTTCTGTCTTGGGTGGTAGGTTCAATAAACATACACACATTCAAATGCCATGAGGTTTCACAATATTGAACTTCATGTGAGTCTATTTAATCATGTGTTTTGTACAACTGATAGCTTAGAAAAGAAGAAAAATAAGTGAATGAAAACATTATGTAACTTATGTTCATGCCAGACTTCAAGTTGAACTCATATATACAATCAATTGCTAGATTTATTTTACTAATGTTCACCTGCTTCAAGGCCTAAAGGCGACTCAAAGTAGAGGATTACTGTGTGGGGTTGTATTAGCGTACAAAAGGGCAAGGTAACAGTAAAAATAAACAGCTAATTGTAGACTTGAAGAGGTCAAGATTTAATTAGCAAATAAAATTTCAGAGATCAGATGGACCTCTACTCCTGTTCAAAAGACTGGGGAGGAGTATGAATCAAATGATAAACAAACTTTTCCTGTTAATCTATCTAGTCTTATTAACCTGCTAGAAAAATAGTCAGTTCCTTGTACGACTCCAGTAAGTATTTGACTCTTGCTGGCAAGAGCCAGATCCAGTAGCATGCAGAAAGTGGGGGAGAGGGTGTGACAACCCCAGGCATCCATATCAGGAGGGCATTCAATCAAAGAGTGAAATAAAAATTTAGTTTATATTTAATTTGAATAAAGTGTTTATTTCATGTTTCATCTGTTTTTACATATTTAAAATGTCTTCCTTTCACACAATTCTCAGTATTAGGCCCTATAGGCCACCCTACTTGAGTCTTAGGAGCATACAATCAAGGAGTTGGCTCCAGGCATCCCCAAACGTCACCAAACCTCTGCATGCCACTAACTAGATCAAACCAAAAATATAGTATTGCTGCTATATCTGGGCTGGAGCTGCCCAATCCTCACTTGCCTGTTTTGATAGAGTTCAAAAGCATCTAAGTAACATTGTGGGTGATGAATTATTTTCAACCTTTTCCCACAGACAGAATGTTACTAGTGTCTCACTACTCTATTGCTATTTCTATGGCAAATGCTCTGATAAGCTACATTCCTTAGTTCCACCAGCCTAGCCTTTTCAGCTAAGACCTGCCATAATACTTACACTGTGACGAATCATCACCATTCCCTTCGTATTCCATTAGTATGAAGAATTTCCACTCAGCTTCTTCTCAAAAACTGCTATTTTGTGGAATTGACTGCTGACCGGATATTTTCCTGAACACTATAATCTTAACCTCTTCAGTTTAGGGTTAACCGTTATCTCTCCAACATAGCATCATAAACTGCACTTCTTACTTCCTCTTCTTATGCTCATACAACATCATTCAACAAACCTCTATCATGAGTGGCTCTTGGGCCTGGTATTTTGTAATCATTTGTAAAAAACTCTAAGAAACTGTGTGGCAGATTCAATCATGCTCTACTAGTTAGCACTACCCTTCCTCACATATAGACAATATTGCTATAGATATACCATAGCAGTTTGCTGAGAGACAGCCAGAAAAGAATTTGAAAATTAGTTTTTTGTGATATAAATCATACTAACAGTTTAACTACTTTCAAAGCCGAGTTTTCAATGACATAGTACTTTTCAAAATGAAAATTATTTTGCTATCTCTTCATTGTACGACTTATATAATCTTTTACATAAGAATGCAATAAGACAATGAACATTGGGGTTTGACCCAAACAATTCTCTCAGCTAATCTTTCTTTACAGTTATGTTGCTTTTCTATCTCGTCTTGCTGATTGTATGCGTGAATTCACCAACAACATTGTGTTGTTTGAGTTTAGTTGTCATTTGACACCTGAGACAACCCAATCCTGTAAAAACTTTTTGAGGCTTGACATTTTAATAAATTATAAATTTCTAGTCAAATGAAAATATAAAGTAATTTTATATAACATGTTCTCTTCTTGGGATTAAAATAACTCACTTTGGTGTTTCAGAGTTGTGATAATAATGTTTGGTAAATAAATAAATAAATACTGTTTATAAAGTCGCATTCTTCAAGAGGAACGACTCGTGTTCTTGTGTACTCGCTTATCTCCCCCTGATTTACCCATAATGCAGTCGTTAAGAGTTATTCACATTTACATGTGTAAATAGTGGACATGTACTTCACCTAATTTCTCTCTAGTTCATGTACGATAGTACATGGTCAGTGGCTATTGTGTGGAGACAAAAAATGTATCGTTGAGGGTCTGACGTTTGAATACAAATTAGTCCAAGCCTTTTTCCGTCTCTGTGAGCCGTAGAAAAAAAAGATCAACGCGACACATATATATATATCTTTCCCCCCCTTTTAAAAAGAGTGGACCCCCGTACCCAACATGGCGACGCAGAGTGTGAACGTCAGTCTAGATGATATAGACTTATCGAGCTTGCGAGTGAGTTTATCTTCTTTTTTAATTTTCCATAAGGCATATTTTGTATTTTAATTTTTATTTAATTATACATTTAATAAATATTTCAGCCACTATGATGCCTAAGTGCTTGTTAATAATAGTCTTATTTCTGCAATGCTATTAAATGCAGATGCTCATTGATTTGGATATATGTCTGTTCGTTATATCAGACCCTGTTCATGAATGCATCATCATCTTCAGTCAAGCACAATTAACATAACACACATATATTTCTTAACATAGTTAAACTTTGATGATAAATTCATCATATACGCTTGTATATAGCGCGTGTGAAAAGGAATTCTTTCTCTAAAAATAGTGATCAGGAATTGAAGAAAACATCAAAATAAAAAATGGATAAAGATTTTTTTTTATGATGGAACTTAATATCGTAATCATTGATTAAAAAGATTATTTTCGGAGTAACATTCTTTATTTTCTTAAATTGTATTTTGGCAATAGCTTTCCTTTAATTCATCGTCCCTTTTATCAGGCTGCATTTTTTTTTCTTTATTGTTACCATCAAAATCATCTGATTTCGATTTTTTTTTTAACGCTTCTAAATTGCTTCTGCTGATTTCATAAATCAAAATTTGCATTTAATTTTGTCTTCACAGTTTAATGCAATTAATTGAGGATCGGATCGTGTATTTTTTATAAAAATACATGTTCGACAAAGTTAAAACATGGATTTTTTTTAATCATCACAAAATAAAAGAAAAACAAGTTTTGAAGGCTAAATGCTATCCAACGTTTTTTTTATATGCTACGAGTTTTAATTTAAAGATAATTTATATTCAATTTCCTAATGAAAGAAAGTCGGCGATAACAATAGGAACACAAATGTCAATCTAATCAAAATTTAATTGAAATATTAATTACTACTGTCGAATAATTTTTCATTAATTTTATTCAGCATTATGATTAATCTGTCTTTTCAAAAGAAATAGTTCAAAATTGATTGGATTGGTATGCCATTTTGTAATCTTATTTTTTTCTTTCATCTATATTTCACACTATTTTCCTTTAAAATTCTTCTTTTTATTTTTAGGACCCAGCTGGAATATTTGATTTAATTGAAGTTGTAGGCAATGGAACCTACGGACAGGTATATAAGGTAAGGAACATTTGAATTGAACATATGACTGTGATGATTTTTTTTCTTCTTGGAGTCCTTCAGTAAAAACAAAGAGGTCCGATCTTTTTGAATGAAATGTCATCGTGTAAAAGTTTGCTCAACTTCCCCAATATTGATCACTACGATTCTTCAATGTTTTTTTTCTTCTGTTGATCTATTTACCAAAGTATATTTTTCTTACGGAAAATGACGATCAGTTTTCAATTTCATCATAAAAATGATAATATCGGTGATGTCCAATTGTTTTCTATGGTTAGGTTTGTTTTATTTTTTTTTGTCTCTTGTGTCGATTTACTTTTTTTTTTGTTTCTGAAGAAGAGATAAACTAAAAAACACTATTACATTTTTAAAAGCGTTGAGAGAGAAATAGGTATCAGAATCCAAGTAATTCCGAATGTTGCATTTTTTCTTTCTTTACAGTATGAATTTTTGAGTCTTGATTTTTTTTAATTAAACATAATTTAATTTAAATCGAATTTTATTTTTTAAACGAAAAAAATTAAACCACTAACCTTGTTTAAACTAAACATGATTGGCAATTTTTTAATATAAAAAAATGTGTACGTTTTTGATTGGGAAAGAAACAGGCTTGTTTTCTTCAGTTATTCTGTTCGAGTGTTTGCCTGTCTGTGTTAATATCATAGATCTTTGTTTGGCTAAAAAGTAAAAAAAAAAATGACCCATTTTTATTGGAGCTTTCACTGTTTTTATTCGGGGGTTTGTCAAGGGACACTTAGTTTTGTTCTTGCTAAATTAAAAAAAAAAAAAAAAGTAACTGCTATTTTTTTTTCTTATCGTCATCATCCTGAAATCCTACTGCTGCTATTTTCTGTTTCTCTCTCTTCTCTTCTACTCAGTCTCTGACAAGAATCTCAAAGCATCTTAAAACATCTTTTCAGGACTCTATATTCCTCTATTGTCTACCTCACTCTCTTGATCTGCTGTCTAAACTACCTCTAAGAGGGGAAAAGGCTAAGAGCAAAAACAAAAACTCTAGCCTGTCTGCCCGGGAAAGGATGGGGTCGGGAGAAGGTCAAAAACCTAAAATTTACAAAGAAGATAATTACTTAATTAAGGCAGACAAATTTATGAAATTATTAGCAAGAATGTCCATCGCTTTAAAGCTTACTTAAATTAGGGATGTTAGCCATTTTCTTTGGGTATTATTTTGCTTATTCCTCTTTCTTTACAGACACGTTGATGCTAGCGTCTTTCAGAAGATGAAACATCGTTTTCTTTTTGATAATGATGATGACATTTTTTTTATTTAATCAACACTCATAAATTTTATCCGCTACCTTATTTGTCCATCTCCAAATAGGTCACTTTCCAGTCTTTACTCTTCTTCTTTCTTATTCTATCCCATTTGAAGAATTAAACTTTGAATAATTTATTTTTAATGGCTATACCAGGACTTGGGTGTTTAGTTTTATAAGCACACCGCAACCTTGCTGCTGCCATCGCCATATTGTAGTAGCATAGTAGTTTAGCACTGGAATGTTGATTCTTGCCTCCTCTTCCAAGCATTTTTCTTCTAATGCTGCATTTTTTGTTTTGAATCAACCTCTATCTATTGTTAATATTAAGCAAAATTATAGTTAAAAGTAGCTATCACTTTCGACTTTAACTATTTTCATTTTTCAACCTTTCTGACGTCAGCATACACTTGCTTTCGGCTTGCCCAGCCTTTATTTATTTTTTTTCTTTTTGGTTACTTAGTCTGCCTCAGAAAAATGACCCTTACTTAAATGTACAGTTCACCCACTAATTGTATTAATAATAAATATAGAACCACTAATACTTCGACAGTTACTGCTACTACTAGAGAATAACAACAACTACCACCATCAAAACTTTTACCACCAGAGACCAGCTACTACTTGTTAAGGACTTAGGACCCTCGTCTATATATTAGATTGCCGGTGTCATCTGTTTGTTTGTTTTTTTTTCTTTCTCTCTATGAAGCTTGACATTTGATGTCATAGTTTTAAAGATTTTCTCCGTTTATTTTTCTCCTTTCTCTCTAGTTAATCATCTCATCTGATGACTGCAACATATCACATACCCGACCGTCACCTCTCTCCCCATCAATGGCTTAGGTCTCAGTTTTATCACGGGAGTCTTTTTATACTTTCATACTGCATCATCCTCATTTACCTGTGCCTAATGAGTTCATATAAGGTTCATGCATGCATTCACAATCTTTTATGTAATCCAAGCTTGGGCTATCCTATGTGACTTGTCAGTTATGCCCTAACCTGATTTTGAAGCCAGACTTTTTAAGTGCGTTGGAAACAGGCAAAGCAGGCATTGCTTCGTTTATTTTATTTTTGTGAAATAATACGTAACGAGTCGTTTTGCCTCTTTTTTTCAACACCACATGCTATAGATTTTTGATCACTCGAGTTGTGATGGTTTTTTTTTGTACTTGGCTATTTTATTTTTCTCTTTCTTAATGTACATAAATGTTTTGAATCTTCCGTTGTTACAACATGAAAATAAAATAATAAAAATGTCATTTTGTGAGTAGCAATTTTCTTTGCTCATAGTCATAAAGTGTTCTCTCTTTAAATTTTTAATATTTGTAGACAAGATTCAATAACTAAAAGAAAACGAGCTGTGCGTAGTAATTATATTTATTTACATTCTTTTCCTTTTAATTTTCGTTTATTTTCTTGAAAAATTTGTAAACGTAATTGAACGGAAAAATTATTTTTGACACCATTTGATGAGTTCATTTGTGAAATGACAAGATGAACATAGGACAAATTATTTTAATTTACGCAAACTGCTATGTTTTTTAATTGCAAAAACACTTAATTTTGGGTAGTAGTGTATTTTTCTTTTAGTAAAGAGTAATAAATTCATAATCTATCAGGGGGCTGTGGCAACTTTAGATTTGATAACTGGTGGAATGTAAACAGAAACACTTAGTGACTTATTGTGATTTTCTTTCTCTTGAAAAGGTAGTTTAATAGGGGTTTTATTTCGGTGTGTTATAGCAATATTTTATTTAAGTTATCGTTTTATTTGTTTGAACCAAAGACCATTTCATTCCGATTGTAAAAAAATTACTTTTTTTTCTGCCCTAGTATTTAATTTATGGTGAGTAATGTTGTCATTCCCAAGAGGAAGGTAAGTTCTTGGGAGTGTCTCATGGCCGGAAAAGTATTCACTTGAATAGTTGTTGTTAATTCAATAACAACTACCTATCGCAAAAGAAGCAATAATATAAAAAAAAAAAAACATTATAAAAGTATGTAAAAGAAATTGGAATTTCTACCAAATAAATAGCAAGTGCTATTTTTTTCTTTCACTGTTATTTCTCTATTGTATTATCTATTGTGAGGACGGAAAATGTTATGATAGGCTTTCTTGGCTCAAAATGCACTTTTTTTTTTTTTTTTTTTTTTAAAGTGGTTCATTGAATGTCAAATTTGTTATCTGTTATCACTATCAGTAATTGCTTAAAAGATTTCAGTTGCAGTGATTAGAAGAATTTCCTGGCTGATGCTATTCACTCATTGTGAAAGATTTATACACTTGTTTAAATGTCAGTTCTTGTTGCCAACAGACAGACAAGTGCTGTGAAAGGCAAGAGAGAGAAACAGGGACATCCTCACATACCCTGAACCTCTGCTGCTGCTGCTGACACCAACAACCCAAATTTGCACTAGCTTCACAACTGGGTAAACATCCCAAATAAATACTTTCAACGCTGTACATTTAACATTGTCATGGCCCACAGCAGAATTGCATGACTATGTTTGAATTTCAATTTACATATCAAGGCTAAATGCATACATAGAAATGTTATCGGTAGAAATTTTAACTGAGTATTAAAATCATGTCTTTGGTGCCAGGCAAATTAGGTTCTTTAACTTTAGTTGATTATTCATTAATATTTTAGGGGCTTGTTGCAGGAAGGACATTTGTTAGTATAAAAAAAATGTTCATTAGGTATGAGCCTCAATGATTGGGGAACTCCCAAGATCAATCCTTATGGTTTGTGTTGTTTTAAATGTTATCCAAAGACTGTAAAAAGTTGGAACTTTATTTCCGGTGATAAGTTGGTAATAACCATTAATATTAAAAGGAAGAAAAACTATTTTTAAATTGCCAATATAACATATTCTCCTCTTTGTAGATGGAAAAATTAACACTAATTATAGAAGCAAAGCTATCCTTTCAGATCTGGTATATGCGATTATAATCTTTGAAATTATTTTAATGACCTTAACCAAAACCTATATGCTGCATTTATATTAAGACAAAATTATTAATATATTTGTATTTACGGAACAATTAGATATTTAGAAGTGTGAAAAAAATCACAGACAACTTATTTATTGCATAAATACTTTAACAATAGGTTTCTGTATAGTTGCTTGAGAAATTTTCTTTTGTTGGTAATGTTATTTTCTACAGAAGAAATTACTTTTATTAAAAGAACCTTAGTTCTTCTGTTAAAACTTTCTCAGAAAAAGTAACATTTAACAGTTTGGTAGAATCCTATTATTTTTTAAATGTTAGACAGATTTTTCTGGAATGAATGACTGGGTGTGGTTGTCAAAAAAATTATTTTGACTTTTTCCATCTCTGCACTTTTGAGAATATTGCTTGAAAATAGATTCACAGCTAGCTTTTTATTTTGATGAATTTTGTTTTCGTATTGTCTTTCGAAAATAAAATTTATATAGACCACAAGAGTTTTGTATGCTAATTTAAGTCTTTAAGAGGATAATAGCTGAACTTAAATTCCTATTGGTATCAAGAATTTCAAATTTTAGAAAATATTACAGTATATTTTTTCTATTATTTTTTTAAAATCTAATTAGATTTTGAGGGTGTTATATTCATAAGTGTTTATCAGAAGATAATTTTTTTTTCTTACATTTCTATACCACTTTTTTAAAAATATTGAAATGCAAATAAACCCTGATCCATGGCTAAACTTAGCTTATCTAGCAGCCAAAAACATTTCATTGATCTAATATCTTAACTGCACCATTTCATGGGTTTCATATATTTTCATTAAATTTAAATTGAAAGAAATTTGACATCAAGATTAAATTCAGTCAAACAAAACCCTAATTTTTATTTAGGGATTTGATATTCAGTGTTTTAAATATATTTAACAATATACATTCTTTTATTCTGATTGATATCCTTCAAAATATAGTGAAAATTAAAAACTGATTCATTATGTAGTTAAAATATTTAAAAACATATGCTCTAATTTGTAGCTGGAAAAATAGCTTGTTTGTTGACCTAAAAAAATTTTTTTTTTTTTTTTTTTTTTTAAGAGTGAGCACAAATGGAATATAAATGAAAATGATGACTTAAGTAAAAGATGATATTGTCAAATTTAAAAATATTTTTGTTTTCCTCCCTCATGGATATAATATACAAAGAAGAAAAGTTTTTGGCACAACCAAGAAGACCTTCCAAAAAATCTGACTGGTCTTTTGATCAAATTTTGTAAAGTGGGTGAGGCTGAGAACTCTTCAGCACACTCTTGTGTAATATAGATGCATTGCAGATGCTCATAAAAATATAGCAAATTTGTATTAGATATTAAGCATTGCAATAAGTTAGATGGATTTTTAATAGATTTTTTCAGTTTGAGAATGTCAATATTTTTATGCTTAATTACATAAGTTTTCCACCTTTTTATGTTAAACATTATTTGAGGCTCAATGAATTTGTATTTGTGTTTCTTAGAGTGATTATGTTGAAAATAATTTTACCTCTTTATAAACTTTAGACTAATTCAGATAATCTTGCAATGTTTGTGAGAAAACAATTTGTTTGAATTTCTACTGGTTTCCTTACTGTTAATTAACTTGAACCACTATTTAAGTACAATTGTCCATGGCTTTCTGTTGACATTTCCTTTGTATTTAGTCTCTTAATCTCAAGTGAAAGATAATCTGCTTGTCATTAATTCTCATAAAAGAAATTTGTTTGACACATGACCTGTAATCAGTTATCATTTCTCTGTTGTTCATTGTGAAAATAGGAATTGTTGTATAGGAGATGTTTCCTAAACTAGATTACCATTAAATTTTAAAATCCCATTTGCTGCCAGTAGCTCGGAAAAAAAAAATAACTGGTTTTAGTGAAAGTTATGTTAGAAAATGTGTATGTGATTATCATGGGCTTTTGCTAATTTGGACTGTTAAAGTAGAAGTGCAAATTATGGAAACTCCAATTAGAGGAGTTTACCAAGATCTATTTCTTTTGAGTTCTTCACATGACAGCAACTTTACTTTCTGAAAATTATCCTATTATAATCTTTTAACTCTCAAGTTGTCATTTCCTTTAAAGATGAAATCAGTTTAGATGTTAAAACTGGTCTCAAATGTTAATGGAATTTATTGAGCATTTAATTGTGATATGCTATTTTAATATTCGCTTGCTAAATAAAATGAAATGTGTATTTTATAAAATAGTCAATCACAAATACTAAAATAGATTTGCTTAAAGAAATTTGCGTGAAAATCTTTTTTGCAAGTTTGAAAGTGCAAAAAAAATGTCAAACTGGAATTGAGGTTTGGTATTGTCTACTCCATAATGCACCAGAAAATAATGAAATGCTTCAAACAGTGATATTGACCAACATTGCCTCCTTATTTATCTGATCAATCTGCAATTGTGTTTATTTATTTTATATTCTTTACTTTTGTTATAATTAAGAATGGCCTAGGTTGGAAGAATTTTGGACCCTATCCTGATTGTTCAGCTTCAGATTTGGAACTAAGAAACTGAACAGTATGGATAGTATTAAAGATGTTTTTTTTTTTGTTTTCTCTGTAAATGTTTAGGGACTGTAAATTTTTTTTTTTTTTTTTTTTTTTTTTTACAAGGAATGTTAAATTCCATTTAACAATTTGTTCTAAACTTCTAAAAACAACTTGTGTAAACTTTTAGATAAGGATAATATTTTAAAAGTATCACAATTTTGTGTCAACATTTGTCTTGATAAGTAATAGGGAGGTTGGTTGATGTATATAGGCACTGGTAGAATTATGATTTTTTTTTTTTTTTTTTTTGGCTTTCAAATATGAATAGATAAATATGGTTATAGATTTCTTTAAGCTTTTGTTCTGATTACTTGTTTTACTTAAATTTGATTAAGTGGTTGTGTAGAGCTTAGCAAAGATACATAAGTAGATGAAATTGATTTTTAATGTGTTAAATATAGTATGAAGTTTACAAAATGAAATGCTGTGAACTTTTTTCTTTCTTATTTAATAAGTAAAAAAGGTTGTCAAATCCTAAACAATTAAAAGGACGGTTTTTCTCTTGATACCGCTATTGTCTATTTTTTATTCATAAATTTATAAAAATTTCTGAACTATAGAACAACCAAAAAAAACCTTTTAATTTTCCAATTTTTTTTTGTAATTGTGATCATGGATGCCTAATCCCTTTCCTACTCTTTTTTGAAAAAAAGTTAAAATTGTTAATTTTTCTAAAGATTTGCATAAAGTATGCCTAGGAAATCTACAGATAGATTATCTATTGTCAGCTAAGTGGTGAGTGATAAAATAATCTTAAATGAAGACTAGACACTAAGCACTTTAATCAAAGCAATCAGAGAAGCTGGCAAATTGTGTACTTTGGAATTATTTTTATTTTTTAATCATTTCACTCCAAGTAAGACAATAAAGCCACTAAGACACAAAGGGTTACTGAATGTGAAATAATTTGAGAGAAAACATAATGGGGAGAGGCCATTAAAAGAACAGGCTGATGACTATGATTGACATTTACCTTTTTAAATTTTTGAAGATCAAGTTTGACTGGAAAGCAATAATCTTGAAGAGAGTTCCACAAATGAAGTGTGTAAGAAGAAACTGTTAGCATAGAACTTAATGTTACATCTCATCATCTCAGCTGTAAAATGATGCCAATCTGGTACTCTGCTTAAATTCATAAAGTTCAGATACCAAAGAGGAAAGCTCATCCGAACAATTACCATGAAAATATTTCTAGAAAAGATACAGGGAAGCTACATTATGGCAGTAGGAAAGTGACTGAAGTTGAAATGCCAGATCAGGACTGATAATATTGGAGATTCTTCTTTGGACTTTATCAAGAATCTCTAAAAGAAACATCAGCTAACTGTCAATGAATTTGAATATTTGCATATTTTTATGATCTTGTAAATAAACAATCTAACAACTAAATAGTGAAATAGTGTGTAATAATTTTACTAAAATTCTAAACATAGCTTTTTAAAACAAATATTACTGAGGGAGTATGCTGTAATAGCAGTGTCGAGAGAAAAGCTATGCTTTTAATACAATGTTTTTTGGTGGGTACATCAGGTAAACCTATCTGAACAATCTTTCAACTTGTTGAAAATTAATGTCTGGTGGAAAAAAATGAAAAAAATTTCTTTGCCTAATATTATCTTCTGTGTTTCTCCTTTTTTCAGGTTAGTGGTTTGGAAGTAAGAACTATCCAGGCAAATAGTTAATTCCTTCATGTTGAGTGGTGACAGCTTTTAGAAGTTCTTTGATATAATTGACATTTAATTAGGTTTGTGTGTGTGAAAATTAGTTGCAATAGTTTTGTGTCAACTCTAAAGCATACATTATTCAGAGTGTTATCCTCATCTTCATTGTCATATTCACAACGTCTTGGCTGTTTTATGCTCCAGCATGAAGAAGGCCAGAGTGTACAGTGGCCAAAATGTTGTGAATATGGTAATGAAGATGAGGATAACACTCTGAATAATGTAAGTAATAATATTTCATTTCAGAGATATATAGACAGAAACTCTAAAGCAGTTGTTAGGATTGTTGATAAACAAGTCTGAAAACACGTTTTAAAATTTTGTTTGTGAAAACTTGCAAGTTAAATCTGATTAGTTCTTGAATTGTTGATATGTAATAACTTGGCTGTTTGGATTTAATGTAATATTTTTGGATCTCTCTTTGACAAGTCAAACTCCTTATATTTCCTACCAATTAATAATACTTTTTAATAATATACTAAAATTGTTGAAATATTGCTCCTACTTGGATTAGAGAACTATTGTCAATAGATTATGTTTAAGCTTTCAAATGATCTTTCCATGATCTTTGTATAACTAAGGATTTTGCTCTTTGATTTTATCATGCAACTATTTGAAATCAGATTTTTTCAATTCTAATTTTAAGTCTTTTTTTGTTGAATTTTATTTTTAAGTTAATATATCATTAAACTTTATATTTGCAAAATGTTTATTTGGATATTTAGTAAACATACTGAAATAAGTTCTACAAAATTTATAATTCTTAATAATGAATGCTAATAACTTGGTTAATTTGGGCAAATATTAACAATGGTTATCTGTGGTAAATAGTTAATAATTTTTATTTAACAATAGTCCTAAAAAGGAATAAATGTGATGCTGGCAATTCAGATATGCCAAAGAGAAGCCATGAAGTGTTTTTTCCAAGTGAGAAGGTAAAAGTTCTTAAGACAAGGAAATTTTCATAAGCTGAAGTTGCTATGATCTATAGTAAGAACACATCTGTCATGTAATTTTTATTTTGGTATATTGTTATATTATTAGTTACTGCTAATCTCTTATGATTAATTTACAAATTAAACATCATAGAAAAACAGATTCCAAACCACATTTCTGCTATCTGCAGTTTCAAGCATCTACTGGGGGCTTTAAAGTGTATTCCCTCTAGATATTACTGCAAATTCAAAGTTGTATATGAGACATATTTTGACCTGTTGTTAAAATGTTATCTATATTCTAAACTATTTTAAGCTTAGTGCAGTTAAAATTGAGGATGCACTAATTAATCAGTTGATAGTTGGAAATTTAATTATTCTCAAAGATTGGCAAAAAAAAAAAAATTAAAAACCATCAGAATATTATTTAAATTGATTCTATGTTGAAGATAACAGATGATTCTTATTCTGTAATGTAATAAGCAAAGATGATTGAGTATTAAAAAAAAATAATTGGCAGAAAAGTTTATAACCAATTAATCAACAGTTGCTGATTTGAGCAATTATTGACTGTTCAATGTCACCCTTGTTAATATAACAATTTATTATAGTTTATTTAAAGAAATCTATACCGAACACATTCATGTCATTTTTAATTTGGTGACAGTTTTATTATATACTGATATACTTGAACTAGGCTTGTAGTTATGTGTTAGCCATTCTATTATCCAACCTTTCTCATCTTCAAAATTTCAGAAATTTAGTTTTAATTTACAGATTTAAAAAAGTTTGACAGTGTTTCCATACTGTAAATTGGAATCAAAGTAAATGATCCTATACATAATCTCTGCCATTGAGTAAATTAATCAAGCTTAGAAACTTTTTTTTTTTCTTGTTTTATATTGCTGTTTCTATATGAATCTGAGTTTGGTAAGTCAATGGTACCAAATCTGGCAGTTGTTGTGTGTTAGTGACAGTCTTGCATATCAAATCTTTTACTGTAAATAGGCTTTATTTTTATCTATTACTATTTTTGTGGGTTTCTTTTTGTTAGTTTCAAGTTTGCTCAAATATTAGCAATCTAACTAATTTTTTAATTCCTATCTGAATGAAATTTCCTTGTATTCTTTATATGGATAGATGAGTGTATTCTTATAAATTTTGACACTGTAGTTTGCACTTATGTGAGGTATTAATAATACTTAAGTTATTCTTAACTTACAAAATTCCTTTTGAAATTTATTTGGACTAATACTGTTATATTGGTATTTATAGTCACAATGTTTTTGTTCATTTTACTCAGTGGCCCTTTCCAGGTTTCTGTCATATTCAGAAATGGAATTCTTTTTCTTCCATTTATCATACTAGGGACATCTTGTATCAGAGCATTCTTCCTTGTCATGAAACTAGGATATGATTTTATAGCCTAACTCGTGTATTTAACTCCTTACCATGAGGTAACTAGATATATCTAACCAGTATCTTTTATCTACTTGGATATTTAGGTGGTGCAATTTTGGAGATTTACACATAATTTCTTTTCTCTTAGAGGTTCTTACATGTTTGTTTCTATGCTTAACCTGCTGAGGAGGTTACTGGAACATAGCATGTGTGCTGATTCATTCAATCATTTTATTTTTTAATGTTTTCTATTGTTCTAAATTTATTTCACTTGTGTTGGTAATTCTTCACATATCACTTGATTTCATAATTTATCTAAGCTTTATAGCTGACTTTCTTAAAGCTATACCTTCAAGGTGCAGCTAGTTTTGTTTTGTATTCTGTCACAAGTGTATGGAATAGTATACATGTAATTCTTGGTCATGCTATCTTATGAAGGAAGCTCAGCTCTGGTGTGATGTCTTTAAAAAGATTAAACTACTTGTGTATTTTAATCAAAAACAATATTTTGAATATTTTATGATATTGAAGTTCAAATTGTTATTTTTGATCTGGGTAAAGATGGGACTTTTTTAAATAGGAGCTGAGGACCAATGGCCAGAACTTTTGTAAATAATTGTTTGAGATAAAGAATAAAACAATATTGACTAAAAGCAGATACTACCGAAAATGGTAACTACCATGTAGATATGTTTTATTTACACAAAATTCTGTGATTAATTGTTTTGTGATGTAGGCTATACTGTTGTTTCTGGTTTAATTTAAATGTTAAGATCTTGTATAAATAGTATATACAAATATTTTTTTAATACTCTGATATATTAGGTACAGCAATTGAGTAGTAAAAAAATTCATGAAATTTATTTCCTAATGATTTTTTTTATTTTAGGATCTAGAATTTCCTTTTTTGTAGCTGATAGTAAAGTATCATACATTTTTGTAACTCTTGTTTTCTCAATATGATAAAAGCCTTAACTGTTTAGCACTATGATTAACTAAAAACTTGTTCTGTTGTCCCTTTTCTTGTTCAGATATTTTTTTAAGATAGTAATTTGCAAAAATTGGTTGCATTACAATAATAATCTTAAATTATAATAATTAGTTTGTTTCCCACACTAGTCATATTATTAAAAATAAACTGTAGTTTCTACACATCATTGATATAAATCCATTTTTATTTTCTAAAAATGTAGATCAGTTTTCTAGCAGTACCACACATATTAATATATTTCTCACCATACACTGTTTTATAAATAAAATAAATCTATGTATATTTATAACAAATATCAGGTCATTTGGCATCTGTTGAATACTATTGAATATATAATAATTGACTATGTTGGTTAGAAGTTGTACAATATATTCCTCCTTTTTTATTTTTAATTTGCCCAGATCCTATTAGTGCTCAAAATAAACTAGGTTTAGATCTTTAATCCCTGTAAATAATTTTACACCCTGAAGCATATTTAACATTGCAATGAATTGAATATGGAATAGAAAAGAATGAACATGTGTGTTAAGAAAAAAAAAAAAAACCTGTTCAGTTTTGAAATTAATTTTTACCAGTGATTACTTAAGATCAAATTGTATTTTCCTGTTTTTATTCTTGATAGTTACCCTTATATGAATTTTAGACTTGTAATTCTTAGTTTACTAATTAACCTACGAAATAATTCTTACTTCTTAATCTACCCAATAAGAAAGATCTAACTTTTATAGCTTAATGTAAAATAGAATTACAATTTGTAAGTTTTTAGTATGTATAATCACTTTCTCAGAAATATCTATTTATCTATAAAAAAAAAAAAAAAAAAAAATGAAAAGATTTGGAACTTTTTTTTTTTTTTTTTATGATAATTTTTATAACTTGGAAATAAATTAGGGAATAATCAAAATTAATTGTGAAATCCAGTAAGTTACCCATGAAATAAAAATAATTGTATGAAAAGTCCTTACTTTCTGTACATCAAATTGTCTTTAAATTAAGTGGCAGCAGAAGAATTATCGTTGAACTTTTAAAAGGTAAGCTTAAATATTAATCCAATACTTAAATGTAGTGATCAATTTTGAGTTCTTCTGTAGTTTATCGTTGCCTATCGCATCTACTCCTCCCTACCTACTATGATGAAGGCCCAATGAAGAGCCCTCAACAGGAGCTAGCTTAAATGCCACTGATTAGATAATTACAGTCCGTCTGAAGTTATTATGCAAAACACATAGACCTCAATAACTTGAATTTACTTTGAACAGATTTTCAAATTTTTAACAATTAATTTAGCCATCTAAACAAAGGTTGAGTTAAATTTTTACATAGTTTTAACATGTTTTATTAAAGTTATTGCATTTATTATAAAAACTGCAGTTTGAAGTTATTATGCAAAACCAGAAAAAATATTTCTTTCTTCAATAACAAGCTAATAAAATCAACAACTGCTCAACACTTATAATAGAACAAATAACAAACATAAGTCTTTGAAGCATTTAAACTATATCTTAATATAGTGACCTTGTCAATAACAGCCAGCAATCAATTTATTATTCATTTTAAATTTTTTACTTCAGCGGGTTCAATTTCCAACATACTGGTTTTAATTGCTTCCCATAGACCTACTTTGCTGTCATGTTATTTGTCACCATATAATTTCATCTTCACAATGACCATAGATTTTAATTCAGATTGGGATTTGATGGTGGCCATTCTATTATCTTCTCTCTTGTAAACCTTTTTACACTGAAAAAACTCACTAGGAGTGTTAGATACATTAGAAGGAGCATTGTCATGCATGAATACACACTTGATTGTGAGGCTGAGATTTGCACCATTTAAAGGAATTCTTGTCCATGAACTCACAATAGTTAATACTGTTCAGCTTAACCCATTCTTCAACTTTCAATGTTCCAATAATGGTTTGGTCAACAAT
Organism: Acanthosepion pharaonis; assembly: GCA_903632075.3. Taxonomy (NCBI): domain Eukaryota; kingdom Metazoa; phylum Mollusca; class Cephalopoda; order Sepiida; family Sepiidae; genus Acanthosepion; species Acanthosepion pharaonis. The sequence goes on along the minus strand of CAHIKZ030001391.1, from coordinate 1,017,974 downwards.
TCCAGCCTATATCATCATGCTGCCTTCTTTTAGTCACAGGCACAATTGTATTGGATAAAATCCATCCTTTGTCTTATCCATCAGGTCCATTGAGATTTGTCTGTGAAAATTACTTTACAAAAGTCAATTTTCATGTATTTCTTGGTCCAATTTTGATGTTTTTAAGATATTTGCTCTACTGAAAGAAATTTGCCTAGGATAATTCTTGACTCGCTCAATTCCAACCTGTTCAAAGATTTGAGCAAGTGGTTGTTTCACTATAACTCTATTTAGTTTATATTCCCCTTGAGGAAACAAATTCTTAAAGCCTTTTCTTTTGCTTCTAGTTCTCACTTTAGGTATATTTTCAACACTCCTATTTATCATTTGGTAATCTATGCAAAGCTCTTTTGATATCTCTAATGTGGATATTTCCTCACTCAATAACTTTTTACTTTTTGTTTTTCAGCGTTTGTTAGATCTTTTCCATTCCATTATCATATAGATTTTGTAGCCCTTAAGCTAATATTAATTTAATCTGTATAATTTCAGACTGCAGTTTTTATAATAAATCTAGTAACTTTAATAAAATGTTGAAAAATCTAAAAATTTAACTCTAGCTTTTTTTTTTTTTTTCTTTTTTGAGGCCTAAATTAATTGTATAAATATTATAAAAATTGTTCAAAGCAAATTTGAGTTAGTGAAGTTTGTGATTTGCTTAACTTCAGACAGACTGTATATTAATGAAAACATATTTTTTAAATTTGCTAATAATATACCAAATTATTTTTACTTTTTCAACATCTCTTTAAAGTTATAAGAATATATACACACAAGATAGATTTATTTTATTTGGAAAACATTTAAGTTTTTTTTTATGGCAGATATTAATTGTGATACTTGAAATGTCTTGCTGATACCTTGTGGTTTCCTTGAATTTTGATTCGCTAGAGATAATAGAAATGACAGTGAAATTGCATTAGGTATTGATCAACTGTAGTAAATCCATTGAACTCTACAGAAAAGAGCTTCTGTCTGTGAGATACTCGATGCTTTTCTGTAAATTTTTCTGAGGTTCTTTTTGTATATATGTATGTAGCTGTTAACAGATTTTTCAATTAAATGGATGAAGGAAAAAAAAAAAAGGTAAGAAATGTAATGTAAATGCATGTACATGTCTTTTTATGCATTCTATTACATTTCATCCTACAACGATCCGACTTTGCAAAGCCAATTTACATTTACCTCCACCACCTGACACACTTGAAAGCACATCTATTCAAAAGCACATAAAAAAGTATACGTATCTCAATTACTAAATGAGGAAATTATATAATGTAGGTACCTCTAAAAAAAAAAGGGCCCCAAACTTGATAAAAATTTTTTGTCAAATGTTTGTTTTTAATCCTTTCTAGCACATTTGAAATTTTGGTTAAAAATCTTGATTTTCTTGTGTCAAAGGGAGGGCCAAAAATTAGTATAGGGATTTTTATCGTTTTTGGCATTAAAACACATTGTTTTGGAAATTCTTGCAAAAATCAACTAATTATCAGATTTTAAAATTGTCTTAATTTCAGCCTTTTAGACGATTTTATTAAATGAAAACTATATTTACTAATTATAAATGGAAAAACTTAATACAAATCATCAAACATCAATATTAAAAGAATTTTTTTGTAGGTTTATAAATGTGTTGATTTTTGTATGTACACAACATTATTAGAAAATAAGAGTGATAACTATAAATTTAAAGTCAATATTTCTAAAATTCAATAAAACATTAGATTACAGAGAATATTTTCCTAAATTTTTAAGATTGAGTGCTTAAAATTGATATAAAAAAGTTGCTACTGTCAGGTTAAAAAAATATGTTTCTGCAATATTTTAAACTTAAATATTTGTTTCAAATCAGATGAAATATACTTTAAATCAACTGATATTACTCAAAGTTTCAGAAAAGTATATTTTATTTTTGGAAGATTTTTTTTTTTTTTTTAATAATGTGAATTACATTACAATGAAAGATGGAAAAAAAAAAAATCAATGATTTTAGCAAAAAAAAAAAAAAAAAATCCTTCTAGTAAATTTAAATTAGTTTTTGAAATATAGCAAAGTATTTTTCTTATTGGAAATATTAAACTAGCTTGATATTAAAACTAAAAGCTTCAAAGAAGATTTTTCATTTTTTTAAATTCATTTTAAACCTTAGGTATCACATTTTTTGGGGGTGGTCCCTAATAATGGCATTTTAATTTCATTTAAATATATATACTGTACCTGAAAGAAGTTCATACTTGGTGAAACCAGTGGACTTAATGACTTGTGTTAAGAGAAGTGTGCTAATAAGAAGATATAAAATTTAAAAGGAAAGAAACTTGTTAGATTGGTATAAGAATGTGTAATTACAACTAAAAAAAGTAAGTAGATGAAAATAATTTGATTTTAATATGATAATTGAGATGGGAATGTTGGGTGTTACCAGCATCAGCAACTTTTGGGGATGATCATTTAAATTTCTTTATTGTGTAACTGGAATTTAAATATTGTTTAATATTACTTTTAGCTTTAAGTCACTAAATATTTGAATTAAACCCTGTATAAAAGTAAAAATTTGACATCTTTTATTGGTAACTAGCCAATATACATTTACAGAAATGGTAGTCATCTTTTATGTCACTGAATAATTTATCCTTCAATAATCATAATTGCAAATTTTACTATCAGAATATGAAATTAAACTGGAAGAAAAAATATAGATACTTAGAAATCTTGGGTTAGTCTTGTACAATACTCCAATTATAGGGCACTCATTGACGATAAAACTTACTAGCTGATTTGATTTTTCAATTTCAACTGAGACGGGTACCTACAAGTATTAGGTACCTATCTTATGAAATTTATATATCTTATTTTTGTATAATAAAATGAATGGAAATACAAATAATACCGTAAAATGTAATAAATGTAGATAAAATTATAGTATTTCATGTACACTTCTGATAAAATTTCATAAGAAAGGTATCTAATTAATTATAAGTACCTTTCTTATGAAATTTTATCTTACTCTCGACAGTCTTATTTTAATTTTTTTTAATAATATATTTTCCATAAAGCATCATAAATGTAAAGGTGAAAACTAAGTACCAAACAAAAAATCAGAGCGTTGAAAGTTTTCCTTAGAAATAACAAGGTAAATAAGTTGGTTCACTTAAAACTAAATAATTATGTCAATTCTGTCCTTCCGTATGATAACTTTCCCTCACGTAAGATGTCAATGTGTGATGAAATCATCACTTGTCAGTTGTCACCATTCTTAAGACCTGCTTCCTCTTATTTTTAAACTACATTTTTTGGTGCAGAAAGTAAGTAATGTTTGTTTCAAATTATATTAAATCAACTTTATAATTTCTAATTTTCTTAAAATAAATTTAAAAAAAATAATATTTGATTTTTAAAGATTTTTAAACAGAATTTCACTTTTGTTTACAAAATGGAAAAAAAAAACTGTTTACATTATCAAATTCGTGTCAATTTTGCTTACTCAAAAAAACAAAAAAAAACAAGATTTTTAACAAACTAGGAACGATTAAAAAAAAAAAAAAAAAAATAGTCAAAAAATACTTTGATCTTACCTCTTAATAATAACAAACATTTAGACAATAAAAATTATTTCCGTCAAGTTTAAGGCGCTTCTTCCTTTTTTTTTTTTCATGCTATGCTCTTTTTAGTGATCTCATGAAAGTACCTAAACATAAGAACTAAAGTTTGATGTTCTTTTCATAATCAATTTTTTCACATTGCTTTTCAATATTTGCACATTGATTTTCAATATTTGTTTAGAAATAAATCACTTTAAGTTATTTTTTACTTCCTCTTTGAAATTGCCAATTAATTTTTATTACTAAACTAGCAGTACAGCCCGGCGTTGCCCCGGGGATATAACAGTAAGAGATAGATCAAGTATCCACCATCATAAAGACTGAAAAATAAAATTGACAAAGATTATTGTTTAAGGTTGACGGACACGCATGTCTTAATTAGTTTTTTTTTTTTTTTTTTTTTATCTGTTGGTCAAACTCAAACAAAACATTGTTTTCAATCGTTATGAGTCTCCCGATTGAATAGAATAATTTTATAAACAATTGTCTTGTAAATGGAATTTTTAAAGCATTCTGAATGTAAAAATAAAGACAATAAGAAACACTACATGCCAAAAAGAAAAAGTGAAGTTTTGTTGAAATCGGTTGAAAAATGTAGGTAGCCTTTCTGTAATCTTTTAGTTTTACAATTTATGATTTTTTTACTTATTGAATACAGTAAAAAAAAATTGAATATTTTGCTTGTGGTGATTCATAATTAGAATTCTGATTTGAATATATTTTCCACTCGTTGTTTCTAATACAAAAATATTAACTTTATTTGGGTTTATTAATTATGATCTAACAAATCTTGTTCATTTAGTAGCCTTTCTGTCTGTAATAATAATCTTTTTACAATTTATGATTTTTTACTTATTGAATACAGTAAAAAATTGGACACATGTGTATTTAAAGTAGTTTCCCGTTCCTGTTATTATTTTTTTAGTTAGGACTTGTGTATGTTTAGATTTCATTATCTTTCCCTAAAGATAAAGAATTTATCCGATGTTTGTATTCGTACAATCAGTAGAGATCGTTAGATTATTGTTTAAGGTTGACGGACACGCATGTCTTAATTAGTTTTTTTCTTTTTTTTTTTTTTTTTTTTTTTTTTTTTTATTGGTCAAACTCAAACAAAAACATTGTTTTCAATCGTTATGAATCTCCCAATTGAATAGAATTTTATTATAAATAATTGTCTTGTAAATGGAATTTTTAAAGCATTCTGAATGTTAAAAATAAAGAAAAAAGTGTGCAAGAGAATAAATACTACCTACCAAAAAAAAAAAAAAAAATGATGTTTTGTTTTATCGGCTGAAAAATATAGGAAATCCACTCCTATATTTAAAGGACCCCCCACACACACACACACAACCCGATGTGAGTTGTCCCCATTCCATTTTCACAATGTCTCTTAATCGTGTTTTCAAATTGATTTTGTGCAAAAACAATTATATTTTTCCCATTTTGGGCGCTGTTAGAACCACCAGAAGGTAATTTTATGTAGTCCTGTGAAGTTTTGTTGAAATCGGTTGAAAAATGTAGGAAATCCGATCCAATATATAAACGTTACAGACACACACACACAATCTGCATTTTATAATAAGTAAGATAAAAGTTTAGTCATAGGAAATTGTATGGGATTGTCTGCACAAACCTTGGTATTAACTGAATTTCTTTAGTTCATTGTTATATTTTCAGCTATGTACATTTTAATATTTTTTTTTCATAAGTTCAAAGAAGTAACTTAGGAAAAAGTGTTTCTTTCTACTAAAATATCTGATAACTGTAGATGTTTGGAATATTGAATTTGCTCACAACAATATTCAGATGTTTTAATCTTAATTTTTTATTTAATTAATTTGTTTGAAAGTAACTGAAATATTTAGGTTTGCATTGTTTGTAACTCTTGCAATATAGTGTCTAAAATATTTAAGTACCTAATGCTACTTAAATAAAACTCCTACTATCCAGTAACATTATTGTTAATCCAAATCCTGATGTGCCCTATTAGCTTTTTACTCTTTTTTGATTTCAATGTCATTAAAATTTAATTGAATCAACAATAGTTTTTTCTTTTTCTTTTTTTTTTTTTTTTAATAAATAGTATCAAAAATTTATACATACTTCAGAAAGAAAGAAAAAAAAAAAAAAAAAAACTACTATCAGGAAACCTTGATCATTTTTTTTTTTTTTTTTTTTTTTCTCCCATTTTAGCATTTAATTAACTGATCCTCTTAAGCACATCTGCCATTGATTAGATGTATTAGAAAGTTAAATTTTTATATTAATTTCCCACATAACTTATTTCTGAGATTTTTTTCCCCTTAAAATAAGCCGGGGAAAAGGTTTGATAATACATAGTACATCGTTTTCAGGGATAACTTTTAAAACTATCAAATTTAGATCCCTTAAGTAGAACAAGATTAATAATAGAGCAATTGTTTCCGATTGTTATTGATGGAAATTTTAACTGGTAAGAACAAAGGAAGTAGTGTTCTCATTCTGTGAGTAAGCAAACAGCAGCTTGTTCCCTTTCCATGTGCTGGAAGAAGCACATGTAGAACCAACAAATTCTTTGTAAGGATATATTCAAAATAAAGATGACCAACCAGTGAATGTTTACTTGAATGCTTCTATTCAAAGAAGTGAACTTATACAGTCAGATTTTATTATGCCTGTCAATGTTTTTACAATGAACTTTATATTAACCAACCAATTTTAGTAAAGTTTTCAAGATATATTTTTCAGTAATACATTTTGCATGTTTCATCTTGTAATATAAAATTTTATTTATAAATAAATTCAAAAACTATCAGCTATAAAAAACATAAAATCCCATATAACTAATGATTTTATATGTTAATATAGGCTCCTTAACATTCTATAAACTTCAGTCTTTTGGCCATTGATTTTCAAAACTTTTTTACTGTTTTAACTTTAACATTGTTTGCAGCAGTTTTTATCATTTTCTAAAAATCTTTTATTGCATATAGTTTTCCATTCTGATAAACATTTTTTAAATGATAAAATATAAGTTTTCCTTTGGATTAATATCTGGAAATGCAAAGGTCAGTTCCACTAATTTGGTATCTTTGAAATTTTTTTTGAGGGGCAGTGACAAGGTGGGGATGTGAAGAAGCATTATCTTAGATGAATATGCTTTTTAGCTTAGATTCTTAGTTATGCCCTGTACTGATGTCTTGTCCATAGAACTTACAATAATACTTTGTATTTAACTTCATATTGTCATCAACTTAAAAGGGACCTGTAATTCTACTGCTTAAAATACTAAAACATTACTGTGCATTTCATCTATTTGTTTTCTAATTTGTGTTGGTTGCCTATTTCCATCAATGATCCAAACTTGAACTTGGTTGTCAGGACCATTCAATATAGTTTTACATTAATCACTAAAAATAACTGTTGAGAAATCAGTTTTCATGTGCTTCTTCATCCTACTTCCACATTTGTCTTTGGGATGTTAACCTAAAAAAGTGATTGTTTATGTCTTTAGCCAGTTCTGCATTTTTTCTCTTTATATTCACAACACCAGCTGCTTCAAATATTTCTGGTCAGTTCACTTGTTTATTAACCTTTTAATTTTTTGCAAATCTTTGTGATATTCTTCAAGCCATGATTTTTTTATCTTGCCAAAGTTTTCAATTTATTTTTTGATTGTTCTTTGATTTTCTTTCAACATTTTCACATTTTCCCAGCATTGTTCCCTTTATTCAGTAACTTTACAATAACTTTTTGAGGTTTTATATTTCTTAACAATCTTTATAAGTGAAATAAAAAGAAAATAGCTGTTATTATGTATATTTACAATATGTCTAACAATGCTTGAGTTGCATAATACAATTTTACACTACTGCATAAATTGTAAATAAAAAACTGAAATTCATGTGGCATATTTATCATACAAGTAAATCTTTAAAGTTTACCAGCATTGGTTGCCTAATACCAATTTTATTATGAAAATATTTACTTGAAGATAAAATCTGATATGTATAATGTTGAGAATAATAGGAAGAAATTTTCTTTTGCAAAATGGATTGAATACACTTACTTGATTTTTGCTTTAATCTTTGATATATTGAAAATTAGTTATGTTACATATTTTATGTCTATGCAACGTTTTGTTTCAATATCCATAAATCCTCCAATGAGTATATAAAGAGGACAAAAGTGTGTTCTTTAAAGGTTTGTTAGTTTTAAATGTCATTCAGTGATTCAGTAATGTTAAACCCAGATTGATTCAGGAGTTGAATGTAATGTTTCTTTACAATTACTTTTAGTGGGTTATGTAAAAAGATTGGTTTATTGAGTAAAAATAATTTATTTTCAATATGAACTTTTATTTCTGTTTGAATTTTTGAGATGAGAAATTATCATTATTTACATTTGAACTTCATATCAGTAAAAACAAATGTTATTTTGAGAAGGTGCAATGAGTTACTCTTCTGGAGGTTAACATGTTTGACCATGCTGATGAAAGGTAAAAAGTGTTCTCTCTTTAAGAGGTGTTAAAATTAACAAGCAATTCTTTGCCCTATTTAGCCATAGATTGTAGGTCATTTTTGAGATCAGCTGCCAATTTGCACTTATTGAACCACTCAAACTTACTATTAAGACAGTAGTAATAAATTGTCTTCAGCATAGATACTGAGCTGAGAATTGATGACATCAGAAAGGTCATTTGTGAAAATTAGGAACAATGTTGGTCCAAGGATAGTCCTGGGGAACACCTGCATTAATGCAAAAAAATCTAGAAGAGTGGCCATTCAAGACAACTTTGATTTTGTGATTTGATAAGACTGAATTGGTTCAAAAATTTGTCCAGAAATCCCATAACTTTTCAACTTGTGAAGAAAACTAGTATGCCAAACCTGTAAAATGCCTTTGAGATGTTCAAAGCAATAGCCTAAGATTCACCATTCTTATGTAAAGCTTGATAGACTCTTTCAGCAATAATTGTTAATACATCAGCAATTGACCTAGAGTAGTAAAAGCCATATTGTTTGTCTGAAAGAAGGCCTTGTGAGGTGAGATGTTTAAGCAATTCAAAGATAGAGCCTCTAGTACTTTATCAAAAAGAATTAGGAGGCTAATAAGCCAATAGTTAGAAGTATCAGACAATTTGCTAGAGTTCTTAAAGACTGGAACTACAGAAGAGGATTTCCAAGAAGCACCAAGGCATTTATTGTAGAATTTAGAGAGAACAGGAGCCAGTTCAGGAGCTCATTTCTTAAGGACTATTGCAGAGTACCATCAAATCCACATACTTCATGTGGATTCAGTTTAGAGATGATAGCAGAAACAAAGGACAGTTTTATATGCATATCATTCAATAGAGACTTGGTTCCAAGTTAAATGTCTGACAGGTAAATCAAGAGTAGAATTTGAAGAGAAACTATGAGCAAAACTTTCTGCTTCATCTGCAGAAAATGTTAACACTTCAAATTAAGTAAAGAGAGGAGGAATAGAAGACTTGCTCTTATTTAACACACTATTACAGAGATGCTACTTATCACGTGAACCAAACTTGTTAGAGGCTATATGGTGATTCATTCTTTCAGCAAACAGACTTGTCCTCTTCGAGGACATGTATACACTTATTTCGAGCAGACATGGATATCTGTTGTGATTGGAATTATCATGCTGGTACACTCAGAAAAAGTGATTCCTGTAGGCCAGTGGTTCCCAACCTTTTTTACATGGCGGCACACTATTGAGTTCTTTAAATTTTCGCGGCACACCTATCACAAAAAATAAAATATTTTCCACTCATAAAGCCTTTTTGCAATAAAATAATAAACAACAAAGAATATTATATAAGAATTTTTATTCCCATAAATCAACATATCCTGTATTCAATATCGGGTATAAAATAATAATGGTGAATGTCAGTGGGACAGTTGTGCCTGGTGCTTCTTGACTACTACTGCAATATTTGGGCGAATGTGAGAGAGACACACTCTTAACTCTTCTTTGATATTTTTAAGTCTTTCATGTTTTTTATTTTTAATGTTGTTTAAGTAAGAAAATCCCAGTTCACATAGGTACGAAGTTGAGAATTGCAGTAAGATTTTGATAGCTTTTTTGGATACTCTTCCATAACAGAAATCCAAAAGGCGTCCAATGGCAGTTGTGCATACTTCAATTTGAGACCACGATCACTGGAAAGGCTTGCTAATTCTTCCTCTTCACATAACTCAAAATTGAAAAGCTTGATGACTGATAAATCTAGCAACGGATTGTGAATCCAATCAAATTCTTCAATGCTGATTGAGGGAAAATAATCTTCAATTTTATTTTCTAAACATGTCAAATGCTCGCTAATGAGAATCATCTCGGTAATGCAGGTTTTGCGAACTAAGGGAAATATATCCAAATCATCTACCTTCATTCCTTTCTTCCATATTGCAACTTTTTTCTTAAAAGCAACTAATTTATCTGTTGCTGTAAAAATATTTTAATTTCTGCTTTACATATTGCTGTTCAGACTATTGAGATGTCTATCTCATTTAAGTACTCTATTTTAGACATTCACAATTCATTTTTAAGGTATTGACAAAATCTATCAAGTTTTTCATTTTCAAAAAAAATAAAAAGTTCTTTCTGAAGCTCAATTATGCGAGATAGCACATTTCCATTCGATAACCATCTTACTTCTGTGTGCAATAGTAAACGAACATAATGAGAATTCATATCCTTGCACAGCAAATCAAAAATTCTGGATTTCAAAGGCCGAGTTTTTATGAAATTTACCATTTCAATCACTTGATTCATCACCTCTTTTAGTTCATTTTGTGCTATCTTTGAAACTAATACCTCTCTGTAAAAAAAACAATGAGTTTGCACGATGTAAGGATTCTGTTTATCTACTAAAGAAGCGAAACCTTTTACAGAACCAACCATTGATGGTGTTCCATCGGTACATATTCCCATACATAAATCCCAGGATAAGCCATATTTTTCGAGGCATATTGTGATTGTATCAAAAATGTCTTGACCTTTTGTAGTTGTGGGTAACTGTTTGCAGTATAGAGAAATTAATTATGGCATCTTCATCGATGACACGTGTAAATGCAATTAACTGTGCATGATTACTGATGTCAGTGGATTCATCAATTTGAAGAGCAAACAGACTATTTTGAAATTTGGATATTACACTTTCCTCAATATTATCAGACAAGTCAAGAATCCTTCACTGAATTGTATTGTTTGAAAGAGGGATCCTGCTAATTTCTTGTTCGGCCTTATCATCAAGCATAATTTTCACCATCTTTTTGCATGCTGGAAGGATCACTGATTCTGCAAGAACATGAGACTTCGATTTAAGAGTAATAATTTCGACCTCCTCATATGAAGCTAATTGAGCTTTTTCAGACACGGTTACTGCTTTTTTAAATAGTTGACTTTGCCTTGCATTTGATTCTAATAGCCGTTGAAAATAATCGACATTTTTAGTTTGAAGGCTAGGATGATTAGTAGTAAGATGTCTTTTCATTTTACTTGGAACCATTGATTCATTAGACAGCATTTGGCCGCAAACTACACATAGCAGAGAAGCAATCTGTGTATCTCCAGTCCAGTGAAATCCAAATTTCAAGTAATCATCACTATACAACCGGTGAACTTTTTGTTTTTTAAATGACGTTGTAGAATTATTCTTGTCACCATCGCCTTTTCTTTTCAGAAACTTGTCCGTAAATTGAATCTAAAATTGAAAAAAATAAATCTAAAAGAATTTTTATTATATTTAATTTGTTTTTTGTTTGTCTTACTAAAACTTTAATTTACAACACCTAAATATTTAATAAAAATATCTACATCTAAAATCTGTATATATTGTGAACGAGATATAGGCGATATAAACTGGTGATAAAACAATACCTAAATTTTTAACGATTCCAATTCCTAACCAATATTACTTGAGCGGTGTCATCATGATTAAGAAATTGAATGTCTTTATGAAACAAAATGAAATTAAATGGCTTCTAGGTATTATCTCTTCGCGGCACACCAGTAATCATTCCACGGCATACTAATGTGCCGTGGCACAGTGGTTGGGAACCACTGCTGTAGGCTATAGTGGCTGAACAGGCGGGTATGAATTGAGAAGATTGTGGTTTCATTGTGAGAAGTACAAAAGCATCAATGCCTACATTAAAATCACCAAATACAAGAAATTTTGTTTGATATATTACAGTTCTGAGAAGAGAGCAATAAAGTAAAGGATAGCTACTAGAATGCAATAACGAAAGTCAAAAGCACATGTTAGAATCATCTGGGGATTCAATTGGGAGATTTTCCTGAATATAAACACTGAGGCCATGCATATGTAGACTAGAATCTTTTTGACAAAGAGGAAGATAGCCTGGAACAGAAAATTCATTGGTAGTAATAAAAAAATTTAAATTAGTTTCACAAAGTATGAAGATATCGAGAGACCGTTTCTAGAGAAAAGATTCTACATTATAGAAATTGGAACGAATTTGGAACATTACTTATTTGAACAAGTCATTTGGTTCCATGAAAGGAAAAAAAAAAGCTAATAAAAGGGCATTTGCTTTCAATCACAGTATATGTACAGTAGTGTCATCTTTTTGTATGAGCATGGGTCTGGTATGGTTAGTGATAGTTATCATTAGCTATTATTAATTATCTTCCACGATATTTCACATTGTCGTAAAGTATCATCACTTTTCACAATTTGTTAAAAGAAAAGAAAATTGAAACATTTATATATAGTTTAGTATTTTGTAACTCATTTAAGTCATGCATCAAAGTGGCTAAGATGTGCAATCTCCTGTATTATGTAAAATTTAATTATTCTTAAATGTCTTTATTTCCTCTCAATCTTAGCTGGTCTACTTGACTGTGGAGCATCATTTAAGAAATCTACAGCATGAAGCTTCACAAAAATCTTTTGATTTGATTATTCACAGTACCTTCTATATGAACTATGTAAGCTTTTTTTGTAATTAAGTCACATATTTACTTTTCTCTTGAAATAAAACATACAGTAATGCCTTGAGTCACATTTTTTTTTTTTTTTTTTTTTTTTTTAACTTGAGATATGAGCTAAATTTTAGTTAAGCATCTGCTAGTTGGTGCAGCAAGTATCAAGCTTTGCGGGTATTTCCATTTGCAATACACGCTCTAAAAGGATCTCTGTTGTGTTGTCTTTTTTGCCATTATTTTACAAAATTCATTTAGTGAAACCATGAGTCCTAAGAAAGTAAGTGTAAAGAGCAGTGGTGAAAAGCCTAAATATGATTTCACTTGAGGTAAAGTGAGAAATTATAAAAAAAATACAAGGAAGACATAGATTTGGTTAGACAGTATAAGTGTTCTTTATTGACAATAAATAAAAAAAATTATAAAATTTAAAAAAATTAGTTGCAGTAATGGATGAAATGTAAATGTTTTAAAAAATTTTTAAATCAAGTGTTAAAGTTAATCTTCGGTATCTTAGGCTAGCCTAGTTCTAGCTCTCTCTCTCCCTGCCAGTTAGCCTATGACTCGTCCGAACTTCATGGTTTAGTACAGTTTATTTCTTTACAATTTCTTTTTTTCTCTTTTATTTTATTGCTTGTAAACTACATTTCTTGTTTATTCATGGTTTTGCTTGTAAGAAACCCACAGATATGAAAATAGGGGTGAGTTTTAGGAAAATAAGGGTGTTTTTTTTTTTTTTTTTTTTTTTTTTTTTTTTTTTTAGGGGCCTGGAATGGATCAGAAATTTTAATGGGGAAAATTGATTTTAGTAAGAGTCTTATGAGCTTGGTCTTGGAACGAATTAAACCCGTATCTCGAGTCATTACTGTATATCAAAAATGTTTGTTTTTTCCTTCAGTGTTAGAATCAATAAACAAAAATGACAATTTTGACAAATTTTCAAAAGCAGCACATCAATATATCCTAACCAAATCAATAGTGATCTTTTAAATAGATTTAGTAATGCTAGTTATTGAACTGTTGTGTTGGCATTTATTTTTATTTCTGGTATTATAATAGTGATAGTGATCAATTCATTGACTTGAAAAAAAATTACTTTTCTACTTAATAAGTAATAGATCCATTTGAATCTCTTTACATGATAGTATTTTAGTGACTCCATAAACTTAACAATGGCTGCAATTTATCTTGCAGAATTCTTTATTCAGCTGCTGCTTTGGCATTATTGCTTGCCACAAGACAAGCTAGGACATGCAATACTGATAATGTCATTATAGTTTATTACCAACCATTTGGCCTTGGCTTATAAAAAACAAACAAAAAAAAACTGCTAGTTTTATTGGATGGTTTAAATGTTAAGTGTACTACAATTTTCTAGGAAAATGTAAAGCAATAGAAAGTTAGGACTTCTATGATTGTAAATGAACTAATTGAAAGCTTGTTGAGTGTGGCTTTGAGAAAGTGAATTGCTGAAAACAAAGGGACAGATTAGGATTGGTTCAATTCAGATTAAAAAAAAGTTAAGGAAAATGAGGTTATGGATTATTTGCTCATGATACAGATATCTACTGTCTGGTATGTAAAAGTAGGAAATGATATTACAATGGTAAATAAATTAACAGTAGGTTTTGAGTGTAAATTAATATATATAAAATTCTGTTTTTCTTTCTGGTAGAGCAACATAGTATGATGACTAGAAGAGATGTCATAAAAATACAATGATACATGAGAAGGAGCACTGCCATGCACAAATACACACTTCACTTTGAAACTGCAAGGTTTGGACTTGTACCATTCAAAGAAAGTCTTGTTCATGAAATTTTGCAATAGTTAACACTGTTCAGTTTAACTCCTTCATCGAGTTTGAATGGTCCAACAATGGTTTGGGCAACAATTCCAACCCATATCATTACACTGCCACCTCCTTTTAGCCACAGATACCTCTGCATTGGATAAAATCCATCCTTTGTCCTATCTATCATGTCCATCAATTATCACCAAAGATTTGTCTATGAAAATTACTTTTCATGTAGCTTTTAGCACAATATTGACACTTTAAAATATTTCATTTACTGAGAGGAGTTTGTCTAGATTTCTTGAGAGATCCCAATTTGTGAAGTATTCTACAACTTTGTCCTTCTTGACTCTCTCTCTCTCATCTCAGAATTTTGTAAATTCAGTTACACTTGAATAAAATAAGGGAAAATATTGTTTTGTCAAAGAAAGCATTTTTTTTTATACCTAATATTTTTAACATGATTTATTAGTCTATTTGAAAACTGAAACAGAATTTTTAGAAATTTGCTCATCAGTAAAGAATTTGTAAAAGTGGATTTGTTTACTGTTCATATGCAAATGTTACAAATTGATATAGATCATTTATTCATGGAATCTTTTACTTTCAATTGTAGATTAGTGTATTATTAAAGAAATTCAATTTGTTGTCTGATGTTATTAAGTTTTCAATCAGTGACTAATTGAATGGCATAATCCATAATCAAGTTAGTTCATAGGACAAATTGTCAGTTGGCTACATTGTGTCCAAATAATTTCAACCTATTATCTCAAAACTCATTATCTTATTCAGTAAACATTCTGTTTGTGGGTCATATGAAAACTAGTATGTAAATGCTAAAACTAGTTTCTTAAAATATCTCCATTCATCTACCTGTGTAAATTATTTATCATAAATATATTAAAAGGGATTTCATTCAATTGGCAATCATTATTTCATTCTATGTATGAAGTCATTTCATAAGTAATGTATGAAATCTGGCAATCCTAGATCGAATGACATTTTCACCATTCTAAAATGCCAAAATAATAATACATGCTCATGTGTGTTTGTAGTTTTAAGAAACTAAGTTATGATTTCACTTATTTACTGACTAGACCTTCCTAAAGATAGTATGTCTACTGAGGACATACAACTTGTAATTCTCTGAGTGTAGAAAAGCAATACTGTAGAAACAATCTGAAATATTCATGGTATGAATTCTTTAAATTGCTGAAGATTGTTTAAAATGTCAGAAAATGACTTAAGAAATGTGGCATGTCTAGGTTGCTCTGTTGAGTTCAATAATGACCTATTTTTGTCTGAATGCAATAGAAATGGTGCTGTTATAGTTAATGAATTAGTTCAAAATCTGAATTCAAGCCATTTAATATTGAACCATCATCTGCAACAACTTCGGACTGTCACCCATGACATGACAAAAGCTAAGTGTAAAGCAAGAGTGGATAACTACTGTCATGAAAGCATCTTGTCATTTTTTTAATAGATCTGTGACTGATGACAGGAAAATGGATAATTTCTAAAAGTATAAAACTGTGCAGACAGTGGCTTAGTAAAGACATACTGACAAAATCAAAACCCAAGCTTATGACATGACCTGATACTCGATATGACATCAGATGGTGAGGTAGCTGCCAAGGTTACTGAACTTATCTGGAACTTATTGTCAAGTTTAGTAAGCTAATGACTGAAATTTTTGATAGCACCAGTTTTCCTTTAAAAATTGAAGTTATTGAACATAATTTCTCATTTTAAATCTTTTTCCATTGTTTGGTAATTTTTAATTTGTCGTTTATAAACATTTGACATTTGTTGACCCACTTTGCATACACAATTTAAGAGAAACCTTGTCATCATTGTATATTTATAGTAAACTCAGTAACTGTAGAGTGTCCTGAAACCAAGTTATTTTGTGGCATGACCCTATTCATTGAATCTGTGCTTTTTGCTTGGTTTATAAAGTGATTTGTTAGGATGAATATTTAAGCTTAAAAACATTGGGCTGTCTTTGTATTAGGCACAAGAGTCTGGCACTACTATCAGGGTTAAATTATACATTGGGCATGGAAAAGAATCTTTCACTATTAAATATGCTCTGTTGCTTATTGAAACATTTGCGTAGTGGTAAATGTTTATTTGTTATCAGTTGTGCAATACAATATTTTTTCTTGTTCTAGAAAATAAAACATGATGGTAATTTGTTTTTATCTCCTGAAAAGAAACCTTGTTAATGATGCCTAACATTCCACTTTGTAAACCTTTCTAAATCAGTATCTGGGTTAGAAGTTCCTTCAACAGGATTTTCTGTTTTTTTGCAAAGTTCATACTATAAACATTTGTACCATTTGATTAAAAACAAAGCATGAAATATTTTAGTGATGTTACAACTCTTCAGTTAAAAAGTACATTTTTGCACTAGTTTTTTTAATTAAGTATTTTTAATTCATTATGCTTTGAAAAATGCTTTTCTATACAATAATAATCTTTGTCAGATATTTACTTTGCCTAATGCATTTATCACACAAGGCTCCAGCTAATTGAAACATGTTAGGCTGTGTATACAGCTCTCATACCGTGTGTGTACACACACACACACACACACACACTTATATATATATATATATATATATATAAATAAAATTTGTCACTTAGCTGATTAATTCAGAACCCTGACTCCAGAGTTTCATAGACAAATCTTTTTGTAATTGTTCAGTCCATTTGTCAGAAGGTACCAACAATTGTCTGATCTTATTTTCATTATTTTTATATTAATTTAAAAACATAATTTATGTGCTTTTTATTGGTGTTAGGTTGATTTTTTTTTTTTTTTTTTTCCCTTTCTTTCTTTGTTTGTGTGTGTGTGTGTGTGTGTGTGTGTGTGTGTGTGTGTGTGAACATGTGTAGAATATTGTGGTTATTTCTTTTCATAATTTTCTTGTCTTCTTATACTCTCTTACTATTCTTTTTCCTTTTTTCTATCTTTCCTGCTCTGAGTGTCAAAGCTTATATATATATATATATATATATATATATATATATATAATGTTGTGTGTGTTTACTTCTAAAGAATAGTCTAGCCTGAAACAATTTTTTTTTTTTTTTTTTTTTTTTTTTTTTTTGTAAAATTGTGTTATACCAGCTTGTGAGAGATGGTGGATAGTACAGTATATTGCAAAATTCACCAGCCAAAACTGACTTTATTTGAACTCTGATAGCCACAGAATGTAGGAGAGAATGTGACTGAAATGTGAAAATAAAGCCAAAAAAGTTGAGGAAATTAGTCTATAGAAAACCATAGAACTACAATCACTAATATTTCAGAACTTATGAAATTTTTATGTCTAACAATGATCCAACAAATAATGTGGATTTATGCAACTCGGACAAAATGGTTTTGCCTTTTTAGGATGCTAACATAATTTTCTATTCTTTAAGAAAGATTTTACTTTTTATAGGACTTTGATTTGCTGCTTAACCACACGCTTCACCACACATCTCCATAAACTCTCTATTACTCTGTAGCCCTCTACCTTTAGTGGCTTTTGGGACTTGTACAGAGTGAACATCATTATGAAAAAAAATAAGGAAATATTATAAAACAAGCATAATAATTAGATTAGGGCATTCCCGTTGAAAAGAAATGGTTACATTTTTGTGTCTAATTCAAATAACTGCTTTCAGTAATTTCAAGTACTCTTATTGAATATAAATTGGTGGATGCTTTCAAAGAAAGTTTGAAAATCAGTTGTATTGTATTTTAGATCTTTAAATATTTGTTTTAGATTAGGAAGATATTTAGTTTTTTTTTTTTTTTTTTTCTATTTTAATTTCAATATCTTGATTTTAGTAGAATATGAAGAAAACCACTTGAAAGATTATTAATAAAAGAAAACACAGTTAATTGATAAAGAAATTAATTAATAAATTTGCATAAAATGTACATATAATTTTATCTGAAGAATCATAAGCTAATATTTTTTTATAAGGTAATTATGACTTTTTTTATTCATTACTCTAAGGCATTTATTGCCTTTAATATAAACTACTGTTCACATTGTACTCATAAGGCAGTTATATTTTGCAAGAACTTTAATGCTTGCCAAACAGTTTACATTTGATGGTTTAGCCCCCAGTATAAAAGGTAAGAACTGAAGAAAAGATTAAACAAAAAAAATTGTAACTAAATTTTCTTTTTCATACTGTTGCATCTCTGATTTACTTAATATAAGCTGCCATAGTTATTTGTAGTACTAGTATAAGAAGTCAGTTGAAAATAATCATATTTGTTTTAGGTGTTTTATTTTAGGTAATATTATACAGAAATAATAACGCTTGTTTTATTAGCAGTCTTGTGTTGTGAAGTGATTTTAATAAAATGAAAAAATTCCTAGTAACAGAAAATAAGTCTGCACATTTCTTATAATGTTATAGAAATGCTTCTTTGCACATAGAAACCCTTCCAAAAATAAAATCTTTGATCATATTTTGGGAAGTGGATTGATATAATGACTTTTAGCACCCCCCTCCCCGTGTGTGTGTGAATTCGATAATCTTAACAAGGGGTATTCTAAAATTAATAGTTTCAATAATACATACCATATAAAGAATATACAAAGGTAATATTTTAAAGTGGGGAAAAGCAACTTGTCATTAAATATCAGTATGAACATACATGGTTAAAATATAACAAGATAAACTTAATTTATCTTCTGGATTTAAAATATATTTGTGAATACATTATTAGATAATATATAAGTATGATCAAAGTTTACTTTTATTATAATTATTAGTATTTATTTAGTTTAAAAATTAAATTAAATAAATCTGTAAATTTAATTTCAGTGTCTTTTTAACGGCATTGCTGCTGGACTTGTTTATAGGCTTTTTATCTCCTAATTATGATTTAAATGTTTTTCTTACACGTCTAAAAAATATTAGTTACAGATTACAATGTAACTTTGACAAAGGTCTCAATTTTCTTTTGAGTTTGTGTACATTTATTTTTAATACATCATCTGAATTTGTTAGTTTTCTATTGTGTGTGTGTGTGTTTTTTTTTTTTTTTTTTTTTTTAATTTAAAAAAAAGTATTAGTACAGTAATATATCCACTAGGATCCCTGCATATTTAATTCTCATGTATAGAATGAATCTTGTGATTTATAAAATTGAAAAAGCACTCATCTTTCACCTTGTTTATTTTTGTTATTACTTTGCGTGTGAATGAAAACTAGGTACCTCCACTTTTTGCTGAAAAAAAAAAAAAAACAGCATAGCATAAGACACCAAACTTAAAAACAAAATTTTATTGTCAAAATGTTTATTAAGAGGAAAGACCAAAGTATTCTTTTATTAATTTTATTAAATTTATTAATCATTTCTAGCACATTCAAAATTTTGGTTAAAAAACCTTTTTTTTTTTTTTTTTTTTTTTTTATTTCAGCATATAATATTTATTATTAGTGTTTTAGTGCAATTTTTTGGGTGAAAAACTGAAATTCTTGCAAAAATCCAAATAATTGTCAGATTTTACTGAAACTTTCAGGATTTAATCACAAATGAATGAAACTATTTATTTATTTTTATTTTTTTTTTCTTTAGTAAAAAAAAATATTTAGTTTTTACATATGTTACCTTTACTTACAGTTTCATGAAATTTTGAGAAAATTAAATTTTGCCTATAAATTTCTTTGGGGAATGTAAATTTTTCTTCCCCTCCCCCCAAACTACTACTCATTTCCCATAAATTTGCTCTGAATTGTAAAATAAAGAATGCAATAAAATTATGACATTAGTTAATTAGAAAAACTTAATTGCTTTTATAAATACGATTTATTAAGGATATTATTGTCTTAAGGGAAAAAGTTTCGGTGAATAATGAATATAATGGATAAGTGTTTAGTGAATTTGATAAACATTTTTGTATACATTCATCTAATTATATCACTTTTATTTCTGATAGAAAAATGATATAAAGAATTTAAGTTTGCTGTGTATTTTACCTTTTTCTTTTGTTCTTTATGCTAAACTTTTTGAATTAGCATTATTTGAAACTATCACAGGGATTTGGGCTGTTGATTCTCATTCTATACATAATTATCATTATTTAGGCTATTTTATTTAAATTCCTTTCATTGTTCAGTCATAATATTTTATGCTGTTTGACCAAAAATGGTTCATAAGTTATTCAAGGAGTTAATTGTGAATCTTAACTGTTTTCTCAAGTAATTATCATTTAACAAAAACCCTTACTTACGTGAAATTGATAACAATTTTTGAATCAACCGCAAACCTATGATTTGGTTCAGTATCTATTTGCTTAACATTAATCCTATAATTTTTTTAAAATAGTAATCGGAATAGCATTTCAATTATTCACAGGCAGTGTAAATATTCAATGTAAGTTATTCAGTGTGAAATTTATACTAAGTGATACTGGGCATCTCGGTTATAAAGGAAATGTCTATATTTATCATCATTTAGTATTTGCATATTAAGAGTATGTTGTTAGGTATATTACAGGTGGGGATATAGCACCTTTCCAATAAATGATTAGTGATTTTTTTTAATGTCACTGTCTTCCATTTGACTCTGCTGTCTCAAAAATACTTGAAATACCTCTATTCTTTTAGTTTATAAATGATTTTAATTTTCTTAAGCAAGTGAATGTATTAATTTTTTTGTAAATGAAAATTTCTTTTACTTTTAAATTTTGTCAAAAGCAAAACTACATTTTTTCTGTCTACTTGTTCGAAGTGTTTTCCTATTCACTGCACTGGATGCCTCAGATTATTTTTAAACAAAATCAATGAAATTTTAACTGGATAGTAATAAAACAATATGTGAGCATTCTGTATATGATGTATATTTTTTTTTTATGTAAAGAGTGTTCTGCAGTGAAGATGAGTGACTCATTCACTTGATGCCTTAATGTCTGTTAGCCAAGAGTCATTGCTACTAGAATCTAGTAAGTGGAGAAACCATGCCATTCTCTTTAGTGAGCAGTAAGTGCTTGACATGGTCAATCTCTCATCAACAACATTACTGCTTCTGACAAAATATTGGGGATCTCTTGCCAATGTTCTGTTGCTTTCTTTAATTCTGTCCTAAAAAACTTGAAATAATGACCTCTCCTAGTTATGTGACTCGTTTGAAATTGTTGAAAAATCTTACTTATTAGAAAGGTGTATTGATGCCTTAGCCGATGAACAAGTGGAGAAAGATTATATGAATTTGTTTTGAAGAGTTAAAAATAAATTAGGGAGAAACAAAAACTATTGAAATATGAAGAACATAGGAATTTTAAATAAAATCTGTGTAGCTTATACTCTACACCTTGTTTCATAGAATTAGTTCTTACACTTACAGCATTGTAGAAAAATATTTGACATTAAATATAAATTTATTATATCTGATTTTACTTCAGTTTATGTATATGTGACTAGATTGTATTTTTATTAACATTCAGCATAGATATTTTGAAATATTCATGTTGTTTTACTGAAAGAGTGGGTGTAAAAACTAAAATTTAAAAAATAAGTGGGAGTGGGTACTGTGGCTTGAATCTAAATCAAGAACTCTTATGAAGCTCTGTCCATGTACTGGGTAATTTTACATTTTTTTTAATTATTTATTTTTAAAGCTAGTAATATTACTAAATTTAAAAATTTAGTGTATTTTTATCCTCTTGTTTCAGTTGTAAATTAAAAAGCACTCATAAAGATTTTCACTTTATAAATTTGTTTGTAGCCATGTTTAAAAAGAACTATTGATTCCTTTTTTTCTTTGAATATTTTAAATATTAATAAATTTAATATTTAGAAGATCCATATAAAAGCAAAATCAGCCATGTGATTGCTCAATTTTGACTCCATATTTGTTTAAAAATGCAATAACATTAAAAGCAAACTGGTACAGTCTACAAGATTCACACTAATTCATGGAATGCTTATTGTCTATAGGCAAGAATTCACTTTTATATATAAATGAAAGAACAAACTTTGGCAACTTATATTCTAATACAAATGCTTCCACAATGATAAACTATAAATAGTATGTATAGCCAACTGTCCTTAAATATTTTGGTAAGCCAACTTTACAGGCATTAGCAGTGCAAAGTGTGCGTGCAGATGTTGCTTTTGTTTTAGGTCTTAATAGAATTTTTACTGTCCTAAGGTGATTTTAGTTTCTTGTAGACTCTTTTCAATTACAAATAAAATATGTAAAAAATGAACCACAAATTCCATTATGATTTTTACATATGGAAATATTTATTCAACTTGGGCGTCATAGATTTTACAAATATATAAAAAGGACTTGTGAGTCTGGTATGTGAGATTCATTTGAGACTTTGACACTAAAAAATTTGATTTTACAAAAAAAAGTTCCCATCTCATGAAAACATTTTTGTAACAGTGTATGCTGAGTTTATTGATAGCTCAATGTGATTAGCATTAAGTAATCAGAATTGAACATTTTAAAACCAAGAGAAGAAAAAAAAAGATTAGTATGATTGAAGTGTGTTAACATGCTTTTTGCAGTCTTTCATTTCATGAAGTCAACTATAAAAATAGAAACATTCTAGATTTCAATATTTCTCATAACCAATTAAAAAAAAAAATAGATCAGTTTTTAATTATCATCTGGAGATGATTCCATATAAATTGTCATTTTTCCATCAATAGACAAAACTTTTTCTTCAGGTAATGAAACTAGTAAAGAATTATGGAAATTGTAGGAAAACTAGCAGCATTGGAAGTTGATTTCACAAGGGGTGTTTTTTACTTTTTTTTCTTATTTATTTACCTTTTTTTATATAACCATGAAACCTGAAGTAGTATTTTGATATTTCTCATTCATGCCTATGCATTCTTTTGTCAATTCTTTGTGCCGCAATTTCCTGTTCTTTGTAGCGCTTAATAAATTTAGTCTTTTGGCTATCTCTTGCAAATTCTTCTCTGCCAGCCATTCACTCAACCTCACCAGGTACATTATGTGTTGTTTTCTCCTGTCTATTTTGCCTTCAATCTGTCTTATAAGTATCAAATTTTTTAAACCCTCTTTCATCATTAATGTGCCAGGGAAATTTCAACTGCTTGTTTCTGATAAATATAAGTGTCCTTTTTGTTTCCATTGTCTCTAGAACATCATTGTTACTCATATGTTTGGTCTATGGCATTCTCAGCATCATTCTGCATTACCACATTTCTGTTTTTTTTGTTTTTTTTGTTTTTTTTTTTTTCTCCAACGTCTCTTTTTCATCTGTGAGGATGCATTCACTGCCATATAGGAGAACTGATATTACACAACAGTTCATTATTCTTTTTTTTCTTTTGTTTCTAACAATTTTCCTATTTCTTAATACTTTACTTAGTTTTTGGAAGGCATCTTTTGCTATCTCGGTGCACATTCAGATCTGTGTCACCTTTCCTATTCTCTGTTAAATCACTTCCCAGATATTTAAATTGCAATACTTGATTTCTGTATGTTCAATTTGTAATTTACATGTTGGCCTATTACTTTTGCTAAGAACCATGCATTCTGTCTTACAATTGGTGTTTAATCTTTTCCTCGCTTTCCTTTATTACCTCCTGTAGGACTTCTTTTGCTTTCCTTTTTTTGTTTGCTATCAACACTGTCTCATTTGCATATCTTATGCCACCAATGATGAATCCTGGTAGGACTTATAATTCTCTCAGAATTGCCTCACAGTACAGGTTGAATAAGTCTGGTGAGAAAACACATCCTTATCTTACACTCCTTTTTATTTTGATATATTTACTGTACTCATTTTCTATCCATGTGCAGACAGTTTGTTGCCTGTATAGGTTTTGGATTATTCTAATATCCTTCCCAAATATGTCATGGTTACCTGGCAGTTGTAACAGTTCTTTGTGATTTACTTTATCAAACACTTGTGTATAATCTATAAAACACAGGTACATCTACTTCTATACATGTATTGCTCTATCTTTTGGGGTTCCAGTGTCTGTAATGAACCTGCACTGTACTCATCCTATTTCCGGTCTAATTCTAATGCGTACCTTATTCATCAGAATTTGGATAAGTTTTATGTGGCTCATTAGGTTGAGTGTTTGATGGAGGACACATTCATTTGAAACCTGGCTTCTTAGGTAGTACTATGAAAATAGATTGACTTCTGTCTTCCGGTATATCACCACTGTTGCATATTTCATTTATTATGTATGTAATCTTCTCAATGCTGAAATCATCTAAAGCTAACATCATTATTATGATTCTGTTTGGTCTTGGTGTTTTGTTTCTTTACAATTAGAGCAGTGGTGATTTCACTTCAGATTTGAATATTTCTTGTCCTTCGATATTTCTCTGTATTGCTTTTATTGTGGGGAAAGTTCTCTGATGTATTTGTTCCATATCTGAAGTATTTTTCTTTCACTAATGTCAGTATCTTGTCCTTGGATTTTATGCAACCTGTTGATGAGCATGTCTTTTGCCCTGTTATTTCTCTTATTAAAATCCATGAATTATTTTTTCCTAGATACAGCATTAATGATGTATCTAGGAAAAATAATATATAATTTTTTAAGTGCTGGAAGTATTTGAATATCAAAGGCTCATAAAATAGTAAGAATTAAATATACACAAACAGTAAGTTTTATTGCTAATTGCTTCCTAAAGAGAAGACCGGTTATTGCCTATGATTACCATAATTGCTTAAATACACTGCACTTTTTCACATGAAAGACAAAAAGATTATATTTGATTCTAGTATTTAAATCAATCAGGTTATTTTATTTTTGTTTCCTACATAAAATAGTAAAAGAATTGAAAAACTGTAATATTTTCACAATTTTTAACAATTGATAAAATTGTGCTCCATATAGTTCATATATCCATTGAATATAATAAAGACTTGATATATGGAAAATTGGTTACTTTGTTGAATTAGTTTGTGTTATTTCTTGAACTGTATTGTTTGTGTGGATGGAATGCATCAGATCTTGGTACAGTTTTTATTCATTTTTTTTTATCTTTGACTGTAGTCTGGCACGAATGACCACATAATACAAAGAAATAACGTAATTGGTAAGGGGTGTGATCTCATTTTATTTATCATACTATTTACATCACTTGTTAAGCTGTATGAATGCTTACAAGAGATTACAACTTCACAGAATAAATGTTTTATTTGAATCAATTACAAAAATACATTGCTTCTATTTGCATAATTTATGCCTTAGCTGTGCACTAATTTAAAGTGAATAAATTTGTCTAAATTACTTTTTGTCTGAGAGTAGTGAATTGTTATAGCAAAGAAAAAGAAACAATAGTGTTTAATTTGAGAATGTTATTAGACAACTTACACTATTAGACTTGAATGTACTTTTATTTTTAAACATTGGTTAATCATGATTTGTAAATAACAGTGTGGATATATTTTACTCTGTATTGTGAATTTTACAAGTATTAGACTTAGATAATTTGTCTTTGTTAGAACCTCTTGTGGTAAATATTTTTGTACTTTACCATTAATCTGTGAATGCAGTTATGTATATCTGTTAATGTGCTTGCAGTCTGTACATGGGAGAATTCAGCACCTTTGGAAAGTAGCTGAAGACCAAACCAAGGGTAGACAGAACTATTTAGGAGCTGTCAATTGTTGTGCTAGCATGAAGTCCCAAGTCATTGTGCCAGATTTTGAGTGTACTGACCTTGTTCAGACTGTTGATCCTGCCAGATAATGCACTCTCTCCCAGAAACTGACTTAGGTTTGCTCATTATAATTGCTGTATAAAGCACAGGTGGGCTCTGTGGGTGTTAAATAAACATAAATGTGCCTGAGCAAGCTTCAGTAACAGGGATTTGCTAGCCGCCCTGGTAAGCAGGGATACGAGTGGCCAACCATTATTATATATATATATATATATATATATATATATATATATATATATATGCTAGCAGCATGGCCGGGCGTTGCCCGTGCTTGATTAAAAAATCGTACGACTCGTACAGCAATCACTATCACTTGACTTAAAATATTTTTGCTCTTACTTGCCTTTAAAGGAGTGTCCTTTGCTGTGCTGATGTTGCTACATGCCTTACTTCTTGCCTATCTCACACTGCAAATTTTTTCTAATCTCTATACTAAACATTAAATCTGTTACGAAAAAAGAACTAAACAAAATGAGCACAAAACGATCAGCTTTAAAAAAGGTCTCATAACTGGAAAAACCGAATGAAAAAAGAATGTTAACAACAAATACTTTTTCACACCCAACCCAGTTCTGCGGAATCAGAATCAACATTGAGTTTAAGCAAGCAAATGAGCCAATTGGAGTAAAGTGCCATGCAGATTTAAATTTTTCCCACTTGTGATGAATGCAGCTATTTTTTTTTTTTTTTTTTTTTTTTTTTTTGCATGCTAGTTGACATTCGTGTCAGTCAGCTGTTGGCTCTCACTCTGGCCAGTAGAAAATGGCCGCAAACTACATGAAAACTGCCATAGAAGCATGAAAAAAATCAATTATTTCCACTATCGATGGGAGTTGGAAAATGCGAAGTCGGTCTTGGCCTTCCCACTAACTTGGAGCATGTGCATGTAAATTTTGGTGCAAATCCATTGAAAATTGCGGCCATGCATTCGTTACACACACACATACACATCCTGCCTTTTATAGATAGATAAAATATGAGGGTTAGCTGAAAAGTTCATAGGCTGACCAAGTTACTCTCATGTAATGTGATCAAATGAGGTTTATTTTTCAACATAGCCCCTTTTGCAGACCACACTCTTCTTACATTGGTGTTGCAGTTCTTGGATCACCTTGGTGAAGAAGCTTTCATCCTGTTGATCATAAGTCATCAACAGCAGATATGACAAGCCAAGATTTTCATGTTGGGGAACAGATGATAGTCAGATGGGACCAAATTGGGAGAATAGGGAGGGTGATCAGTTCACAGCCACAGCAGCCATTGCAATCAAGAATTGTGTGCTGGAGTATTGTCCTGATGAAACCAGACTCCTTTCATCAGTTTTCCTGGGTGTTTGGTCTTTATAGTCTTTTGCAACTGCCTCAGCAAGTTGGTATAGTACTCTCCATTGATGGTGTGGCTCTTTTGATGATAGTCAATAAACTATGCCTTTTGCATCCCAAAAAGATTTGGGCCATCACCTTCCCTGCAGATGAAATAATCTTGGCCTTATTTGGAGCAGATGAGGAGGGGTGTTTTCATTGCATGCATTGTCTCTTTGTTTCTGGATCAAAGTTATGAACCCAACACTCATTTTGGGTTAGGAAACATTTAAGGAAGCCAGACAGATTTTCCTATGATGTGTTTAGCCTGGTGCACATTTGACTGGGTGTCAGAAAACATGGCACCCACCAAAAAGAAACCTTCATTATGCAGAATATTCTCCACTCACTCAATGGGATATGCTAATAGCATTGGCTGTTTGATTTATAGTCAATTGCCTCTCATCCATCGCCATGTAGTGAACACAACTAATTATTTTCCTTGGTGGTAGCAGTTGCAAGATGTCCAGACTTTTTGTAATCTTCAAGACTCTCCCTTTCCCTCCTAAATTCAGCTGTCTACTTTTGTACTGTTGATAAAGCTGAAGCATCATCCCCTAATGTAGCATATCAGCCTGAATTTCCTTGGGGGCTAAACCCTTTTGCTGATAGCATGTTGTCAAATTTTGTCTATTTTCAAGAGAAGTTGCTCACTAGTTACTTTTGAAGTCTTCTTTGAACAGTCAGATGTCAGTTTACCTGGAAAGAAACAATGCAGTTATTAATAAGAGTTGAAATTAATGCATGCAAGATTTCACAGCTCTAGTATCACTCCTTCATAGCCAACCTATGAACTTTTCAGCCTGCCTCTGTGTGTGTGAGTGAGAGAGATAATTTTTTTCTTTTAATACAAAGATTTTGATAACCCTTAATGAGAATCAAATTCACCATCACTATATAATCTTTAGATGATCAATTTGCATTTACTATGTGAAAAAAAAAGAATTCAAATGTTCTCAAAAGGATAATCAGGTAATGTACATTAGCAGTTTTAAGGCATCATTTGAAACTGATAAGCTATAATTTCACTAGCATTTTATTTTCCTAACTATAACGACTTTCTACTTATAAAATGTGTGAAAATACTGCAATTTCATGCAACTCAAAAGCATCCCTTCTAAATACAAGAGGACAACAACAATTTAACCTTTTATTGAAACTGATTGTGATAAATGCCACAATGTTGTCTTCTTCCTTTTGACTGCTGATTGTGGCCTATGGTTTTGATTTTTGACCTAGAAATAATGTTTCCTTTTTTGTATAGAAGGTCATTTCCTGTCTTGTATTTTTATTTTTTTCAAAAGCAACATATGATTTCATTGTGTTTTTATTTGACTTATTGAGGTCTGGTTCAGTTTTTGAATAGATGAGATAAAATGAAGGCAATGTTTAGTATCTTATTTGCGCTTTGCAGAGTTTTTTTTTTTTTTTTTTTTTTTTTTTTAAATAAAAATTTTTTTATATTCATCAGTTCATTTGATTTTTCTGTTCTGATTTCCTTTGAACTAGATGAAAAGACATTTTCTGAATATAAACCTAAAATCCGAATTAACATGTTAAAGATAACTTATATTCCTATATATCGAATAGAAAATTCTTGTCTCGAGTGCTCTTTTTTTTTTTTTTTTTTTTTTTTTTTTTTTGATTTGTAGCCGCAAAGGAGATCAGAATTCACTTCCCTGTTTATAAGAGATAAAATATAGTTTCGTTTGTAATAATAATATAATTAATCCATTCTGTATAAGAATACCTTTTTGCTTGAATAAAATGACCAATATTAAACTACGTATTGATTTTGTGTAAATTTTTCTTACTGGTTATTAAATTTCCTGTCTTCCAACTTATTTCAGATGAATACTTCAAATTTCCATGTCATTGCCACAACTTCATATTTTTATTGTCTTTTAAAATCTTCAATTAACTTTTTACACCAATAACAATTAAGCATTACAGTTAGTCCCCCATATTCACGAGGGTTAGGGACCATAACTGCCCACAAATAGTTAGAATCCACAAATACTTAACCCCCACTGAAAATGCTTATAAGTACCTATTTTGATTGTTAAAACCCCATATGCCTTAAACTTTCATCCTAAACACTTTAGAAACATTTCAGGCCCTTTTAAAAACATTTTTGAAAAATAGTATTGGTGACCATACACTTTGCATAAATTTTCTTTCATATGTAAAATAACTGTTTTTAATTATATAAAGATCTATACAACCATTGAAAATACTGTATAAAATATGTGTAACAAGGCATAAAATATAAAGTTTGAAACATTTTCTAAAACCAGAATTGTGACGATGCCGCCAGATTTAGCATAAGCCACTTTTAAGACCCCAGTCACAGCCACTAACAAAGAACTAAGCACTACACATGTTTTTGTGTTTGTTTTTTACAATGAAGTTGTACAATCCTTCCAGTTTTTACCATAAAAATGAACTGTTATGTTTTAAGTCACTTAAGTAACATGAAAATAATACAAGAATATTTTAAATATGTTCTTTTTAAAAAAAAATACATGAATTGAGGGAGTTCTCGGTGAATAATTTGTACAAATGTTCTTGAGGAAAGCATGAATATTCGGGGTTTCTGTGAATAACAAGTACATATGTTCTAAAGAAAAATTTGTGAATGTGTGAAGCCATGTATGATGAAATGTGACTAGGTGGGGGCTCATTGTGTATAATCTGAGAAATTAAGTAGGTTTTGGATACATTTTTTCTTTATATATCCTACACATTTTCTCCTCTTTGTCTTGTCAAAATATAACAAATGTATTGTAAATATTAGTGAAACAACTTTTTACTTGCAAATATATTAGTGTGAGACGGGATAATTTTGATTACCTATCTGTTAAGTCAATTCATTGTATAGTTTTTGTGGACATTTGTAGAAATGTCCACATTTCTTCCTTATCTAGAAAGATAAGAGTTTAAAATTACTGAGAAGAATGTTTTAGTTCTCATGAAAAATTAATGTTGCTTAAACTTTAATTAGTTCTTCATTTCTGATAATATAGGAAAAGGGATCCATTTGTTTTATTCTCATGGTTTTATTAATCAGATGTTTTAAAATTGTTAGTTTCAATAAAAACAAGAACACTTCCTAATTAACATTTTATAAAATCATTTAAATTTTTTACTGCATGAATTTTCAATTTAAAATGTTTTTCTTTGGTAATGAAGTTGTAATGTGTGTCAATCCAAATCATTTCATACCAGACTATCAAGGAAGCCAGGTGAAGCTCTGACCTGAGATGATCCCCAGGTAATTTACCTATTGTCAATGGTGACACGAGGTGAGCAAACCTTTGCTTGATATGTGTGCGTGTGAGAAAACATTGAACAGATGGTTATCTAAACAACCACTCAAAAGTGGAGTTAGGCAGCCTCACAGACATCGCAGATCAAGAATGTCAGGATCCTGTTTCAGACCAGGGATGAAGTGGGGGGGGTTGCCTCACACACACACCTGCACTCTGGCTGACAGTAACTAACAAAGTTGGAGCGACTTAAACTGTAATGTTAAGTAATATAATTCAATTTTTATGTTATTAAGCTGTACAACTAACTTCAAAGGGACTTTTCAAAATACTTTATTGGAACAGTTTCTTATAATTATCAGAAAACAAATTTTTAAATTTTCAGATTTGGTTAAAATAACATGGACTATTTTAAATAGTTCCAACTAAGTAGCTTTGCTTGTTAAAATATACTCTAATATATTGATGGTCTGGTATTTTTCTAGATGAATATTATGAGGTGTAGTTGCTGAATGTAAGGGTTGTGATTCTGTTTAAGCTACAATCATTTCCAATTTTTCTAAATTAATGAGAGAAGGTAGTTGGTCAGATATTAACATTCACAAATAACACTACTGATTGCAGACTTGATTGTTAGCAGTGACTATTCATGAATATAAGATCATTGAAGGAGTTTTAAACACCATTCCCTCAGACCTTTTGAATCTACCTTTAAGAGAGTGAAGTAGATATTAATTATTATTGAGACTCTCTGAATTTGAAGTTTCATGTTAGTACCAATCAAGTTTTAACTTTGATGAAAAATCCAAGTTACTTGTATATTTCACATTGTAGAATAACAATAATAAACAGCACTTACCGGTGTAAAGGTCCCAGCTAGTGTCCAGCTGGCAGACAAAAATAAAGCAGTAAGTGCTGTTTATTATTGTTATTCTACACACATGGATTACCAATAGATTATATAGACAAGGGCTTTTATTGATTCATCAGGAAGCGAGGGCTGTGATAATGGTGTTCTGAATGATAGGAAGTTATTGACGAGTGAATGGATCTAAATTTGTAGAGGTCATCAGTGTTATAGAAAATTACAAATAATCTGAATCCATGCAATAAGTATGAGCAAGTACAGATGATAGTAGCTATAGTCATTTATGATACTTTGAATGGAATTGCTTCATTATTTGCTGTTAATGTTTCAGATTTCTGAACACAGGTGATTAAAATTTAAATCTCAAGAATGACTGTAAGTCTTAAGATGGAATTATGAGCATCTTGTGATAGGGTTAATATAAATGATGCAATATTTCAAGGATTTTTTTTTTCTGTAAAAGCATATCCTTATGGATATTTTGTTATATATGTTAATGCAATACTTTTATGTATGTTACTTTCAGATTGTGATATGTTCTTAACAACTAGCAATAAATGTATAATAATGTTGCAACATGAATTTGACATTTTTATAGCCTAAAATCTACAAGTTGGAAGTGAATATTTCAAATGTTGAAATCTGTATATAAGTTCACAAATCTTTAGAGCTATAGTTTTCAAACTGGGTTGAGAAACACTCTTATTAAGCAAAAATATGTCAGTAATCAATTTTATTGACTGTAACAGTTTCAACAGGATTTTTTTTTTTTTTAGTTCAATTTCTACATTTTCTTTAATTTGTAACAGAGGTGGTTTATTATAAAGAAAGACTTACAGAAGAAAGAAGTTTGTTGTAGAGCGGTAAAAATTATTTGAAAGAATTTCAATAAGAAAAATACTACAATTAAAATTTAGAACATAAGCAGTGAATTTTATTTAATCACCATTTCTTAGTTGTGTTCAAAGATTAATACTTCTATTTGATTTTAACATAATTATGAAAGTTGATTAGTAAACGGAATGAAGTGTAATGAATGGTTGTTTCTTCATGAGGAAAATAGCCACACTGTGGGTGTGGAAAAATATATGATCAGATAAATAGATGTGTAGAAAAGATTATTGACTGCATCAATAATAATCATCTTAAGACACAGTTGATCACTTCAATATATCTGTAGCCTAATGAAAACTTATTTTATACAAATATTTTTGGCATAATCTTTGTCAATGAAATCAATTCAGTAATGAATATTAATATGTGGATTAAATAGTGAACATTTCACATTCATATTTAACTATGGACTTATTACCTTTGTATATCTGAAAAGCTAATTAATGATGTTGAATTAAATATTTCTTTTTCTAGTAATGAACACTGAAAAATATAAAAGTGAGTAAATTAGTTTTCATACAAAAACTGTAATCTTGAAAGTGAAACAGATTTTACTGAAAAATGAAACTGAATTATTTATAAGAATGGATTAAGTGTAAAAATAACTTTTGTATTGCTTGTTGACTGGACAGCAATATTTCTCATTTCTGATTGGTTAGAAAAGATAACTGACAGTATTTAAATTCTTATAAGTTATGATCCACTGTTTACAGAAAATTTATACTTGAACTAAAGATAATGTAATAATGAATGTTTATGACAGTCTTTTAAAATCTATTTACTTCTCTGGAGTGAATTGATCCAGCAACAAAAAGAAAACCACAAACCTGATGGCTTTCATAGATTTGGAACAATATCTAAAAAATGATTTAAAATTCACATATCCTGTACTGTCAGAATTTCTGGGATGAATAGTTATCATTATTGACATTATTTACAGCTAGTCCAATGTCATCATCCTTGTTATTGATAACAAATCTGAGGACGTTAGTTCAAATGTAAATAAGTATTCTGTAGTTTTAGAAATAGTGTTTTATTGAAGACTGTTTATTAATATTTTTATTTTATTTTTATAAGTTGAAAAATAAATTGTTTAATTTTTTACTATTTTGATTTCACCCTTACACATTCATTTTCTAGTCTTAGTTGAGCAGAACTGTGAGCAAGCTCTTTGTTTATACCTCATTTGCTACCTACTTACTCATCTACACATTTATAGTCTTGCTAAGTCATCAGTCTTGTCTACCTTGCTAGAGTGACCTTGTTTAATTATCCTTTTCTTTTAGGGTTACTCTAGTATAAGTAACTGGATGATGGTGAGATCAGGCAGCTGTTCCTTTTTCTTGTCTGAGGTTAACCAGCTTCCCTTGTACTTTTTGCCATCTTTTAGCCAAACAATGAAAGCATTCACTGAAATCCCCATCCATCTCTCCTTGATGGGAAGAGATGTGGATAATCATTATTTGCTTTGATTTACTGCTCAGCCTGCCTAAATATACTTTCTCTTAGATGTTCTGTAGAAGACATTGCAGTTAGTAGTTAGCCTACCAATACTTGGGCCTAATTTTAGATATCACATTTAGTTTTATTTTTTATTCATGAAACTCTAAATGATTCATTTGAATTCTCTATGTCCATATATAGATAGATAAAAATGATACATTGATAGGTTATCTCTGAAATAAAATGTACTTTATTCTGGATTGTATTACTTTGCACTATTTGTTTTTGAAGATTCTCTTCTGGCTTTTTTTTTCATAATGCAATTGCAAATAAGTAAACTGTTTTTACTATTTTAAAGTTCTTTTGTAATTTTATTATTTTCAAAATAGCCTGTGTAAATAAAAAAAAATGATTTAAAAAAATTCCAACTTTTTTAACACGCACACACACACACACACTATTTTTCTAAAATGGTCAGTACTGACCATGTTTGCAATGAAGCTTTTTAACTAGATTAGAATAAATGGATTTGTTTATAATCATATTTGTAATTAAGGATTGTAATTTAAGTTTGTGAGGGATTTTTGTAATGACTGTAAATATTTGCATTTGGATATTTTCCTTTCCAAATATTTAGCCATATAATTCCAAATTAAGTATAAGCTAAGTATATGTGAATATAATTACATGTGTCACCATCTGTTGAATGATTTTAAGAGTTTTAGCTTGAAAAATAAAACCTACTATTCAATTAATATGGCCATAGAAGAGTTATAGTAGAATGAAAGTGATTTGGGCAAAACTAATGACTCCATAATTTAAACCAGAATGGTTAAGATATAAATGATATATATCACTTATTTATTTATAAAATGCCAGTGTGTGGTATTTGATAAATCCGTTTAATAGAGCTCTGTCTAGAAAAAGTGTAAATGTTTGCTTTTTAAATTGTTTGGCAGTTATAAGTTTAATAAAATAACCTTAATTTAACCTAAGCGTTAATCCAATTTGAATATTTGAGCATGAATTTATTTTTCCCAAGGTCAGAAAACTGTTGGAATCGAAATATATTAAATCTGAAATATTAGTGATTTTTTTTTTTTTTTTTTTTTTTTTTTTTTTAATGGAGGGCAACAAGGATCAAGAGATTGATGTGATTTCTAATTTGAGTCTTTGCTATTGAAGCAGATTAATAATGTATTATATAGAATGGAGCTTTATAAAAGTTTCAAAATTTTGATGAAAAGAAAAATTATTTCTAATAATAAAGAATCCCTGTAGTCATTAAATTCATTTTTCTTTTTTTTTAAATGTAAAATGATTTTACTGATTATTGTGTTATTATTAATTGCTTATGTAAGAGTTATTTGTAGTAATAGTATTTCAACAAACAATTTAGAAATAGTTTTGGACTCAAAAGCATACTCAAGTGTGATCATCTAGGGTAAGAGTAAAATTGCAAAAATTAGAGAAGCCCAAAGCAATGTCTAAATTGCAATTTAACAAATTCCACAGTGATTCCATTTTGCAAACAAGCAGATGCGGTTGCAACTATTAAACTTTGGAACAGCTTAGAGACTCAAAGTGGAACACCTTAAAGGAAGTACAAGTGATAACAGCAAAAGAGAAAAAGTGTATGACAGCAAAATTCTTCATTTAATGAAAAAGAGACAGCAGATAATGCCAATAAATTGTGCAGAATATGAGGTTAAAGAAAAATATTAGAAATAAGTACAAGTAAATAAATGGCTTAAGAAATAAAAAAAGCACACAGATGTAACTATTATGCACAAAAAGATAAATAGGACAGAAAAACAAGCTATTTGGAAGGATGTATAAAATCTAAAAGGAACACTCATAATAGAAGAAATAGTACAGAAATGGAATTGAAGATCTCTTCCATGATAACAAGGGAGAATTCTACATTGCATAAAAACATCTGAAATTAGGTCAGCACTGGTCAAGATAAAGACTGGCAAAAACAGACAAAATTGTAATAAATTCTGATAGCATCAGACTATTTTGGGGTTGATAAGGTTAATGAAATGATGAACAAAATATGTGATAGCTGCAGAATGAAAGTGGGGAGGAAGATCTCAGTTGATCAATCTTCATAATGCTCCTAAAGAAACCAGAACAGTCAACTTGAATGACCACATAACTAATAACTATGATTTTAATGAATAAAGCTTGCAGCAAAATAAGATCAGACGTAGAGCAAGAACAGCGTGACTTTGTTCAAGATGACAAAACAGGAAATGTGATTTTCATGACCAGATACTATTAGAACAAGCATATTTCATAGATTGCACAAAGGTATTTGACAAAGTTCATTTTAGGAAATTTTGATTTTATATGGAAAAGATATTCAAGTAATCTCTAACCTTTACTGGGGAAAAAATAGCTTGCATGCAGATAGAGAATGAGTTAAGTGGATATATACAAGCAGAAAGGAGTACTACAAAGATTTTTTTTTTTTTTTTTTTTATTGAATTTATTTAAGCTGTACAGTGAGAAGATTCTAAGAGGATATGTCAGGATTTATTATTGGTGGATGTAACCTTAATAACATACACTACACAGACAAAACTGTGTTGATACCATATTCAGAAGGAAAAATGAAAGAACTTCTATAAATTATCTATTAAAAGTAAGAAGGAAGTACTTTACATTAACAGATGGAATGTATGATTGTTAGCAACAAAAAGTTGTGCATTGAGGATATATATAAAAGAAAAATCAAGCATGCGTGAAAATTTAACTATCTGGGTAGTATAGTGAGAGAGATAATACATTCTGTAACACAAATCCAAAGATGCATTGGAATAGCAAAATATATCTTTCAGAAATTGAGTAAGGTATTGAAGGATGAGAAAATTCCTTTAGAAATAAAGTGCTGGACTGTTATGTAATATCATATAACAGTGAATGTTGGACAATTTCAGATGAAAACAAGACTTGAAGTGAGATGTTCCACTAACAAATGTTGAATGTACTTTGAACAAAGTATATAAGAAAGTTTTAAGGAGAATAAGAATTATAAAGAAACTACTACTGGCAATCAAAGGTAGCCAAAATTTTGGGAACACATAATGAAGAAAAATGGTTTAGAGAATTTAATACTCACAAAGCAAATTGACGGCAAGAGAAGGGGGGGGGAGGAAAACGGCTGGTAAATTACTTTAAGTAAATGGAAGAACAAGTATCATGAAACATAGAGGTTGTGAAGGAGCAAGAATTACAAAACTAAAAAACAGTTGTAGAGAGCCATGTTATGAAAGAACATGGCATATAGTATTGTGAACAAATTGTGATAAATACTGTACAAAATTCAGGGACTTTTATCTATGAAATTTTATTGGAACTTTTGCTTGGATTTTTGAAAAGAACATTTTTCAATTATTTTTTTTTCTTCATACTTTGAAATTAAAAAGTTTTGTACTTGATCTAGTTAAGTTGATAGTCTTTTACACTGCTGCTTTGTTTGATTAAAGCTGATATTTTGTTCTGCATACTGTAAGCATATTGATTTGTAGTTATTTTGAGCTATTAATATTCAATGCTTTTATGATTACATCATCAGCAAAGTTAATGCTACTAAAATTGAAGACGGATGGATGATTGCAACATCTATAATTGAATGGAGTCATTCATTTATTAACCAAAGTTGATTTTTTTTATTATTCTTTTTATTTCCTTTGATTTCTGGCATGTATACATTTCTTTCTGGGTCCTAAGGTTAGAAATGGCATCATGACACTATCCACTGACAAAAAAAAAAAAATTTACATAGATAAAGCCCTTCGTAAAGTGTGGGCCATACTTGTGAGAACAATTTTTTGTATTTCTTTAAGGTATGGGCTTGTCTACTGGAATCTTTTCCAACCAATCCTAGGGCTTCAACTACAACGGGGATTGTTGATGTTCCCATGTGCCACATTTTTGAGATTTTGATTTCAAGGTCCTTGTATTTTGACAGTTTTTTGAATATCTTCAAAGATACATTGCAGTTTGCAGGGACTGCCATATCAATAAGGAGGCACTTTTTTTGTTTGTGGTCTTTAATAATGTCTGGGTGGTTGGCATTGATTGTTTTGTTAGTGTGTATTGAGTAGATTATTTTATTTTATTTATTTATTTATTTATTTTTTTTTATCCCACAGGTTTATGCCAATTTGGCTAAACCTACGGGGAATTTCGAAGTGAACACTTTATTTAATCTATGGAGATAGATTGTTCTCATTCTACTGCCTATGTCTAAGGATATCTCATCTAGCTCCATAGATTAAATAAAGAATTCAGTTTGAAATTCCCTATAGGTTACCTGGATTGACATAATCCAGTTGAAGGTTGGAAGGCACGTTTGAAATGTGATAACAACAAAGATAAGGACAATAGTCCACATTTAAATAACTCCTCATCCTAGAAACTAAAGCAGAAAAAAAAAATTGTTTTTTATATTTTTAATTTTTTCTGTTTATGCAATAAACACAACTAAAATTTTGATACACCTTCCAATTTTTTTTTTTTTTTTTTTTTTTCTAAAGATCTACTGGTTATCCTTAGATTACTTTGTACATACAGTTTTCACAGGTTAAAAGTTCTATTAAAAATTGCATTTTTTTTTTCTTTTCTTTTTAATGAATTATTTTTAATCATTATTTCTTTATTTATTCTCTAGGGACGTCATACTAAGACTGGTCAGTTAGCTGCTATCAAAGTAATGAATGTAACGGAGGTAAGTATCTTTTTAGTTTTATCATAATTATTATTATGAAATGGACCTGTAGAAATTTATGGGTTTTAACAGTTAAAATTATTTGTTACCTCATGACTGCTTTCCTCTTACCCTCCACCTGTTTCTTCTCATTCTACCAATTATCCTTTCTAATCTTCATTACCCATTCATGTTTTTATCTAAATATTATACAAACATATATGGAAAAGGAATAAAGACATATATTTTCTATTGCTCTCTCTCCAGAAAGAATTCTTAATGCTGCAATTTTTATGCCCTTCTATTCTTACCTGCTTTTCAGTCATTTACTCATTGTCTCCTGATATCCAGCCAGCAAACCATTCTTTTTTTTTCCTCTATCTTCCATCCTTATATATATATATATATATATATATATATATATATATATATTTTTGTCTCACCTGATTTTTTTTTTGATTTTTTTCTCTAGCTTTTTAATGGCTACTCTTTTTTATTTCATATTATCACCCTTTCTCACCTCTTTGGGAAAAGCAAATTAATATGATGTAGGTTTTTCAGTCAAAAAGTATAACTGATGATTCAAACTTAGAAAAACTGGTGATCAGGCAGATATACTTTCATCCTATATTTATCTGCAATCCATATTCTGTGGCATGAAGTAAAACATGGGTAAAGTGAACATATATGTACATACGTGCCAAGGACAAAACTTTCACAATCTCAACGACTGTGGTCATGAAGGCTGTATAAGTACTCATCACTTGACTATGAATTGCTCTGAGACAAGAACATGGCTCTGCACCCTGTACCATATTATGGGAACATAGAAGGAAATACATTGCATGCTCATTCTAACCAAAAACTCTGAGCACAATTCTGATCCTTCAGAGTAATGCATAATGGTTGTAAATACAGAATAAAAGTATAATTAGTGGGTAAGGAAAGTTAAACCAATGAAGAACTAGGCTAAATTAACAATGATCAAATTTAGCTTTAATGTAAAGATAATTCAATTAATCAGCTGTTATTGTTAAAATGTAATTAAAATTGTAACTGAAGAAATGTTAGTTTTACAAACATTTCAGTATTACTTGAAAAATGGAAAAAGCAGTTTGTTAAAAAACAACTTTTAATTTATTAAGAAAATAATATTACCCATATGTATAGAAAAAATATTTTAGTAATAATGAAATTAGTTTTAAAAAATAAAGCTATGATAATGAACTGTCAAAGTTTTGTTTTATTAAAATATAATTTAAAGAAAATGTTGAATTTTTATGTTTTAAATAAATTTCACAATGGAAATAGAAATAACTAATTTGCATAAGTACAAAAATTAAATTGGATTCATACAAACTTAATATATTCAGGTTGGTTGTTCAAATCAAAAAGATAATTTTTCATTTAGTATGTGGCTGCAAGTGTAACATTTAAACATGGGAAGGAAAGAATAAACAGAATAATATAGATTATCATTTTTCCTTTGATTTATTTTGGTTTTAAATCAGTTAAGATATAACAAGCCATACACATTTTTTATAAAGACTTCTTGGAATAATCTTTACTTGTTATATTGCAATGCAATGGAAGTCATTTTGTATCAGTTGGATTGTTTGTGTCCTTAATTGAAATTGTAACAAAATATTTTTTTCATATTGGTTACATTTTTTCCTTTTGTACTTGTCTACTAATAAAAACAGATATCAATACTACATAGTAGTAAAATGTAAATTTAAACATTAGTGTCATATTACTGTCATTAAATTGTTTAAAATAAC
The DNA here is from genome assembly GCA_903632075.3 of Acanthosepion pharaonis. Lineage (NCBI taxonomy): Eukaryota > Metazoa > Mollusca > Cephalopoda > Sepiida > Sepiidae > Acanthosepion > Acanthosepion pharaonis. The sequence continues at coordinate 977,567 of CAHIKZ030001391.1, read as the reverse complement.
ATTGAAAAGATAAACTAAGGTATTTTCTTATAAGCACAGCTGTAGGTTTGAGTTTCACAATTTAGTAATCTTTGTGTGGATGCACATAATGAAATAATTTTTTTTCTTTTGTTATAATAAATGAGAAAAAACTTTACTAATAGATTATTAGAAATACAAATTTTTGTTTAAATGAATTAGTTGTAAATGATACCTTTTTATTTACTTTTCAGTAGAGAAATAAATTAGTATATGCTTATTTAAAAGCACAGCAATCAATATCTGAACATTTGAGAAAGCATTAATTATGCTGTTTCTGTGTGTTTGGCTATGCTTAATTTCTTTATTTTCTCTCTAGTTTTATTTATAGTAGTTGAACTAATGTTAGAAGACACTTCCCTTCATTAGCATTTGTAGGTTTTATTTAGATTATAAACTTAATTTGTTTTTGTTTTCTCCAGAGTAACTTTTCAGTGTTTTGTGAAATCAATCTATACATATTTGGATCAGATTTTATGAAAAATTTCAGATAATCAACCAAATAAATGTAGATAGGTTGTCATTCTTTTCTTATCCTTAATACTTCATGCATTAAATAGTGGCTTTTCAGATATTTTTTTTTTTATTTCTCTCCAATAAAACCAATTCAACTTTGCCTTATATACATCCCTTTGGATGAAAAATACCTTTTCTGTAATATAGATGCAAGTTGTAGTGAACACCGTGAAATGATCCAATAATATCTAAAAGAAATTGATTGACAATGTATTAAACATTTGAATGCTGTCTATGACTTTGCTCAGGTTTATCATTCAATCATGTGCCAAGACAGCTTGATCAATACAATATGGTGGTCATTTTTTTGCCTCTGATTTTGCATGCTTCTTTGGAATGTTGATTTTTGGCTCTCTTTTACTAAGCTATCATTTCCTTGGTACCATCTCCCTTTTCTTTTTTTATATTGATGCTTCAACTTAAAGATATTCTATAGCATTTTTATGAATATATTCAGTTTTCATTTATTCTTGTTACATGTAACCAAGAATTTTAGTGATACATACAAATAGAAATATATAATCTATGAATTTTTTTATAGTTTATTTAAAAAAATATTTTTGAGATAATACTTTAAAAAGTTTATTTTATGAAAATATGTTGTGGCTTTTAAATGTCCTGTAACTATCCAGTTTTTGAACTGGAGGTATTTGGTAAATCTGTCTTTATTTATAAACTTAACCTTAGTTTGTGCATGTATTGTTTCTTCTCTTTAATATTTGCCTTGGTATAACTGTGATTTATCAAAGTAACCCAGAAGTTAAAAGAAACATGACACTTGGATTGATTAGTTTTTGGGTAAACAAGGGTAATAGTTAATTGTACCAATTAATTCTAATTGTTCAGTCAACTCTTAAATTGCTGTTGTTTAGACGACTATTTAACTAGTTAAATGAGAGCAATTTTTTTTTTTTTTTTTTTTTTTAAACATGTAATTAATCTTACAGATAATCTATAAAAAAAAAAAAATTGATATGAGGCAAAATCCTCTTTCTAGATTCTTGCTCTTTAATTACAATACTATCTGTTCTTAGTTCAGTGATATTTACATCATCTTTAGATGCTGGCTTCAAATCCCTCCATCACTAAATTGTTTCAATGTCATGGTTCACATCTGAAATACTTTATACATCTTTCATGTTGTTAAATAATCTGGCATTTTATTAAAGTAAATTGACTTGCTAGGGTCACACCTCAATATTTCTTTTCTTTTTTTTTAATATTTTTTGTGATGAACAAATCAAATGTTATATTAGGTGAAGTAGTTTCATGTTGATATTAGATATTAAGTTATTGCACAATTTTTCTTAAATTGTACATTGAATAGCATATCTCATTGTAACCACTTGATGATAATGGAGAAGTTGAAAATATCTCATTGATGTCAATTATTTATTTTTGGCTGAGTTTTTATTCTTTCTATATATGGAGAAAACTATTTCAGAAGTCTTTTGAGTATAAGGTTCTCAGTATTTGTTACATATTGATCATTTAGCAGAAGGAACATTTCAAAATTGATGCTCAGAGCAAAATGTTATTGCAAGACAGCTGATATATTTTACTTATTTTTACTTTTGACATGCGTTTATAAATTTCTGCATTTATTTTAGACATGCAGATTTATTGGATTAAAATTTAAATCATATTACATTTTTTCATTATTTATAATGTTTAAATTTATTCTAATGAAGTGATTCCAACTAAAAATTGGTGTATGTCTTTCACCCTGTGCAATAATTCAAATCATGATAAGAAATATAGCAAATTCTACTCTAGAAAAACTAATATTTTTATTAATAATATTCAAAATATTAGAAACGGTAAATTTTCACTACAGATTACTAATGGTGCACATTATGTAAACAAACTTATTTAATCTTATAGAATAGGAATTATTTCAGACTTTTTCAAAGATTAGTAAATGTTTAACATTGAAAAATATTAATCATGATTTTAGTGCATTAATTTGTCAACAAAAAATAATTTAAATACTGTATGATTTGTGAAGCTCTCAGTATGCCAAATATTTTATTAGTGCTCTGTTTATATATGTGTCAGTCTTTCTAAAATGAACTTGAATATTTATATTTTTTAATATAATTCAGATATTAATACTGGATAAAGTTTATCTTTTGATAGTTACTTTAATCAAAATCATTTTGAATTTGTGATCAGATTCTTGTCTATACAGTTTCTGTGAAATTTTATATTGACAAGCTCATAGAAAATTTAACTTGATTCACTGTTAAAAAGTTATATAAAAAATGAATTCAGTTGGCACAATGAAAATTGATAAAACTATTACTGTTAAGTAATGAAATCCTGTATCAAAATATTCATTTGCTTTATGAATGTGTACTGATATAGTAGATGCTGTCATCAGATTTTGGAAATGTCTGCTTGTGAAAAATATCTGTTGCAATTTTTGAGATGAGTAATTATCATGTCTTTCTACTTTAATTATATCAATCTTGATTGTTATATTTTGGCCATTCTAGCTACCTTCTATTCACTTTTGTGTCACTTGTCTATTTCTTCCACTCATCTAGAGTATGATTTCTTTGCACTAATTAACCTAAGAATTGAACTCTCAACTGCCAGGAAACTTGATATGTTTTAACCAACACTTTAATCTACTAGGTTTCTTGGACAATCCAGTGATGTAATTTTAGAGCCTTAAGTCCACATTCAGGTGATGGAAATTTTTAGTGTCCTTTCTTAATCAAAGATGATGTTCATTATCTTTGTTAGGTGAACTGAGGATGATGTCAGCACGTAATATGTGCTAATTTTTTTTTTTTTTTTCCAATCATTTTTTATCTTCCAGTGTTCTCTGTTTTTGTGAATTCATTTCACAAAAGTTGATAACTGCTTTTCTTTCCCTCTATAAATGATCAGACATGCTTGAGTTCAATGTCTTTATCTGGAGTACAACCTTTCACTTTTCCTCCACCCTTAACTTAGTGACGCAAAGGCAAATAAATAGACTAGATTGAATAAAGGATTTGATTTAAAGTAGAGAAAGTTACTGAGTATGACACACCTGAATAAAGCTGGAAGATACAATGATTAAAACATTGTATTCAACCAAGATGTGTACACTAACCCAAATTAAAACATATAATTAAAAAAATAACTATATATAAATATAATTGGTTTTTACTAAAGTACGTTACATTTTTAAACTTAAAATTTTAAAATTTTTATAAGTGGTAAAGGACACAATGACAATAAAGAAACCTAACAATGTTTTTTTTTTTTTTGTTTTTTCTTTTAATTTGAAAAATGTACCTAAAACTAAAATTAGAATAAGTTTATATTATGGACATTTGACAAAATAGTAACATATTTGCAATTTATTTATTTTTAAATACAAAGCAATAAATGAATGTGAATACTTGAATTAATTTACATTTTGTTGCTTCATTTATGATTTGTTATAACCATTTGTAATGTGTATATTGAATAATACCAGTTAGAATATATAAGTTATAGAATGTAGATTTTTGACTAAAGAAGTTGAAATAGCATCTCTGATTCTTTCATGTTAAGAATATAGTGCAATGATAAAAGAAATGATTTAAGTGATTGTCTGCCAAAAAGCTTTGTGAACATTGAGATTGTTTGTTACATTCAGTTAAATCCCAGCCCAAAATTAACTCTTAAATTACAAAATTGTTTTAATCCACAATATTTTTAAACAATTTTCTTTAGCTGTTCAAATATATACTACTCTGTGACTATTACATGACCTATCGACATTATCTCATGACTGACAGTTTTCTTTATGTCCCTATTGTGGCCTTTCTGTACTTAAGTGTTCTTATGTCCTTGATGCCTCTCTTTGCATTGTGACATTAATTTCTATTTGATTATCCAGTAGTAATTTAAGACAATAGCAAAAAAAAAAAAAAAAGACTAAAATCTATATACTTCATGCTAGAATATAGTTTCTTCATTCAGAGTTGATGCAATATGGATTGTGTGCTTGGAAAGATTAGCTCTGCAGTAGTACTTGAAAATTTATCTTGGCTGTTCATGTCATTGCTCAGTAATTAGGTGATATATACAGTGACAGTGTTGATGTCCACACTGTCTATATCCACAAAGCTTAATATCTATTAAGCACTGTTTTTCTATTAATATAGTAAATTTTAAACATTTAACTTTTTTTTTTAAATACTGGGTTTTGTATTTTAAAATTCAGACCTGATTTTCAGTAATTGGTTGTTTGATTTTAGTTTGTTTTTTCTTTTGTGTTTTATTTGTTTTTTATTATCCCTTATTGTTTGTTTGTTTTTTTTATTTATTAATTTGTTTTATTTTATTTTTTGATCACTTTTTTTTTAAATTAATTTTTTAAACTCCTCTCAGACAAAAACAGGGTGTGAATTTTCTTGAAGTTTGGTGTTTAATATTCTCCACCAAGTCTTCTTTATAAAAAGACCCGCACTCATTCGTTGTACAAACATGCATACATATGTACAAGCATAATCTTTCTTTTTTTTTATATTTTATATTTTATTTATTTTGGCAGGGATAGAATTAGGAAAATATTTAGGCATCCAGAATGTGAATCTGTTAACACAAGTATCAATTGTAAACTATCTTAAGTTTTGTAATTTTTGTCATGTTGCTGTGGATGAAACCAGAATATTTATATTTGAATGCACATATTCTTGGAATTTTCTCAAGTTTTTTTTTTTTTTTTTTTTTATACCAATCAAGTTTATAAGTAATATACTTATCTTCAATGACTGCTGTTTTTTTATTTAATTTTGATGACTTGCTTAATCTATTCACCAAATACTTACCTTTCAAAAAATAATCCCCCTTTTTCTTTTTTTGAAATAGTTAATGCATGTTTGTCATTGATTATTGAAGGATCAATATCAGTGATATTATTACACATGAAAACACCCTGAAATTTTCAATTTACTTGTAATAGTTGAAATCTGTCAATTTTTGTTTTTCTGGTTATTAACTGTTTAAAATTCCTAGATATGATAATTAGCAACTTCTTGTTAAACTAGTGTCCTCTTTATGGAATGCTTAAACAAGCAATGTTCCCAGTATTGCTTGGATCAAAAGACAAAACTGGTAAAATTAATTGCAATAAATCTATAGATTATTTGAATTTATTTTGTACTTTTTGTGAATTAGGAATAAAAGGAATAGTTTTATTGCAATTAAACTTTTTTTTTCATTAGTTTTCAGATTTTGATGGCATCATGTATTGTTCCTAAATTAATCCAATGTTTGTGTTTTTTTTTTTTTGTTTTTTTTTATAAACATTTGGAGATTTGGCTAATTCATGGATCGTTCAGAAAGTTATTTAGAAAGTGTTATCTCATTATGTATTTATTTTAGAATCTATAAAAAGCAAAAAAATCTTTTTTATTATATAAAACAATAAATTATTTTACCATTTATCAGTAGATTAATGAAGAGGGTTTTTTTATCATACATTTTACCTAACTTTAAATGAATTATTTACACTATTTAAATGTAGATTATTGTCCTCATCTTTGTTGTTATCATGTTTTAGCTGTTGTGCCCTACTGCCTTTATGTGTATATTGATCTGGGTAACCGGTGGGGAATTCTAAAGTGAACCCATTATTTAATCTATGGGGGTAGACTTCTTGTTCCATTGCTCATGTCTAGGGATATCTTGTCTAGTTCTCACTTTTGGTATTGCTTACCATGTTTCCACCAGGTCCAAGTACATACTGCCTGACCTAGGCATTGAACTCAAAATTGTGTCCATAAATTCACAAACCAATGCTTTAATTCACTAGGCTCGCACAATTCCCTGTGGAGAACTTGGAGCATTAAACTTACCTGCTGATGAGTGCCATTGCTTCACTGCATTCAATGAAGCTTTTCTCTTTTGTTACAACTGCTGTTGCCACTGTTGAAGACTTGCTGTCATTTGTCTTTCTTTATTAGTGGTTCCTATATCATATTTATTTCTATGCTAGGTTGAGCATATGTGCTAATTCTTTCAGACGTCTAACTTTTCATTGTTCTTCTTTGTCTAGTATTTTCATTTCATTCCACAGGAACTGATTATTACTCTTTTTCATCCATACATGATCAGCTATGCCTGACTTCATTGCCTTACTGGCTTTTCAATGTTCTTCCAGTCTTACTTTTAGGAGATGTCTTGTTTCACCCTTAAATAAATTGTAACAATTACTTTCACTAAACAACATGGTCTATGTTATTCAGTATCATGAAACTTTATTTTCACGCATAAATTAAATTTTAGTTATGGTTATTTACTTCATTTGTATGTTTACAAAAATTGTCACAAAAGGTGTATTAATTTATTAAAATATTGGAAGTCTTTAGCATTGCCTAGAACAAAAGATCACAGCTTATTTTTTGTTGTTCTCAGCAATACTGTCTGCTTTATGACCTCTCTTTCTCTTTGTTGTACTTGTTTCTCCTTTATTTTGCACAGACTTGTCAAGCATGTTACTTACTATTTTACTGTTTCTCTTGCCTTCAATGTGGTCTGTGAGTGTTAAATTCTTTTAATTTTCTTTCCTCATAAGCCTTGTCATAACAGAAATTGATGATTATTTCTTAAAACTTTACCAGATGGGAAGCATTTTTCTTTCTTTTCAATTGTAATTAATGCTTTTGGTTGGTTTCCTAAAATGAGAACAATTTAAGATTAGTTATTTTTATTTTTGCCCTTTTGTTTTTATTCAAACCTAAGCTAAATCAGTGTTAACATTTTTAATCTATTCTCTCATGTCTGCTAATTGACAATTCTGAAATAATGAATGCCAGTGAATTAAATGAATAAATGAAACCAGTATTGTCAATGAAATTACAGGTAGGTGTGGTTTTTAAAAGAAAAAATTATCAAAGCTATTTCATGATTAAAACAAAAATCCTCAAATTAGATTAATTTTTTTTATTTATTTACATTTTATAATTCATAAACATTTGAAAAACTAAAACTCATTTAAAAGAAAGTACCTCAATAGATTAAAAAGAGGTTATGGTTTGATTTAGCATGTCAGTCTATTTTTGGTGGAAATTATACTTTTCTATATAGTTATATTAGCTTTGTCTGTAAATGTACTTGGAAATATTTTAAGATGGAAGCCAGTAAAGTGATTCTAAAGTGGTGGTTCAATTTACAATGAACATATAATGCAAACTGGATGGTGTATCTGTCTTTGTCAGTGGATGCTAATGCTAAACTGAAATCTGATTTCATACCAGTTTTTATGCAAATCTGGCTATATCCTTTTGTATTTTTGTACATGAGCATCACCTTCAGTTCTTCAACCAATTCATTTTTGAGACAAATTAAAATTTTAACTTAATGCTTAAATAAAAAACATTAATGTCAATATTTAAATTAAAAATTTTGTAAGTATTTTTACTTCAACCATAACCCATTGTAATTAGGACAGATTTAAAACAGTTTTAAATATCACAGAAATGGAAGTGTTCACAAGTGTATGCAAATTTTCACACTGCTCACTGAATGGTTCTGCCAATGTATTCAGCATCACACTGACCCTTAAAATTAGATATTACCAAAATTACATGATATGGATAGGAGCAGATCAATTTTATGAATGGATTTCATCATAAGTTGGGAAATGAAAATGAGCTGTATATTGGCAGAAAAATAACAAATTTGCACTCTCTGAGATATTTGAATATGAAATCCTGTGAAAACTTGAGCAATCCAAGGTAATTACAAATATATTTAAATGTATATATAAAATGAAATAAAACTGATTTTTTTCGGGAAGTATGGTTTATTGACTTAAAGGAATTTAATGATATTAAAAATTGAGATAACAACTTTAATGTGTGAAATCCCTGAAGATAGGACAGGAATTAACCAAACATTTAAGTAGCAAAATGTTTGCTTGTTTAAAAATATTTCTAAAAGAAATATCATATTCATTCAAAACGCGTGCATAAACATATTCACATAAAGATGGACACAAAAATGGGTCCAGCTTATAATTGTATTACATTGTAAATCAGTTAGTGTCATAATAATGAATACAAAGGGTCCATTTTTGCACTATATATGCATCATAAATGGAATGCTGCTTTAGAGCCACTATAAAACAATTTTTCTTGTAAATGAAAATTTTCTCAAAGAAATGAAGGTCACTTTCAGGCAGAGTAGATCAAATTACATAGAAAAAAAAAGTAGTTTCTGAAACTGGTTTGCTTAACTGAATTTCGACCCAAAAAAACAAAAAAAACAAAAAAAAAACCCAACCATATATATATATATATATATATATATATATATATATATATATATATATATATAAACTGTAGAAAATTCAGTTTTTGATGCAAGTCTTATACATAATCTTACTGGTTTTAATGATGAAATGTTTCCCTTTTTATTCTTTTTCATTGAATAAGCTCTGCAAATAAATCTGTTACGCAAAACAGATTGAGTAACTTAATTATTGTTCATGAAAGTAATTTATAAAAAAAAAATTTCGGGGGTTTTATATATAAAAAAAATATACTAATAAAAACACACATTTCAATATTTACAAAGGCAAGTTATTAGTACTTTTAGGGCCTCCACAAACATGTCCTTTTATTTTGAAACACTTTTTATAAATTTGCATAAAGCTAAATTTTGTCTGTATCCTCAAATTACATCAGTAGAATAAAACCCAACCCATACTGTGAACATATAAGGAATTGACTATCAATCTTTATATATATATATATATATATATATATAATGACCAACAATAGGTATCTCAAACTAAGATTCTATTTCAATATATCTAAAGACTTTAAAAGCAGACATAGAGCTTGGCAAAACATAATAGCACCAAATTTATCTTGATAGCTCAATTAGCAACCAAGTTATGACCATTCAAAGTTTGTCAAAACTTATTTTATTTTCTGTTTTGTGTGCCATTGAATCAGAAGCCATTTTTAATAGTATATGAATGAAAATGCAGGCTTGAAACAAGTGTAAAATAAAAAATGTAATGTCATACATTTGTATACAGAAGTTTTGGGTGAACTACATAAAATGATTATATATATTTATTTAAGTTATGATTATTTTGGGATATGCTTTCATCAGTAGTGTCTATGGACTTTGAGGATTGGGAAATAAGTTGTAGCATTTTCATAGGTGCCGTGTAAAAGATATATTGCTTGAAGCTAAAAAAAAAAAGTTTATGCAAAACTTTGGGTCAGTGAAAGACTTCATATGGTAGTCATGATAATATGCAAATTTCTAAGTAAAAATTGTTCCATCTTATTAACATGAATGTAAGATACATTGGCAAGTCATTATAGTTGAACATTAGCTTGCTTAGTTATGCTAAAATCATGGCTAAAATTTTTCTGCTTGAACAAAGATGAAGCTTGTGACTTTTGAAGGGGAAGATTATTCATTGAAAGATAGCCAGATGGTTGAGAATTTCCAGAAACAGTGTTCAAATCACCGAAAAGACATTTGCTACTACTGGAAGTATTTTTTTTAAGTCAAAGACTGGAAGATGAAAAAAGCTATACAAGAGAGATGAAAGAAAGATTTTGAGTCTCGGTAGGCAATCCAAAATTAAAAGCCAGACAAATGAAAAGTGAATACGGTCTTAACAGTGAGGCTTCCACTGATACAGTATGCAGAGTATTATGAAAAAACAACTTAAGCAGGTGTATAGCAGCCAAAAAACCATAACCAAAATATGTTGAAATAGAGCATTGAAGTGGTCAAAAGGACATGTACCATGGGATGCTGGAAAGTGGCAAAAATAATTTTTAGTGATTAATTCTAATGTAAGAGAATATGTAAGAAGAATAATGGGAGAAAGAAACAATGCAAGTCACACCAAAAACATGTTAAAATTTAGTGGTGGACATATAATGGCTGCATCAAAAGCAATGCAAGAAGGAAATTGGTAATATTTAATGGAAACAGCAAAAACTATATTAGTTTACCTCAATCTAATATTCTGCCAGACTTTGAAGATGCTGAAATTTTTTCAGCATGACAATGCTCTTTACTATACATCTTGCAACAAAAAGATTTCTTGTGGATGATGATGTTCACCTTTTGGAAAACTGGTCAGTACAAAGTCCTGATTTCAATATAATTGAAACATTGTGGAAAATGAAGAAACAAGTGCTCCAACAAAAACATGCAAGAAAATGAATAAAAATGCTAAGGCAAAAGTGATTTCAGTGTGACAGTTAGGACAAGATACAATGAATAACTACTTTATAATGTTTGAAAATGTATCATTAAAGAAAATTTAAAAGATTTAAACTGCGTAATATCCATCAATGAAATTGGTTTGATTTAAAATGGGATCCAGCTGGTGATGTTCCTTGGGCAGTAATACAAATACTCTCTATTTGATTCATGTGCTTAGAGTTGTATAGATGCAGACAGAGGTACAAAACCAACTGATTATTAAAGATGAGATATTGCTCTACAAGAAGGTGCATTTTTTTTTTTTTTTTTTTAAGTGAAGAATTCTCTGGTATTTCATCCACTAAAGTTTTCAACTTAGAATTTTTTTGTAAAAGACAACTTCAATCCTTATCTTATGTCCACCAAATTGACAAGAACCTTTGTTTCTGTAAGATGGGACTATTTTGATTTGATGTCTAAGACAACTCTGAGCACATGTTTGAAAAACATCACTATAAAGTTGTCAACTTTAAAAATTCAGAAAATAGGCACCTGTCATTGAAATAATGACATAATTTAAAGAGATTTAGAACAAAAACAAATCATTACAATCAGAATTATATTTTTATAAAGAGAAAAGATTAAATTTTGTTTATTCATTTTTATCAAAATAGTCATGAATTTAAGCGAGCAGTTGAAATTGAAGGAAATTCCACAATTTTGACCCATTTCACAGTGTAAACTAGGGAGATTTGGGATAACAACTAACAAATGGCATTTACAACATTAGTGGTGATATTTAATTTATATAATTTTTTTTAATTATGTTTTAATAAATATTTAATGTTATTTTAATTAAAATTTTAAATATAGGCATATATATAAGCAATATTCTACTCAGTTTTTGTTTAAGTTTGTGTTTATATAGAAAGAATTTATATCTAGCTTGTCAAAAGTCAATTATAAGTTAGCAGAGAAGATATGTTTACACATTTAAGGAAAATGTATAATAAATGTAATCTTGGTTTCTAAAAATAATTTTTTTTCTTAAAACTACCAAATTATTGAAACAAATTATAAAATATAAGTTTGCTTAATTGCTATATTATTATTATTATTAATAATAATACAACAACAACAGGAGTAGTAGTATTCAAATGTTTTCTTTTCTGGTCAGCTCGGTGCCCAGTGTATGAAATTTAAGTAGACTTAACATAATGACAAAAGGAACTTCAGAAAATAGATGTCTTGCTGAAAATTTTTATACAGAAATTTTTGTAGAGGTGACAGAACTTCTGTGACAACTAACTTTTGCCTGTATTTAGGATGGGTATTTGTCTGGTATTGAAAATTCTTTCTATTACCTTCTACAAAAATATATTCTTTCTAATTGTAAAGTGATCATTTAACTACTGATAACTCGTAGCTTATAGGATTGGTATTTTTCTTACTGTCTGTGTAGACAAACATATTTTCACTTGACCTATTTGTTTATACTTCCTGCATTTTGTTTGTTTTCTCATGTTCAAATAACTAAATCGGAAATTTTTTTTTATATATGATTTTTAAGCGGTATCGCCCCAAGCAAGGCAGTAAAGCCAATAAAACACAGTGTTACAGGGTATGGACAAATTAGGAACAAAAACATTAATAATGAGTGGAAAGAGAAAAGATTAATCAGGAGGACAGTAGATAGCAAATGGCATTGCATTTAAATTTTGCAGACTAAAATTGGCTGGAAAGCATGGGATTGGAAGAGAGTTCTACAAGCAAGAAGTGTGAGGAAAGAAACTGTTAGCATAGAACTTACAGCTACATCTAGCCATCTCAACTGTGAATTGATGAGATCTCAATGCCAGTCTAGCACTGTTTAAATTTATGAAGTTTAGGTACCATAGCAAAGACCTCATCCAAACAATTACCATGAAAGTATTTATAGAAAAGGCACAGAGGCAACCTTATTGTAATGGGTAAGTGACTGAAGCCAAGCTGCCAGATCAGGACCAGTAAAATTGCTGATTCTTCTTTAGGTAAATAGCAGGGGCACCAGACCATATGTGGCAGCAATATTCTAAGCATAATGGTAGACTTATAGATAGATTCTGGAGTGAAAAATTGTTTTGCATGACACAGTGAACCAACTTTATTAACAGCTGACCTTGCAATGGATTCACTATAGTCTTTCCACTTCATGTTAGTTGAGTATGTCAGCCTGAGAAAGTGCAATGACTCACTTTCCTAGAGGTTAGCATCAGCTATGCTGATGGAAAGCAGAGAGGGGTCTCTCAGATGATTAATGGAGAGAAGTTTTGGAGGTGTTAAAATTAACAAGTTATCTTTTGTTAACGACAGATATGAGGTCATTTTGGACATCAGCTACCATTTTGACCATGTCAGAATAATCAACCTTACTATTCAGACAGGAGTAAATGGTTATGTCATCAGCATAGATGCCAAGTTGAGAGCTGATGTCATCAGGAAGGCCATAAATGAAAATTCAAAACATAGTACGAACAAGTATGGAGTTTTGGGGTACCTCTGCATTAGTACGAAAGGATGTAGATAAGTTGCTGTTCATGATAACTTTTTCATTTTGTGATTTGATAGGAAAGATACTGTAACTGTTCAACTTGTGGAGAAGACCTGTATGCCAAACCATGTCAAAGACTTTTGAGATATCCAAAGTTGTAACCCGAGCATCAGTGTTTTTATCTAGAACATACTCTTTCTGTAATTATTGTTGGTACTTAAGTAGTTGATATGGAGAAACAAAAGTCACATTGCTTGTCTAAGAAAAGGCTCTGTGATGAGAGATGCTGAACCAATTCGGTATTGATTAGGGCCTCTAGAAATTTCCCCAAAAGTGGTAAAAGGCTAATAGGCTGATAGTTGGAAGGGTTGGACAGTTCACCAGAGTTTTTAAAAACTGGAACAGCAGATGATGACTTGCAGAAGGCAGTGAGGCATTTATTATACAGTTTAGAGAGAACAGGAGCCAGTTCAGGAGCACACTTCTTAATGGCTATTATAGGGATACCATTGGATCGACATACTTTGTGTGGATCTAGGTAGAGATGATAGCAGAAACCAAGGAAGGGGTTATACACATATCACTTAACAGAGATTCAGTTCTAAGCTGGAAGTTAGGCAGGGATACTCCAGATTAGATGAGGGTAGAGTTTGAGGAGAATTTACAGGCAAAGTATTCAGCTTTATCAGCAGAGGATGATAGCACCTGAAATCAATTGAAGAGAGGAGGAATAGACCTTGCACCTATTTAATACCCTGTTACAGACCCACCAGTAATCTTGAGAACCAGAGTTGATAGAGGCTGTATGTTGCCTCATTCTCTTGACAAACAGGGATTTAGCTCCTTTGAAGACTCGCTCACTTTTATTACAAGCAGTAATGAATAGGTGTCTGTTGTGACGAGAGCTGTCACGCTGGTATAGCCAAAAATAGTGATTTCCCTGCATGCTTGGCCATGCTATAGTGGCTAAGCATGCTGGTGTGAACTATGGAGAGGATTGAGGTTTCACCTGGTATTTCTAAGGGATGAAAGCATCCAGTCTGGCTATGACCCAGGAAGAAACCTCAGTGGCCCAATTTTCAATTGGGCAGTTAAAGATGTCAGTCCAAGAGGCATCATGAAGAAAATCATGAGGTGAGTCCCAATCAGAATGCTGGTAATGGAAAGAGGTCTTATGGATAGGGCATTCCTGTTTAATGGATAATTGGAATGAAACCTCAGAGGATACCACAGAGTGGTCAGTTACCAAGAGGGCAGTGTTATGAAGCTCGGCAAGAGCATGGAGAGGAGGTGAGAAATAAATGCAAACAGATTGGTAACTCATAGTTCTATAACCCTTATTTTTCTTTTATTTTGTCCTTTGTGAATATGGATAATCATGGCTCTCCCCAACTTCCTGCCTTTTGTTGTCTGAAATAACATCTGATCATTTACTAGCATTCTTTGTCCTACCATCCATTCACACAAATCTTATTAAGTTGCTCATGGTTTCTTTAGCCAGCTTCTGTTGCTATAAGTATGTTCTTTTTCCTCATATGTCTTAGGAATCTTCTTTGTTGTTCCTATTTTCATTACGGCTTACTCATTGCTCACATGTTCTGTTAATGATATTCTCAGCTTTTGTAAGTAGAGCCACATGTCCCTTCAAGTCTCTTCCTTATTTTTAAGGAAGACTGTCCAGCATTGATTTCCATATAGAAGATTGGATATTACACAGCAGTTTAGCACTCCTTTTCTTTGTTTCTAAGGATATTTTCCTATCTTTAAATACTTTGCTTAGTTTCTAGAAAACCTCTTTCACTATTCTTATATCTTTTGGATTTTTGTGTCACACTTCTTATTTATTACTACACTACCCAAATTTCTGTATCTATATGATTATGATCCTCCAATACATAGCTCATACCTTAAGCCATCTCTCTTGTTTACAATCCTGCATTTTATCTTATTGTTAGTACTTATTCCTTTCTTCTTGCTTTCCTTTCCAACCTTGTCTAAGAGTTCTTTCAGTTTTTTTTTTTTTTTCTGAGTCTACCATCAACACAGTGTCATCCATATATCTTATGTTAAGATTGTCTGCCAATAATAAATTCTGGTAAGCCTTGTTCTCTGAGGATCATTTTGCTTTATAGATTAAATAAATGCCATGAGAAACTACATTCTTGTCTTCTTACTCATTTATGTTTTGGGTGTTCACTGAAATCATTCTTTGTCTTCATGCAGGCCAGTAAAAATTACAAATCACTGGAATATCTTTCCTATGTAACTGAAGTTTTTCTGTTATGTTGAGTATCTCTTTATATCACTCTGTCAAATGTATTCAGGTAATTAAATATAACTATATTACATACTATAATATATTAAAACACTGACAATGTTGAATGATTCATTATAAGAATATATAGAGGTATAGTGTTGGTTCATAATCATTCAGTGCCATACAGGGAAAATATTTTCTTTTTTATTTTTTAAGTAAATTTTGGGATCATTATGCTCATTATTTTATAAAACTATGAATAAATCAGATTTTATCTTTTGCTTTTTAAACAGATATAGCATCAATCTGCAGCCTTATATATATATATATATATATATATATATATATATATATCATACTTATTACAAAACCCAGGTTGTGTGTGTGTGTGTCTGTTTATATATTGGATCGGATTTCCTACATTTTTCAACTGATTTCAACAAAACTTCACAGGACTACGTAAAATTACCTTGTGGTGGTTCTGACAGCACCAAAAATTGGGAAAACACAATTGTTTTTGCACGAAATCAATTTGAAAACATGATTAAGAGGCATCACTGTTGCCAGAATGAAAGGGGGACAACTCATATCGAGTTTTACTTATTATAAAACCCAGGTTGTTTGTGTGTGTTTGTTTATATATGGGATCGGATTTCCTACATTTTTCAACTGATTTCAACAAAACTTCACTTTTTGGGCAGGTAGTGTTTCTTATTGTCGTGCTCACTTTTTTCTTTATTTTTACATTCAGAATGCTTTAAAAATTCTATTTACAAGAGAATTGTATATAATAAAATTCTATTCAATTGGTAGACTCATAACGATTGAAAACAATTTTTTTGTTTGGGTTTGACCAATTCGTAAAAAAAAAAAAAAATTAAAGTATGCGTGTCTGTCAACCTTAAACAATCTTTGTCAATTTTATTTTTCAGTCTTTATGATGGTTGATACTTGATCTATCTCTTACTGTTACATCCCCGGGCAATGCCGGGCTCTACTGCTAGTATATATATATATATATATATATATACACACACACACACAAAATGCTAACATTTAGCTAATAGATGTTTTGAAAATTTTGTAATGTATCTCTCTTTTAAATGTAATGGTTATTCTTATGAATGTGTATTTAAATAATTTTTTGAGGAAAATTTTGCATGCAACCAGTTGAAAGCTGAATTGTCTATATTTGAAATTATTCAGATAAAAATAAAACTGCCAAATAACTTTTATTGGTTGTGTTGGGAACTAAAGCAGTCATTTATTGACTAACTCTGATGTCCATCATGCTTGATAGTCACTCCTGTACTAAACATGAGTTATGTCAGTTGGTAGCTAGGTCCAGTTTTAAATACTGGAAATACAGGTTTTAAGAAATTTAAAGTTCTCTAAAAATATTCATGTAGATTTTTGTAAACCTGGAGAAGTCTCAAGTTGGAAAACTTATGACCTGGTTTTAATAAGTTTTAATCTCAAAGTGAATCTCTTAATCTTCTATAACTGTGAAATATCCAATTGTTTGCTGTATATATTTCTGGTTTGGAATGTAAAAGCAAATGCTAATTGTTTTATACACTTCATGTACAATGGAATGCTGAAAAGTTTTCTATCTAATCAAGAAGGGAATGACCCTGAGTTTTGAAATGTATATGGTAGTCATCCTGCAGATAATGCATCTGGTACATCATTTCTCAAGTTCCTTTAACCCTTAAAAGAAATAAAATGCTGGTGTTTTGTCATTGAAATACTGTGCCATTGCTGTCACCTTTAAATAATTCAAAAATGTTCTCCCATTCAAATTCCTTTTGCAGTCTTGAAACGGGGAAATGAATGAAGTAAGCAGATGCATCTCGAAAAGAAAATGCCTCTCCACATCTCTACTCATTATTTTTCTTTCATTGTCTCCTTTTAATCAGCATAGCCAATTAGAGTAGTATTCTATACTGTTTAACCTTTTTGAAAGTAGTCATCAAAATACCTTCCTTATTCTCAAAAACCATGACAATGACTTTTCCGTCTAATTTGAATTGGCAGTGAAGAAGTCGAGTGCTTCCACTGCATGGACTGTTGTTCAATTTCTGGATCATAGTATATAATTGTCTTTTATGAACAGTGACAAGTTGTTCTAAAAAATTCCTTGAAAATGCTGCAAGATTAACTTGGAGTTACCATGATGTTTTTTGGTTGGTTTTCAACCATTTGGCCACTTCCTTGGCTGATAGTTTCAGCATGTCCAACTGTTCATAAATTATAAGAACAGTGTGTTTACTGGATATCTCTAGTGTCTCAGTAATTCTTTTGGTCAAGATTCATCAATCTGCCCAAATTAGGTGATGAACATGATCAACAATTTCAGGAGTCAATAGTGTTAAAGGCTTCTAAACCTTACTGCATTTGGGATATTACTCTCTGCACTTGAAATTGATGTACCAATTCTTCACAGTTGAGTATGATGAATTCTTGTCTTCCAATGTTTGCATCATACACTATTGGATTTCTTTCGGAATTTCTTCTATTGGAACAAGAACTTCAAGATAGGCCTGAAGTTCAACACTTGAAAATTCTACAATCTCTGTCATCATGATTCAGCCAATGATTTGAAATAAATTAAAAAAAAAAATTAAGCACAAGGATACTGCAAATTGGCAGAACTTTATAAACACTCTTTCCAGTTACAGTGAAAATAATGCTTAGATTTTTAGAAAGGGGTTGGGATGAGAACTTTTCAGCACTTTATAATTGTTAATACAATGGAAAAAAATGATCATTGTGTATAATGCAAAATTTAAGAACCAATGAAGATTCTTATTTTGTAAATTGCTGAGAAGCCATTAGTATCTACAGATTTTTATTTAAAAAAAAAAGTTTTTTATTTCACTAATAGTAGGTATACTGGATTTTTGTTAACATCCTGATGTGGTTAAGGTTATAAATAAAAAAGCTCTCAATTCTGAAGCCTTCTAGTGTTTTGTGCTAGTTGGGACTTTTTTTGTTTGTGCCAATTACTTTTTTTTTCTTTACTTTATTTGAATTTAACATTTTCATTGGTATATTAGTGGGATTGACTTACTGCTTTGATTTAAAAATTGAACTAAGTTTTGAATTATATATTAAGGCTTGTAACCTGAATTCAAAATTTACTGTATGCAATATCTCTCTCTCTGTGTGTGTGTGTGTGTGTGTGTGTATATATATATATATATATATATATAATGTGTGTTTATACTTTGTTTCATTTTTGGTATTTTTATCTGACTTTCTAAAATGATAAATTCATATTATTTCATTTAGACAAGTTTCCTTGTCTCTCTTTTTTTCCAGCTGATGTCTCAAGAATAGCTACAATATATAATGCTGCTAAAAAATTGTGAAATGAGAAGGATGAAGAAATTAGTTTTTGAGATCAATATATGTTATTTTGGTACAGATGAGTTTAGAGCCTGAAATTGTTCATTTTTATATATATATATATATATATATATATATATATATATATACCTCAGTCATTGGCTCACATGTTGGAGAAGACTTCTCTTAATTACATTTTTTCAATATCATATTTTATACAATTTTTCATGTACTTTTATTTTTTAATTTTATTTTATAACTGCTTATTCCTGTATTTTTATATTAAAGATGAATTTACAGTATTGTTTATTAAATAAACTAAAGGGTTAACACAATCAAATTTTTCAATTACTAAAAACTGGTATTTGTATTATGAAGTAGTTCTGAAAATAATTGTAAATAGTATGTTTATTTAGGTTTATTATACAGAAACATCAAATATTAACAATTAACATACCCAATCTTGGATATTTTTTTATAAAGGTGAATGGAATACACCACCTTGTAGAAATTTACTAATCTTATTTTCACAATCAAATTTTTATTAACTAACAAATGATGGTAAAATTTTCAGGATCTATTTATATGGACACTATATTGTGAGTTTCAGTTTATAATATCTATCATTGTTAAACATTTAATAACTTTCATCAGTCTTTCAGCTGTTGATGTTCACTTTTCCAGTTTTAACTTTAACATTACTTGCAGCAGTTTTTTTTTTTTTTTTATTTCCTAAGAAACTTCTTTTCTTTAATATTGTTCCCCATTATTATATCTATCTATTTTAATAATCAACTAAAAGTTTTCTATTGGATTAATATCTAGAGAATTTAGGAGTCATTCAGTTAATTTGTTGTCTTTGAAACCTCTTTGGAAAGGTTGACAAGTCATATTTACTGAATGTGAAGGAGCATTGTCCTGCATGAATATTCCCTTTAACTTGATTTTGACGTATCATTCAAAAGATATGTTGTTCAAGAACTTGTAATAATTCTCTGCAGTAATCTTGTTGCCATCATCAATTTTGAATGAAACTTTAATTTGACTCCTCCAAAATATGTTTCAACAAACATGGACCTTTGTGCCCACATAAAAACTGCTGTTATTAGTTAAAATAACAGCCTTTTAATGACACCACTGTTATTTTAATTACCTTCAATCCCTGGCAATGTTTATCATTTTAAAAAATGATGAGAATTATGATAAAAGTGAATTTATACATTGTTTTGTTAAGAATTTACAACAAAAATATTAAACACTATTTATAAATTATTTATTTACAAGAATAATTTTACATTTGCAACATTCTAAAAATGATTACAATTATATTAAGACTATATTAAAATGCAATATTTATCATTTACCATTTTTTAAAGAAATAAATATGAAAACAATTTTTTTATTCATAAATTTATAAACCTTTACTAAATTATTAAAATATATGAACCAACTATAAGGAAATCCTTATTTCAAATTTTATAAAATTTGAATCAATTGGCAATTGACCAATGTTTTGCCAACCATTACAATGAACAATATATATAATAAATAATTACTGTAAATAAACAATCTAATAGTGTTTATTATTTTTGCTGTCAATTCTAAAGAACAAAGAAAATGTATAAATTTGCTTTCATATGTTTAGGTATTATTACTATTCTAGTTATTACTTTTTAAAACCATAAACATTACCTAAGAGTGAAGGTAGTTAAAATAAAAGTGGTATCATGGGAAAAACCATCCTTTTGGCATTGTTTTTTTTTTTTTTTTGTCTGGCAAAAAAGTCCATCTTTGTCCATTATTCTATCTACCTCCTATTATCTTTTTAGCTGTGTTGACTACTTCCATGAAGCATCTAACCAACTATTAGGCCTGTCCAATTTAGTTCTACATTCATCACTAAAAATTACTGTTGAGAATTCAGTTTTCATGTATTTTTTTTTTTTTTTTTCCCAACTTAGATATTTCTCTTTCTGATGTTTTCTTCATGCTGGCAATTTGGTTATTTTCATATCTAAATGTAAAAACTTGTGCAGTATTTCTCTATGTACATGTAATACAACTAAATACCAAATAAGATAAGTAAATATTGTTAGCCATTCAGTATAACAGCATTTAATGAAATTACTTATTGCATATATCTGTTATTATTGATGGGAAGATGGGAATTCTTAGCATTAACCCAGTCAAATTGCAGATACACAAAAATAAAAAATTGTGGATTTGTTATATTGAGTGTTTCTACAACTCTACCATCAGTCATGTGGTAGCTACTTATAACAGCAGAGAAGGCATAATCTTTTTACTGAAATAGGAGTAACTGTTCCTACTTTATGGTAATGACTGGAGCTTGTATTGATGTTGCTTTAAAAAACATAAGTACTAGAAAATGTTCAGAGGCAACACCAGTCATCAGAGATATTTCATGACTCTTTATGACTGTAGTGTAACTAGTCAAATCTAAGTCAAGTGTATCATTATCTTTAGGAAACTTATTTTGAACTTGTATGCGTGCCTAGTCCATAAGCAGCAGTATCAGTTGATCAAGCTACATGCTACCAGAAAGTGTTCTCAACATCAGTATTACATATTGCATACCTGTTAAATTTTACCATCCTTCACTCTATCAGTTTGGCGAGTGCTCAAGTCTATCAATGGCAGACTTTGTGTTTGTATCATATTTCTTTATTAGGTGTGTTTCTTTTCAGAAAGAAAAACAGTGAAAAAAGAACAGTTACTAATGTTCACTCTCAGTTAATATATTTAATATCTTATTACTAAAAAGCTAGAGATTAGAGAAAATTAAGACTTGCAAAATTTTAAGCGCATTTAATAAAATCTGGGTATACTTGTTTTTAATTGGGTGTTAACTGTACTGGCAAAAAAGTGTAAAAAGGATTGAGTTTTCAAACATAATGCAGATTTTTGACCACACATTGACTTATGTTATGATCATTTCCCCATCTTCAAGTGGTAATATATATCATCAGATTCCACACTAACAATAATATTCATTGGTTTAGAATAGGTACATCCACTAATTTGCAATACCTAAGGTTTAAAATTATTTTTAAAAATTAAACTTTCTTCAAGCTTTCATTTTAGCTTTAATTGAAAGCTAATTGATTAAATTTACTATTTCCAGTAAGCAAAATACACTGTAGTATACTTCAAGACAGAAACTATATTGGAGTTAGATTCACTTTTTTTTTTTTTTTTTTGTGGCTAAACTAGCTGATTAGATATATTTTTTATTTTAATTTTTTTAAAAAATTTTGTCATTACAATGTAATTTTCTTAAAAAATACTTTGTATTTCAAAATTAAATTATATTGATTGGAATCTGTGTGTGTGTGTCCTGCAAAATAGCTGATGAGCGCTTCACCTTCTTTTTTTTTTTTTTTTTTTTTTTTAAGACATTCATCACAGTGTGATTCTATGTATTTAAAAAAAATTTTCCAAGAATAAAATATACTTTTTGGAAACATTTGAGGAATATTAGCTGATTTAAAAGTATAATTAATCTGATTTGAAATAAATATTATTTACTTTAAGTTGAAAATAACAGAAATGGATTTTTAAAACAAACAGTAGTGGTACTTGTCAATGTTCGTAAATCACTTAACAAGTGCTTCTGAAGGTGTTGGCAGTTTCCTTGTTCCGTGGAGACTTTATCTGTTAAAACATAATTTAAGAAAATGATGAGTGAAGACATTTTTTTTCTTTCTGATAATCTTGTGCATGATCACCTATACTTTCAAAATGAACACCTACACATGAAAAAAATTTTTGTTTTTAAATTTAGTGCATGATAATTTGTATTAAGCTTTTCAATTTTCACTTCGTAAATATAATCTTCACTTAATAACTTAATCTAACAAAGACAGAGTTTTGAATTTTTAAAAGATTTTTGAAACTTTATAAATTATTATTAAAGAAAAAAAAAGAAAACAATTCTTGTAAAAATTCATTATTCATTGAAAAAATTTTTTTTCTTCAGACTATAATGTCCTTGATATATTTTACTTATAAAAAGAATTAAAAGCTTATCTAATTAGATACTTTAATTGTGGTTTTTATTTTGGTATTCGGAGCAGATTTTCTGGAAAAGGCATTAAAATTTCCAGTTATCTCAGTTACACTGTTGACACATAATAAAGCAAGACTTTTAATTAAAATTTGGAATGTGTTAGAAAGGAGTTAAAAAAAAAAATTTTTTTTTTTTATTTAAATAATTAAAAAATACTTTGGTCTTTCCTCTTAATAGTAACATAAACATTTTGACAATAAAACTTTGTTTTTATTAAGTTTGGTGCCTTTTTCATTATGCTATACTGTTTTTTAGCAAAAAAAAAAAAATAGTATATGTACCTAGATAGATAATTTTGGAAGAAACTTTTCTGAGAGCATTTTAGAAAAAAATTAACATGTTAGATTATTAACTCCACTTTCTAAGTTTCAACTCTCAGGACAACATACAATAGATTTCTTTCATGTACCTTATGGGTCTAAGAATTGAGCTGAAGAAAGATATTTTGATGAGATAATTTTTTATGCATTAAAATTTTGTGTACTCAATCACATGACTTGGAGTAATTTTAGAAATTATTTTCATAGTGTTAGGTAGGTACCTACCCACCCACCTCCCCCAAAAAAAGAAAAAAAAAAAGATACTTAAGGTTTAAAATGCATTTGAAAAATCTTCCTTGAAGCTATTTTTAGTTTTAATTTCAAGCTAATAGATTAAATTTAACATTTATAATAAGCTTTTGCTGTATTTCAAAGCAAATTTAAATTGATTGGAATTATTTTATTTTAAATTGCTAAAATCTGCCATATTGTCAAATCTGTCTCTTTATTAAATTCTTTCAAAAATAAAATATACTTTTCCGAAACTTTATTTGAGGAACATAACTGATTTAAAGTTTAATTAATCTGAATGAAAACTTATTTACTTTCAGTTTAAAATATTGCAAAAAAAAAAAAAAAAAACGCATTTTTTTAATGGTGTTATTATGTGGTGTTGATACATTTATTGATAACCTGGCAATTGTGAGATTTAGGTAAGAGGGGAAATTATTTTTTTAACTACCCAATAATCTTAAAAATTTTAAATATTTTAAACATTTTAATATTTTATTGAATTTTAGGTACTTTGGTTTCATGTTCTTATGAAGATGCTTGTTGATGAAATGTTAGAAAATTACCAATAAAAAAAAAAAACTTTTGCAAAATTTTGAAGGTTCTAAAAAGGGTTAAAAAAAATAATATATAGTCCTTTGCTCTTTTCTCTTAATAGTAAAGATTGATTTTTTTTTTTTTTTTCTTTTTTTATTGAATCTTTGGAGGTAGTTAATATTATGAAACCTTTGTTTGCTTGTGTTTCTATTTGAAATTTTGAAAATTACGAAGTTTGTTGCTTATCAAAAAACTTGAGTCTAATGAGAGAAAAAAAAAAATGAAAATGCACATTAAATTCTACTAAGACCAACCTAATAAGTTCTTATATTTTATGATAGGTTATAGATTTATTTTTAAAGGGACAGAATTTTTATATTGAATTTAATATGAAATTAAATCTCACATTCTCAAAATTATTGATGCAATTCAATTTGTTTTCTAAATTTTAGGAAATTGACAAATCTTCCTCAGCTATCTAAAATCTATCCTAACTTTTGTAATTCCAAAGAAATTATCAAGTTAATGAAAAATTTGAAGATAATTGACTACTTTTACCTTTTTAGACATTTGTCAATTAGAATGATATTTGAAAAGTAATAAGATTATAGGTTATGAAAACTGTCAATTCAAGAGTTTTAAACATGCTTTGTTTTGTGCTGGGCAGTTTGCCATCTAAAGTGTTAATGAAACTACCAGGGATATTGAATTTATTCATTTTTTTTCTCTTTTGATTTGTACTTAGAAAATTAGGTGTGCTATATTCTTTTATATTTGAATATTTGTTCTCTTAATGTGTATGGCTGCATGTAATCTTGACTGTTTTGGTTGAGGTAATGTACCTAATGGCCCCTGTCCTGCTGCATATGAAAGTAGATATATAGAATAATGGGGACATTTTATTGATAGATTGAAATTGAAGACAGAGGTATTTGGAGTTTTTGTGGATGGTAAATGACTTATCAGGCTACAAGGATTTGGCTGGTGTTTTGTCAGAATGCCATGTCAGAAGAAAAAAAAATATAATATTGCCATAATATATTTCATTGAACATTTTTATGAAAAATAAACAGACAGTGGGCAGAAAATATGGATGGTAAGAGTGAGAAAGATGACTGGTGCATTAATTTTTTATTTTGTGAGATTATAGCAAATATAATCTTAAGTAGTATGCTTAGATGCATGGATCTAATCATGTATCTGATAGATCAATTTTTCTGTTTATTTGTTAGTTCCACTAAAGCCCAGAAACTGATAGCTAGTTGTTGTTGTTTTTTTTTTTTTTTTTTTTTTTTTGTAAAGAGAAAAAAAAGAATTACATATAGACCTGATTAGCTTTTATCTAAAAGCTAATTCTTCTTAATTTAAGAAACTTATTTAAGTGTCATAAGCTTATCATTTTCATGAATGATTTTTACATGATAATGTTAGAACATTTGTCAAAATTTAATCCCCAACACTTAACCATTTTATTTTTTTATCTCATTTTCTCTCTTGTTTATTGTATGAAAGTGCAAAAAAAATTCAATACAAAAAAATGCATAAAACAGATACTGAAATAACCTGAAGAGACTTTTGAAAATTTATTTTTGATGGAATTAAATTTATTCTAAAAGCTATGTTGTTCTCATTCATGTTATTTATACATGGATTGTTGATTTGCTATGGATGTTAAAATTTTTTAAGTTGAAACCAAATTTGCCAATATTTATTTTTGTAAATCTAATGTTTTTATTTTAATTTTTATTTTAATAGGATGAAGAAGATGAAATTAAACTGGAAATTAATGTTTTAAAAAAGGTAAGTTCTTGATATTCATTTAAAACAATATTCAATAAATTAAGAGAAGTTCAAGTGACCTCTGGTTAGCTGACTCTAGAATGTTCATCAGGGCCAGGTGTCTGATAAATCTGAACTTATCAGGTCCCATATTTATACTCGTTCTGAGCAAACACTAATTCTATCTTTTAAATTTGAAATTCTTAACACACTAGAGTTTTATTATAAACATCACAAGGTTTTAATTTAGAACTGGTTAATTTTTTTTAATTTATAATTTAAATAATACATAAGTGGAGTATATATATCTAATTGGATTTTGTAAACTACAAGACACTTTGATACATGTGAGTAGAATGTAAATCCATGGAAATATTGGAAGGAAGGATATGAAATTGGCAAAAACGTTCTATCCTATATGAGAAACGTTTCCTTTTAAAAATTGGTATTTTTAAGATGGCAGAATAGGGAAACTCTGAAGAAAGGTGTAATATTTCCAGGTGATTAGTAAGATATGTCCTCACCATCACTGAGATATCAATTTGTGTAATATCATGTTTTGCTATTTTTATTTTTTTGTTTTAATCTCCTATCTACAAAAATCTTAAAAAATGAATATCAAGTTTTAATTTGTTTTGCAAATTAAAAAGACAAATTGTTAAAAGAAATATTTTCTGTTTGATATTTGCAGTTTATTTTGAACTAATTTATTATCCATGATGCCAGGCCATATTTTATATTATAGTATTAATTAGGTACCTCCTCTGATTTGGTATACCTAAGGTTTAAAATTCATTTTTATAAATGAAAAAGCTTTCTTGAAGCTTTCATTTTAGCTTTAATTGAAATTTAATACTTTAGCTTTCAATTAAAGCTAAAATGAAAGCTTCAAGAAAGCTTTTTCATTTATGAAAATAAGTGTAATTCTATGTATTAAAAAAAATCTTCCAAAAATAAAATATACTTTTCAGAAACTTTATTCGAGGAATATTAGCTGATTTACAGTATAATTAATCTGATTTGAAACAAATGTTATTTACTTTAAGTTAGAAATAACAAATGGATTTTTAAAAGAAACAGTAGCAGTGATATACGTGCTTCTTATTGTCCGTCAATCACTTAGCAAGCACTGATAAGGTGTTGACAGTTTTATTGTTGTTTTACAGAGACTTTATCTGTTAAAACATAATTTAAGAAAATGACAGGTGAACACATTTTTATATAATTTTTAAGTAATCAGTAATCTTGAAAATGTTAAATATTCTCCGTTATCTAATTTTAGGAATGCTGACTTTAAATTTACTATCATGATTGATCTTATTTTTGCTAATGTTGTGTATAGTCATCCATACTTTTAAAATGGGCACTTTTATACACACACAAAAAATTTTTTTTTTAAATTTTAGTGCATGATGATTTGTATTAAGCTTTCCAATTTAACTAATAAAACAAATTTGGAGGATGCCATTTAATTTCTAGAAATTTCATGAAATTAAGTGAGTGATTGGTAACAGATGAAAAAAAAAATTTTTTTTACCTAGATTTTCTAAAAATAATTTCCAAAATAAGTTCATTCATTTGTGAATAAGTCCTGAAAGTTTAATTAAATTCCAACAGTTATTTGATTTTTGCAAAAATTTCCAAATCAATGTGTTATTTTACCAGGAAAAAAGGTGCTAAAATTTCTATAGCTCTGTTACACCATGCATAAAAAAGATTTTTTAACCAAAATTTTGAATGTGTTAAAAAGGAATAAATTTTTTTTAAAATATAAAAAATACTTTGGTTATTCCTTTTAATAATAACATAAACATTTTGATGATAAAACTTTGTTTCTATTAAGTTTGGCGCCTTTTTTTCATCATGTGTCTTTTAGCAAAAAAGTGGAGTACCTAGTATTAATCTATGATACTTCAAAAGATGAATGGCTCAGTGAAAAGTGTGCAAAGATAGAAACACTGAACAACGAAGATATGGTAGACTTGAATAAAAGAATTAACAGCAAAGACATGCTCCTTGATAGGATGCATAAAATCTAAAAAGGAAATGCTCATAATAGGGAAAAAATACTTCAAAGTTAGAAAAAATACATGTGTGAACTCTTTCATCATGAAAGAGGGAAACCTATAATACACAAAAACCTGAAAGGATCTAAAATATTAAAGTTTGTGGTAAGACCAAGATAAACAGTAACAAACTAGCAGGAGCAGATTGGATTGTAATAGAGATGCTATCAGTTTTATATGATTTCTGCATTGACATATTTACAGAAATAATAAATGAAAATGAAATTTAAAACAGTGTTGATATACTGAAAAACTTTAGATCTATCTTCATAGTGCTGTCTGAGAAACCAGGTGCAAATGAATGTGAGCTCCATCAACTTAATGCTTATTCAGATAAATAGAGTTTGTAGCAGAATTAGACCAGAAAAAGGGGGCAAGAACAATATTTCTTTGTTATGGCCACTGGAACAAGAAATTCTTTCAGTGAGCAATGCAAATACAGAAAAGCACCTATACCTATGTATACCTCCTGGACTACACAAATGTGTTAGGTACAGCCCTCAAGATCCATTCAAACTTCTAAGAAATGTTGATTTATTTAGGAAAGATATTGGAATCTGAAACATTTATTGGTAACAAAATGCCTGTATACAGAGGAGGGCTCAGACTAACTTCACCATCGTCCTACAAGTGAAAAATTTAAAATTGTCCAAATTAAAATGTTTAGAAAATAAATAAATAAAGAAAAAAACTAAAGTTGTTTTTGTATATCTCATATACAAGAATTTAATTTCTTTGCTGATTGTTTCATTTATGATGATGTGGTTGATGACTAAATTTGCCACCAACATGAAAATTCAGGACAAGAAGCTTCCAGTTTCACCAAAACCTACTCCTGTCAACCATTGCCTATTGCTGTTTGGCTTTGCAAGAGTTGTTTGGGGATGAAAAAAAAATCAGAGTAGAAGAAAATGTTGATGGCATGAATTTGTTTAAGGTGGACCTGAAGTTGCCAAGAAGTGACCTACACACTTGATATCACGACCTTCCTCTGTGGCACATATGGAATGAATGAGAGCTGCCATCCACTCTGTTATAATTTTGAGTGGTGCCTTCTGTAGCATGTCCGGCATATGTAGCCCTTTCATCTGTGGTTCAACCATTGAGATTGTTGTAATCATCATCTGCTTGTTCCACCACAATAAAGAGTGATTATCAGAGGAATGCACACATATGTATTTTTCACTGGATGTTTGAATAAACAGTTTGTCATCAAATATACCATATTATTATTATTATTATTATTATTACTTTAGATACCAAATAATGAATAAGAAAATAATAAATGTATAAAATTATCATCAAATATATGAAAACATTTTTATTATTGTTAAAGATATTTGAATGATAAATAATAGACAAAATTAATTATTCTGATATGAACCAATAGTAAAAAACAAAAAAAAAAGACAAAATAACTTTATAACTCAAAACACTTTTCTTACAAATTTGAAAATGCATCCTTCTTGTCCATGAAAAATGTTGTTACTACAATCAGTAAATAAGAAACAAATAAAAGAATAAAATTATTGGCAAATGTTATTAAAAATGTTTGAATGATAAATGATAGGGAAAGAAATAAATAGTCAAAGATAGACAAAACAAACGTGACTCAAATTACTTTTCCTACAAATTCAAAAATTATGTCCTCTTTCATAAAAAGAGAATGTTATGCTTCAATATTATAGAGTAGAATTAATCATGCCAATGTATAAGTAATTTAACAAATACAATGCATTAAATGTTCATAATATAATAATTCTTAGTGATAATAGGCATTTTTAATAAAGTTAAAAAAAAAAAGAAATCAAACAATTGATTTATACCTCAACTTAAAAATAAAACAAATATGTATTTTAATAAGTAAAGATTATAAATGCATAATAATATAACAAAAACTATAATATAAAGAAAAACATAGTCTGTCTATATTTCTGAGATGAGGTATTATGTACAGTATTTACATTAGTCTGACTATTGTCCTCATCTTTGTTGCCATATTTGTCACAACGTTTTGGCCGTTGTACGCTCCGGCCTTCTTCAGGTGGTTGGAATTCAAGGACACATGGCACAGTGGATAAAGGCGTTGGTTAGATCCAGTGACAGACCCAAAGAATGTGAGTTCAATACCCAGTTAAAGCAGTGGAGAACTTTCAGAGGAAAAATTAGCAGGAGATAACTGATAACTGACATCCATCAAACATGGCACGTGGAACAGTCTACCCCAGTGATCGAAATAAAGGGTTCAGTTCGAAATTCCAACCACCTGAAGAAGGCCAGAGTGTACAACGGCCGAAATGTTGTGACAAATATGGCGACAAAGATAAGGACAATAGTCCGACTAATGTAAATACTGTAAAGAAAAACATAAATGAATAATTAAAATAATTAAGACTTCTCTTTTAAAATATGACCTTGCTTTTTTTTTGTTTAGTAATGAAAAAATGCATGTGTTCACTCTGACATTAGCATCTCTATGCATTAAAGCTAAAATATATAAGTTTTAAAAATTAAATACAAAAACAAATTAAATTTTATAATTTTTATAAAAATTACAACTTTTTTTTTTTCATTTAAACATTTCAGTTAAATCACTTAAAATAATTTTACAAAAAATGTTATTAATTTTCATGCTCAGAGTAATTTTTATTTTTTTAAAGAATTGTCCTTTGTGTCAATTCTCCCTAATGAATAGTGCATTATAACTATTTATAATGCCAAAATTTTTTTAAAGTCTATCAAAAAATTTTTTCGTTTACAATGACCTACTTCATGTCATGACTAAATGTTTTTAGATTCTCCTTTGAGTTTTAAATTTGATTTATGATAAACAGAAAATAAATCAAATGTTGGATGTTAATTCAAGATTTTTAACCAAAATTTTACAGAG
Organism: Acanthosepion pharaonis; assembly: GCA_903632075.3. Lineage (NCBI taxonomy): Eukaryota > Metazoa > Mollusca > Cephalopoda > Sepiida > Sepiidae > Acanthosepion > Acanthosepion pharaonis. The sequence goes on along the minus strand of CAHIKZ030001391.1, from coordinate 946,812 downwards.
AAAAATATAATTTTCATGCTATTTTTATGAAATTTACAATTAAATCCACATATTTTTCTCATTTAATGATGAATAATATTTTTTCATTTGGGTTTGATTCACATTTAAAAAAGAAATGCATAAGTTTTTGGGTGTGTGTATTCTCCTTTGATTAAAAACCTACCACTATTGATGAGAAATTAGAATTTTTAAAATTTTTTAAATTAGTTGCTTTTAGAATAAATATAATAGAATTTAAATTAAAAATGTTGTATTGTCATGTGATATAGATAGAAAATGAATTGAGAAAGTAATCAAAAATAGGAAAAGGCATAAGACAAATTGTCATGCATTTTCTCACTAGATTTATTTAACCTATACATGGTGGCTATCCTAAGAGAATGAGAAATCCTACCAAGTTTTATTATTGGTGTACACAGTCTTAAAAATATAAAATACATAGATGATGCTCTTGATGGTAGACACAGAAAGAAATCTACAGGAAAACCTAGACGAGGTAGTAAAGAAAAGTGAGGAAAAAAAAAAAAGGACTAACCATCAATTGTAAAGTAACAGAATTTATGGATGTTAGCAAGAGGAACAGCCCAAGATGAAAGACCTCAAAATCGAGCACATTTAACTATGGGAAGTGTTATAACAGATGGAAGATGTGGCATAAAACTCTAAAGGTGCATTGGAATAGTGAAAGGTTCCTTCTTAATGTTAAGCAAATAAGACTGCTGAAATGCTATGTAATATCATTTCTTCTGTAAACCAGTGAATGCCAAATTTCCTCACAGTTGAAGAGGAGACTTGAGACAGCAGATATGTGATGCTACAGAAAGATGCTGAGAATACCATGGGCCAAACATATGAGCAATGAAGTTTTAAGGAAAATGAGAGCAAAAAGGACATGTTTACTTAGTGGAAACTTCTGGGACTTGGGAGAAAAAAGGGCATGGAGAATTTAATACAGACAGGACATATTGAGGGCAAGAAAGACCAAAGTAAACAGCAAGTAACATACTTAAATATTTTGTGTAAATAGATGGCAGAACAGGCATTGAGAGGGCTAGTAAGGAGAAAAACCTTGCTTAGATCTACAAAAAGTTGTGAAAAGCCATGATTGCCCATATTCTGAAGGGACATGGCATGTAAAAGAATGTAGATTGAAATTGTCTACATAGGGTAGGATCTGCTTAATTGATAGTCTTAAAACATCCTCTACCAAGTATTTCAAGAAATAGAACTTGAGATAAACCTTTCTAAAATGGAAACTATAATCTGGAGTTCGAATAAAAGCAATCAGAATCATCATAAATATTCAGGATGTGAAATCAAGTTGCAACAAAACCAAAGCATTAACTTAAAAATGCACCATGTTTTTGTAAGATTGAAACTCATTATAGTTGTCATTCATAGCACTAAACTCATTCAAAAATATCTAAACCATTAGCTGTGTACAACTGCTTTCTCAGATTAATTGTTAAAAATAACTTTGTACATTTTAGTGATGACTGTACTTTTTAAACCTTGAGGACTGGTGTTACAGAATAATAATAATAATAATAAAAAAAACTTTACCAAATAATAGACCCCCCCCCAACACTTGAGGACATACAGCAACAGCTAAAATGGATAGTGCATGCAGTTCAAAGAAAAAATAATGACAATCAAGATGTTGACATTCTGCACTACTTCAAACAAAAGGTTAGGAAGGTAGAATAATCTATATAGGAAAGACTGATAACAGCGAACTTGAGAAACCTATTTTGCTAAAAAATTGTTTTAAAAGATTTTATAAATTTCAACCAAGAGCAGCACGGGTTGCTTGGTCAATGAATGTGGAATGTTTGCTTATAAGGAAATGCTTAATGTTACAATTACCTAAATGGTTATCAAAAAATGGATCTACCATATATACTCATGTATCATGCAACCTTTGAAGACATAATTTTTAAGCTAATCTGAGTACAGTAAATGGATATATAGTTTTCTCAATGGCATAGCCAGGGCCAGCAGTACATAGGCTAATTTTATATCTTGTGTATAATTCAACCACCTTAAAATTAGCTTCAAAATTAGGTATTCAAAAGTTGCATGATATGCAAGTATATATGGTATTTACACCAAAAACTAATCACAAACGTACAGATATTTTGCACATTATTTTTAGGTAAATCTTTTTAATGTTTTTACAAAACACGTTACAAATTCTGACTTGAAAACTTAAATATATTTTTGGCTGACCTTAAAATCCTGACTTTCAGGAAACTTTAAATTGATATATTTGAGTTAAAATTTTATATCAAAGCTTAAAAATGAAATAGAATTATAAATTACACTAATTAATTTATTTCTTAATATTTGTAATTTAAAAATTTTATTTAGTATTGTTCTCTACAAACAAGTCTTTCATATGTCTCTCTATTTTTCTGGGGGTGGTAGAAAACAAAAGAATTAAAAGTAGAAATATGGAAACTTACAATTCAGATTAATTCATGTAAATAGCATTCCTGGTTACTCATAAAAGGCAAACCTGATACAAAGCTATTAAATTTTGGGAACATCTCTTGAGAAATTATTTCTGTTAATGACTGACAAAACTAAAGGCGAGAGGCAATTGAACTTTCATAAACCATTTTCTTTTTTGTTTTTCACATGGTTTCAAATTACTGATTGTAAATTTTAAAAATGTTTAGTTCATTTTTATCTAACTTTTTATTTTAACTTGAACCAATATTTTCATAAAATAGTTCCACATTATTAGCATTTCATTATGTTTGAAAGATTCTATAATGAAGTGTATTTTAAGATTATTACATGAAAATTAACACTTTAAAAAAAAAAAAAAATTAATGGTGGAATATAATAAACTTACAAATTGTTTTCAACCATAAAGGGAGCTTCATTTGAATTAATCCAGTAAATCAATTTTAAAAAATTTTTTTTTATGGGTGGGTGCTGAAAGTTCTCTTCTTGATCCACTTTCCAAAATCTGGCCAAACATCCAATTTTTTTTTCTTAGGGGCTTTCAACACACCCTCATAATTTAAAATATTGTCATATATGAATCATTCTTGTTTCATTAAATTTATGTTCTCTAGAATTGACAAATTTTGCTGTGTTAACTTTTCAGGGTTTTAATTTTTTCTTTGTTGGTTTGAAATATGAAAAATTTAATTTTATGGTGTTGTTTTTTTTTTTTTTTTTTTTATTTTAAATTATTGCCTTTTATTTATTTTTTTATATATATATATATATATTTTTTTTTTTTTTAAGAAATTGGATATTGACTTACATATAAGTATAATTTGTTAAAAGCATTAATTTTCAAAATAGAGGTCTGAACTCTTGATGATTTCACAAATTTTTGTTTAAATTGAGAAAATAAATAAGCTCATTTTAGGATTTGCCTTATAATTTATATATCTACTTTGCAACATTCAAGTAAAAGCCAGTATTTAAAAGCTAATTTCCAAAGCAAGGTCTCTTTACTTAAATGATACTCACAATTTTTTTTTTTTTTACTCCCATTACTTTCATCTAGCATTATGTCAGACTAAACTAAATTCAGTAAATAGCAATAAGCTTATTTATGTAAACATGTTGATAAAATGTAGCACTGCTCTCTTGTAGTTTAACTGAAATATAAAATAAATATTAAATAAAAAAAAAACAAGAACAATATTTAAGAAATTTTTATTTACATTTTTCTTTGCATTTGTGTAAAAAAAAAAAAAAAAAAATTAAAGGAAAAACATGAGACAAATTAATGTAAACCTTATATTTGAAGAAATGTGGAATTATAATAGTGAAAAGAGCTTCAAGTCACGACTTAATACCTTGTGAAAATAAATTTCAGATAATGAATTCATCTTGAGGAGAAGCATAATAAGTTTGAAAGGAGAAAAAAAATCTAATAAGTTTTTGTATTTTTCTAGTTTATCACCATCAGTACAAATATATTGATTGTTACCATACTCTATTTCAGTATTCCCACCACAGAAATATTGCTACTTACTATGGTGCTTTCATCAAGAAGAGTCCTCCAGGAAAAGATGACCAGCTCTGGGTAAAAAGAAATTATTTTAGTACTACACATTTAGCTTTTTTTCTTTGCAAGTTTTTCATTTCCATAGTGCGTTTGTTTGTTTGTTTTTTTTTGTTTTTTTTTTTTTGTTTTTTTTGTGTGCCATTTATCTAGTTGATGATATAAAATGCAATGTGACTTAATACATTTATTAGTCATACAACCTGATATCCCTACTTCTTCATGTGCTGTGTCTTCTCAGGTCATAGGTGATCATGACTCTCCACAACTTCCTGTCCTTTGTAGCTCTTAATTGTTTTTTGTTATTTCTCCTAAACCCTGTTCCATTTATTTAAATTTCATCAAGTATGTTATGCACTGTTCTCCACTGTCCCTTTTGCCCTTAATCTATCCTGTGAGTATCAGATTTTCCAAGTCTTCTTCATTATGTTTCCCAGAAATTTCAACTCTCTCTTTCTGATGTTAAGTATAAGTTTCCTTTTTGTCATTGCACACGTTTTGTCCATGTTATCCTCAGCATACTTCTGTAGAACCACATTTCTGTGGTGTCAAGTCTCTTCCTCATCTTTGAGATTTTCCAGCATTTGCTGCCATACAGGAGGACAGATATCACATAACTGTTCAGTATTCAATTCTTTGTTTTTTAACAATGTTTTTTTTCTGTCTCTTAATACTCTGCTTAGCTTTTGGAATGCATCTTTGTCTCTCCCAATATGTCTCCAGATTTCAGTTGCACTTTCTGTTAGAACACTTTCTAGATATTTAAATTTTTGTATTTGTTTAATTTTGGTATCTTCAATTTGTAATTTGCATTTTGGGCTCATCCTTTAGCTCACAACCATGAATTCTGTCTTCTTGCAGTTTATATTTAATCCTTTCTTCTTGTTTTCCTTCACTAACTTCTGTAGGAGCTTTTGTAGTTTTCATTTTGTATCTACTATCAACACTGTCATTTGCATAGCTTCTGTTGTTAATATTGTGGCTGCCAATAATGAATCCTGGTATGACATCTAATTATCCCAGAATTGCTTTTCCAGTGAGAAAATATATCCTTGTCTTACAACTCTTTTTATCAAACTACCTGCATATGGGTAGAAAATGAGTTCAGCAGATATCCCTACTTAGTAATGATATATTCTGTTGCCTTTGGTTACCATTACAATATAACCAGGTTGCTAATATATATTTTTTTCTTTTGTTAAAGAGAATATTTAACATTTTTTTTTTTGTATCTCAGAAATTCAAATGTATCATAATTTTTTTTCTCTACAGGTAATAACTATGTATACTAATGCATTTTTATTTTCAATCTTTTGCTCTTCCTATTTTTTCTCTCTCACTGTAAGTTTCTGTATTTCAGTTTTCTCCCTTCTCTCTCTTTAATTTCTTGTTCTTTCATTTGTTTGCTCAAGTAGTAATTTGAAAGAGTTTTGAAAGTCAAGTAATACTCCTGTGTTCTAAACTTGTCGATAAAATGCTGCAATCTTGAACTCATAGGCAAGCTGTTTGTTGCAACTTGTGTTAAATAAAATTTTAATTATTCTAATAGTGAATGGAACATTATTTAAGTTTTCATTCAGAAAGTATTGAATATAGACAAGAAGATACAGAGCAAGATAGTTTTTAGTTTATAATGCAATTGCTAAATATTAACATTGTTGTTTTGTTGGTACAGATAAATTTATTATTATAAATTATTATTGTTTTATTATTTATGTATGGCTATATTATAGAAAATATCTACATATAAAATGCAATGTTTGTGAAATATAAAACTTTTTCTTAGCCTTTTCACAGAATGCACAGATACTACATATAGCCATATGCTAATGGTCAGGAAGTGACACTTTAATCTGAAGTAAACTATAGATATTCTGATTCTAGACAGTAGTGCTGATCCATATGTAATTTCTATCTGAATTTCTGGAATGAGGTGTTATTTACATGAATCCAACTAATAATGTCCTCATCTTTGTTGTATCAACAAAGATTAAGACATTAGTCCAACTGTAAATAATCAAGTCAGTTTTGATGGATGTTACATTAATCATGTAATAAATATGAAACTTCTTTAAAAAGCATGGTTTATTTGGTTTAGAAGAAAATTGACATTTTATGAAAAAACTTAGTTGTAGAGTACTTATTTTGGGGTAATATTGTAACCTCCACTACAATAATAATATTGCTTGAAGTTTTGAATATAAGCTTATTGATTCATAAAAAAAAAACAAAACAATTCTATGTCAGTTCATGGACTTGAATTACTAAGGAACCCAAAAACATAAATAGCAGTGCAAAGGAGAAGTTGGAGGGGGTATTTTTATCGATAAGTTAACAATTGTCTTTACATCTCTCTTGGTGATATGTCCCAAGCTTTGGTTATATTTTAGTTGATAAATATCTCGGATTGCAAAAAAAAACAAACTTCAGTAAATTGGAAAAAATGTGGGGAGGATAATTTCCTTTTCTCTACCTACTAATGTTCTAGCAGTTTCTTCTTTTCTCTAAATATTCTGATTTAATAAAAGTTGTTAATTTGACAATTTGAGAAATTTTGTTAGTATTTTCAATTTTGGTACAAAAAAAATGCCCTGTAGGTTTGGCCATTTTTACTTTCTTGTCAATAATTAAGTTGCTATAAAAAAAAGAAGGTTGTGGTTAACTTGTATTATATAATTATAAATTATATTACAGTAAAAGTAATGTGGTAAATGACAGCAGGTTGTATGCACTTTTTGTGAGGTTTATTAAACATGGTTAATATACATTGTTTTTTTTCTTTTTCTTTGTTTTCTTTTAAATCCATTGCAAAAGTGCTGATCTTTCAATTAGCTTATTAACTTCTTCATAATGCTCATAAAACAGTATTACATGTAATTTCTAACCATACTGGAAAAATCCATAGATAATTTTTGCTTTTAATATACTTTGTTTTATGATTTTTTTGATAAAGCTTCATATGATATTGTGTTTTGTTACAGGCAGATAGAAACAAATATCTGATTAACCAATAGTACACATTTTTAAAATTATTAATTACATTTTAATGCTGAAAGTATTTAGGTACTTTTTGTTTGAACTTTATAATCTTCATAAAAGCAATTGTTTAAAATAAAGATTGTATAGGAGATTTGCAATTTTACTGTAATAAAAATAAAATTTTAAATATTTTCTTTATTTGAATTAAATTCCATGTTTCTTATTCATTTTGGGTAGTTATAAAATGTTTTGTTGCTTTATATGAAAAGGGGTGAGTTTATGATAATAGAAAATTCTAAAGTTTTAAAAATTTCAAATTGCATAGCAAGGTATTTTTCTATATATTGTTGAAAGTACCTTGTAAAATCACAAAAAAAACTGTCAAAAGTTAATGCTGTCTGCATTTATATTTATTAATATTTACAAGTAATATTTACCTTATAGAAATATTTCGATATTGATGAATCTAGTGAATCTAAAAAAAAAATAAACTATATTTAAAAACCCAAGTTATTTTGATTTTAGAATTGGTAGAAAGAAAAAATACCCAAAATATTTTGCATTGCTACAAATTGCAGTTCATGTCATTTGGTGGATGTCTAATATAATTAATAAAAAGTATTACTATTTTACAAGCTCTTTGATACCAATTATATTCTTATATTTAATGCTTACTCATTTCAGCTGGTTATGGAATTCTGTGGTGCTGGATCAGTAACAGATTTAGTTAAAGGTAAAGTAATTCATACGTCAGCATTACATTTCTTTATATCAACTCTAAAAATGTAACTTTTGAGTAACTTTTTACTTGATTCTTTCTGTTTTTAAAATCCAGATGGTCAAAGGTAATTTATATCATTTTTAGACTCAAATTTATTTATAACTTTGAAAACTATAAATGTGATGATGTGTACTGACTTTAGTTCATTTTAAAGAATGTCTTCATTAGAATTTGAAAGTGTGTAAACCTTGTCAAATGATTTCACTGTTTTTGGCCATGTTATCTTGGCAACTAAACTAAATTTCTTTTTTTTGTTCTTACCAATGAATCAATGTTTTTGAGTGGTTATTCATAGATTCCCAAAATACTTCAAGCATTTTTTTCAACTCCCAACTGTATTTAATGTCTTATGTATTAGTTCACTTGAGAATAAGAAAATTTTAATGGTAATATAAATTTTTCCACTTAATACATTATTTATTCCTACTGATATTTAGAAGCTCTGATTTTCCTTTTATTTAAATATTTGGATTGTGAATGAAATATTTTCACATGTTATTTCTATAGGTCTGTGTGCCATATATCATTTGTCTATAATTGCTTATAATTAATTTTGATCTTTCAATTGTAGCCACTAAGGGAAATACTTTAAAAGAAGAATGGATAGCATATATATGTAGAGAAATATTAAGAGTGAGTATATTTAATTTTTTCTTTGTCAGTTATTTTATTTTACTGTTATTAATTTATAAATGTGCACTTGATTGTCTTCATGTTTATACACATTTTTATTATCTAATAAAACAGAATAACTTACTGAGACAAATTATTCTGAACTTAAAATTATCTAATACTTTTTTAAATTTAATTTGAATACTCTACATTTCAACTGAAATGCATTTTGATTAAGATGCTGACTCATTTTGTGCAATTAAAATAACTGGACTTTTTATCAATTCCAAAACTTTCTCACTTTCTAAAGCACTTACTTTTCTGAACCTAATATTGAAAGGGTAGATCTTGTCTACAGTTTTGTCAAATAAGCAATAGGATGTTTGTTTTTTGATGTTTAAATGAAAGTATACTAAATGATCTATATTGTTTGATGTACTACATGATAATGTGTATTTAGTTACTTTTTTATTTTTTTATTTATATTTTTTTTTTTTTTTTTGTAAAATAATAACAAGTAACAATAGAAAAATGAATACTATTTTTGGGGGTTTCAAATTTAGAGAACCTGTTTTTGTAGCCTGTAGTATAATTGAATTAAAGCTTCAATTTCAAAGTAGCACTCAAAAAACTGGTCTATATTTTTTGTTAACCTCAAAGGAAATGTAAATATGTAAGTGTTTATGATCTTTCAATTTTATATTACACCATTTAGGTTGTTATTTTATAAAATTTTCATGTTCGTTACATTTTTGTATTGTATAACTTGTCAGTAACAAACTGATAGTCTTATCTTGTAGTTCTGTCATTAATGTTTGACTTGATTCTTGACCACTGAAAACCCCTAACTTCCTGATTTTCAATGCATAATATACAATTGAGTGTTGAAAATTAGCAAAACAAATACCACAAACTGCTAAATTCAATGGTTAAATAATAGCATTTAACATTTTTGAACTAATGTTATTTTGGTGACTTTCATTCATTCATTTAACTGAAAATGACCTTCACTGTGTGTTTATACCAACACACTAACAATAAATTATGAAAAATTGTTCTGTGAAAGAGGGGTGGAGAGAAAAATATACTTTTTATGTAAGTCTCTGAAGTAAATACTTTATATAGTTTTTTTTTTCTTTTTTTCCTAACAGAACCTAGTTATGAATTAACTGAATTTTTTTGAATTCTTATATTTGCTATATCTATTCACATATTAATATGTAATATGGACCTCTGCTTACTTTCTGTGGATGCTTTTAGTATTTGTTTCTTGTCATGAGAGGAAGGTTTTGATATATTTCATGAAAACATTAGCAGCAGCAGCAGCTATGTAATAATTCATCTTTCCACTGGTATATCATAATTGCAGACTCTTTGCATTTAGGTCAAAGATTCTTCTCTGCTGCAGGTACCATGTAACCCAGTATTGGCTGAAAGTAAATCTTTTTACCAATTGTAATTGTATAAAGGTTGATATGCCAGCTCATTTTAGCACTTTGAAACCTCCTCGTCATGTGATAAACTAACCAGCAATAACTTCTTAGAATATTTTTCTTGAAATATTTTGGGTATGTAACATAAATGGTCCAACAGGTAAAAAAAATTTCTGTGCTAAATAAATCTTTGTAAATTAGATTAAAAAGTGGAGATTTAAAAAAAAAAAAAGAATTTAACCTGAGTAATCAAAACAAGGTGAGATTCATACAAATCATTAAGTAAAAATATCTAATTATAAATTTTCTTATATTTATCTTTTCAGGGTTTATCACATCTTCATGCTAATAAAGTAATTCATAGAGATATCAAAGGCCAAAATGTGTTACTTACAGACAATGCTGAAGTAAAATTAGGTAATGTATTTTGCTTTTTCTTGCTTCATATTTTTTGTGAAACCTTGATCTTGACAATTTTAATGAAATAAACCTGGAAATATTGGAATAATAGATTTATCTTATAAACTAAAATACTACTTTGAGAAAAGTTAAATGATAGCTTTTTATTGACATTAGTTTTTGTCTGTGCCAAAGTTGGCCCTGTTTGTTGGTTTATTAGTGGCATAGTTCAAAATGATGGAAATCTGTCTTTATGCATATTCAACAAAATACAGAACTGTTTAGTTGTAAATAATTTGTGATATGGTGTTAGATATTGGCATGAACGAGCATCTTAAACCTGATTTTATTGTTTAAAATGTATTATAATTTAATATTTAATCTGAAAATTTTTATGATTGTAAATGACTTGGTCAAAGTTATGAATTTCAAATGTTATTCACAAAATATATTTAGTCACCTGATATCTTGGTAATTGATAACAGATCAACAATTTTTCTGTCTTTGTCTTCAGTGGATTTTGGTGTTAGTGCCCAGCTGGACAAAACCATTGGTAGACGGAACACATTCATTGGAACGCCTTACTGGTAAGGTTCCTGAAATAGTTTGGAGTTGTATCAGTAGTAAAATTTAACAAAATTGCATAGATAAAATTTTTATGTTTAAAGTATTAACTTTAGAATTTATGATGTCAGAAGTTTTTAAATAACTAGAATGCAGATCTTTTAATTTTATATAAAACACTTTTGATACAATGAAATCATTTGAATATAGCATTTAAATCATTCATATGAAATATACTAATAATTTTGATTTCAGCTTCAAAATAATTTTATAACTTATTTAAATCTTCTGAATAAGATCAGATTTAATTAATTGTTGGAAAGAATTTTAATAATTCATTTTTGCTTTTTAAAGTAATTGTAGATTGTGATTTTTTTATCTTAATAATTTTTTAAATTCAGTGATGCTTAGAAGAGAATTTAGTTTGTGTATAAAAATTATTTTATCTTAACTTGTATATTGGTTTAAAACTAATTTATAGTTGTATGAAATATTAAATAATTAACCTTTCTTCCAAAAGTGGTTTTGTTTTCTTTTTCTTTTTTCTTGATATATTCTGATCAACTGAAATGTTTCATGCACTGGCAAAAATTGATCTTGAATCCAAAACCATTTTTAAAAATTAAACAAAAACAAAAAAAAAACAGAATGACTGTACTTTTATGAATTCAATTTCACTTTGCTATTTTTAGGATGGCACCAGAAGTTATTGCCTGTGATGAAAATCCTGATGCCACATATGATAATAGGGTAAATGTTTTATTATCATCACCCTTCATAATTACTAACCTCACATGAATGTCAGTATATTAATTTCATGTGGCTACTATGCAAAGTACTACGACTTGTTTCTGGTCTGTTTAGAATGAATACAGAATTAAAATTGACATTTGATTATTCAAAAATTTTCTTTCTTTCTTCATCAACCTAAGAGCTTCATAGTTTTGTTGAAATTCTACAATAGTGCTTACTTTAAATAAATGTTGTTTCACTGCACATATGTTTTTTTTCTTCTTGGGCATCATTATTGATTGTAGATGTTACTTAATGTCTTCAAACTCTTAAAATTGATTCTTCTGTTACATTGTCTGGTAGAAGATTCTGTTCTGGTATAATAGATACTGTAAAATTTTATTTCTTTTTTCTAAGAACCCTATCAAACTTATTTTTAAAATGGCTTTCAGTTCATGATCTGTCATGTGTGGTTTATATTCTGTAGTTTTGGTATGTATTTGATCTTTTTGACATCAAATCATGGTCAGAATATGATTTACTTTCAAAATTATTGGTAGTCAAATTTATTGTTCAGTAGACTCAACTTTGTATGGTGGATTTTCAGTTTGAGAGGTGTATTGGTTTTATCTGATAACAAAGAAGTGAGCATACATATAATTTTTGTGAGATAAATGGATATTTGTCTATATTTCTGAGATGAGGTATTATGTACACTATTTACATTGTTTGGACTACCATCCTCATCTTTCTTGGCATATTTATCAACGTTTGTGATAAATATGGCAACAATGTAAATAGTGTAAATGGATATTGCTATTCAATTTTGTTCATTTTACTTTTTGCTGTTATTCAATCTAGAATCAAGAAAGCTCTGCTTATTTTAAAAAGAAATTCATAAAATTTCAATTTCTTTTTAATTTATCTAAAATAAATCATTGCAAAATCATTAAGAGATAAATAGCTGGAAAATCCTTGGCTTTCAATTCCTTAATAAGAAACTTTTTTTATTTTTACTTTATCTTGATTTTGCTGAAACCTATTTTATTTGATTTCAATAATAATCTCATTTTGATGTTGTTCAAAAGAACTTATTTTGTTTTTTGATATTGACATTAAATTAGACTTTGAAGCATTAAATTTGCACTTTTTTGAATTAAGTGAATTCATATTTTAGACCAAATTCTGTGAGTTCTCTGTTGGGGAAATCTGGTTATAAGATATTTAACAGCTTTTACTCATTTCAGTTTGAAAAATTAGAAATAACCAAATATCATTTATTTTTGGGAAATTATATTTATAACTCCAAGATTATGAATGTTATTGATAGCAAAATGTTACAGTATTCTTTCATAGCTAAATTAGATTTCTGAAATGGAAAATAGATAAAATGTTTTTTTTCTTTTGCTTCTTTATTTTTTGTTTGTTTTTATTTTGTTTTCCTTATTTTTTATTTCTTTCTCCCTACAAATATTTTTTTTTCAGGCTTATCTGTTGTTTTTTGCTATCTATAGAAAATTGAAATAGGAAAAATTTAATTTTCTCTCATAGTATAATCGTTTTCTTTCTGTTGTCTATGTGAAGATATCTCTTAGTTTAATTTTTGCTGATGATGCTTATGTTCATTCTGCTGAGCCAAATATGAAATGGTGGATACAAATAAGAATCAAACATTTTGTCAGTTACAAATAAGTGGAAAAGATCAAAAAAAAAAAATCTAAGAAATACATGCAAATTTGAAAGCATGCAAGTATCTATTTGGATCTATGATTAATATTTTCTTATTTAATTAAAAACATTCACAAAGATTACATTGAAAAATATACATATTTGTGTAATATTGATGAAGTTCTCAGCCTGAACCACTTATCAAAATCAGAATTTTGTAGGTGGTGCCAAGAACTTTTCAGCATCTTGTTGATGAATTTCACTGCAAATCAAACTCATGACTGCCAGATGAATGTATAACAAAGACGTATGGTCAAATAAATCTGTGTACAATATAATAATTCCTTGTCTCTGAAATTCAAACAGAAATGAATTGATATGAACATTTTTCATGTCACTTTTACAATTATGAATATTTTGAGGCATGAAAATATTTTTTTATTTAGATAAAATTATTGACTAAATTTTTCATACAAATTCAGCTTTATTTTATAAATTATTTTTATTCAGAATTAGAATTTAATAGTTTGATCAAGAATTGTAGGTATCATGAACAGAAGGGAATCTGTTTTTCTTGACTAATCTTAATGTTTTGGTTATTTCAGAGCGATCTTTGGTCGTTAGGTATCACTGCCATAGAAATGGCAGAAGGAAAACCTCGTAAGTATATGTATAATTATAAATTTAATTGTTACATTTTTAAATCTATTCTTCTTATTGTAACATGCTTGCACTTTTATAAATCATGTAATCTTAGGTTGTTTAATAATTTTAGGTTAACATTTCAAATATTTTAATAAGCATATACAATTATGTTTATGAAATAAATCTTGGTTTATTTTATCTTTACTAAGATTAGAAAAATAATTTTCACTTTCATTTTAATTAAATGATAATTATTTAAATTCTTTAAATATTTTGTTAGAATAAAATAACAGGAAAGTGGATAAAAATTCTTTTTATCAACATTCAGATTATACTTTCAAATTTTTTTTATTAGCTTATTTAACCAAATGTTCAAAATATCTTTATGGCAAATTATAAATAAATAGTTTATCTGATATGTACTTTAAATTTCAGCCCTCTGTGATATGCATCCAATGAGAGCATTGTTTCTAATCCCAAGATCTCCACCACCCAGGCTCAAATCCCGTAAATGGTATGAACAATAAAATATTTTTAAGTTGCCTTAAAAAAAATTAGATGAATTTGTTTAAAATATAATTCTTTTCATTCATCTATTTATTTATTTTTTTTAAACAGGTCTGCAAAATTTCAAAGTTTTGTGGATGCCTGTCTGATCAAGGACTACACTCAAAGACCCAATACAGAACAACTGCTGAAGCATCCCTTCATTCGTGACCAACCAACTGAAAGACAAGTGCGCATCCAACTTAAAGATCAAATTGATCGCCATAGGAAAAATAAGAAAGGTAAATTTAGTTAGATTGTCCACCTGTTAAATAAACAATGAAATGAGAAGTTGTGACATTGAAAGTAAATGTGCCAATCATAGTTTAAAGTTTTAACTGCCAAAGGTTATTGTTATAGTTTGCTGACAATATGATTGAACTGTTTTAATGAAAAGATAATTGAAATATTGAGAATTGAAAGATTTGATATCCGAATGTATCTTCTATAAATTTGGAATATAAATATCTTTGTCCATATTATTTTATAAGTATTCACTGTTATGAAAATCAGTGTTTACACAATAATATTAGTCTTAACTAACTTAGATTAGTAAAATTTTCAGCATATACTTATATGATCAGTATATCATATTTCGGCTTATGTCTATTTTTATTAAAAATGTAATATTTTTTTACCATATTTATTAGGCTAACAAGCTAAGTGCAACACAAATTTTTATTTATAAAAAAAAACTACAATCAGTATAAGCTATAGAAACATTTAATACAATATTCTTGAGTAAATTTTTATATTATTGGTTTTCAGTTATTTCAATTTTTCTATTTTCACTTTAACACTGATATAGGCAGTTTCTATTGCTTCTGAGAGATCTTTGCTTGAATAGTCTTTCATTTTCATATATTTCTGTTAATGAAGGATTACAAGTTATTTATTGAATTAATTTTTTGTGTTTTTGAAACCTTTTCTTGACAAGCTGAGCAATCTAGTTTCCTTTGCAGAATGTGAAGGAACATTTCTCATACAAATATACTTTTTAGCTTAAACACCTGTACTAATCTCTTTAGATTTATACCATCATTAACTCTAAATGGGGCATATAACTTTACTACCCAAAACATTATTCTTTCCTTAGCTGTCTTCTAAGTCATATTAGTTGACTTTTTCCATGAAGGATCCAACCTCTAGCTCAGTCTTCAGGTCCATCTAATGTTCTAGAATCATCACTAAAAATTGTTGTTGAGAAATCAGTTTTCATGTACTTTGCTCAACTTAGATTTTCCTCTTTGTGAAGTTTAATTTAAAAAATGATAATTTGGAGTTAGTTTTTACTTTTTTCAGCCAATGCTCTTAATGTTTTGCATCTTTTTCTATCTGTTCACATTTGTAACACCAGCTACTTTAAATATCTTCTTGCTGGTTAATCTACTTTTCTTGCTTTTTTATTCTTAAATGCCTTTTTATGACTATTAAATCATTTTATTTTTATTTATTTATTTTTACTAATTTTGCAAATGTTTTTGATTACATTTTTGATTACTTTATGACCTCTGTTCACTTTTTTTAAAAAATCCAGTAGTGTATTCCTGTCACTCAATAACTTTACAAATGCTTTACTTTTGAGAGTAACTCACCCATGGCAATATTTATATATATGAAGTTAAACAAAATAATATCAATAACTTATAAAATAAAAAAAAAATCTCTCTATTCCAAATAAGTTAAGATTCATAAAGTGTAATCTGCTTAATATATTTATTATATAAATAATGTGGATATGGATATTTTGTTTGGTAAATTTACTGCTTTTTCAAGCCATTTTAACTTTAACAAAACATGGACCTATTTGCCAATGTGCAAAGTTGCGATCCTATTTTTATTTCAGTATTATATACTTTAAAACCACATTTTTGAACGTGGGTATAATCTAAATAATTTCTCATTTTAGTTTAGTCATTAATGATTATGAAGTCATAATTTTATGATAATTTAAAATTTTTAATCTGATTAATGTGACTTTGATTTTTAGTTTTTACTTTTTTTGTGAGTCTGATTGCAGTTATTTCCCTTTAGGCCTAATACAAAATAGATACAATTAAATATTTCTGCAATAATGAGAATTGATGTATTAATTTTTTTAATGTGATTATTTTTTAAATCTTGTAATTTTAAATGAAATGAATTTAATTTTATCATTTGGGAATCTATTAAAAATTATTTTAAGTCATATCTTAATAAGTATTCAGTGACTGATGAAAATTCTTATTATTCATGGAACATTGGCATGTAGCAAAACTAGTCTAAATATTGCAAGAAAAAATTATTTAAAAAAATTATCAGTGTATATTTAAAAATCCATTTCCAGATTCAGTGGCTTGATCAGAAAAGTACTTTTGTATAATAGCATGTATTTCATTTAAATTAGATATGAACACAAAACAAGAAAGAGAATCTTGGGGTTCATGTTAATGTTTTGGATTGTATAAAAAACTTTATGTATTCCCTATGAAAATTTATATTCTTTTAAAGAGGATATTTTATGTAATATTTTACAAAACAAAAAAAAATAATGAAAAATATTATGCACCGAGTTTTATACTTAAATATATATTATATATTTTTATATGTGTAAGAATCAATTCCTTCTATCTACTTACTTGGATATGAAATAAAAAAAAAATATCTATTGAAGCAAATGATTATAAATTTTCACTTTGAAATTTTTGTTTTATGCTACTAGTTATAAATATTATATAAAGACAAAAGTGCATTTAATTTTATTAAATATTAAATCAATTAGAAATTAGAATTATCACAAATGTCTGTATTCATTTAAAAATAAACTGGAGAATTTTTAAAAAATTCTTTATTTTAGTTGATGACCATGACACAGAATATGAATATGAAGGAAGTGACAATGAGGAGGAAGATGAGAACGCATTACCAGGGGAACCAAGGTTTGTTCAATTTTTAATTACAAATTTGCCTAGAGTGTCTCATTTTCAATAATGAATACAAGCTTAATATAAAGATGGTCATATGAATACCATCTCAAGGAATTGATGTTTGTCATGTTTTATTTGAAAATACTAAAAATAGGGAATTTGTTTTTTCTAATATAAAAAAGATTCATTTAGGCTGATAAAGAGTAGCTAAAATGCTGAGTATTTTTTAATAGTTAAAATATAAATTTTTTTATTATGAAGATTTGAACAGCTTGTTACAAAATATTTGCAGAAACACCTTTTGTGACAAATTAGATTCAGAGCTTAATATTTTGTAAATTTTTGTCAAAATGGAATTCTTGAGTATTACTTAATGTCAATTTACTTTTCAGCAGTATGAGTAATTTCTTTTTTTGTTTTTTTTAACATTTGAAAGTGATGAAGGAAATAAATCTCTTTATTTTGTCTACAGATTCTTAGTGATTTTAAAAAGAATTATTGTGTTAGCATTCAAACTCTTATTTGAAAAAAATATCTGCAAAGAATGTAGCTACTTGTTTGATAAAACTTGCAGAGCTAGAAATGTGTCTGGACTATACAATTTAAAAAAAAAAACAAATCTGATTTGTTTTAATTTTATATAGAATTTCTAAAAATTCTTCATATGTATTTAATTTTCAGAAACATAACTGTTAATGTTAGTGCTAGTTTTCCCATAAAGTGATAAAATTAAACTGTGTTGTGAACACTTGATTTGTTTTTTACCCAAAATGTCTGATATTAATAAACCCAAAAGTCGGCATTAATATCCCCCACTTTCATAATCAGTCATAAATGAAACTTTTATATACATACTGTTGATTTTATTTATATTTTTATGCTCAATTAAAGAACTAAAACAATTTAGTTGTTAGGATTTGAAGTTCCATATCAAGAGCCAAGTCACTGTGCTTTTTTATTACAAGTTCACTTAAGATAAGGGTGTTTTAAATTGCATCAACTTAACTGTTTTAAGTACTAAATAGATTAACAATCCTCATGTATAAATGTGTAATCTGCTATTATGACTGCAACTGAAAGTTTAATGGTCAAATAGAAAAGTGAAAATGGCTGTTTGATGCCCCTAGGTATTAACAATGAAGCATTTTCAAATTTTTTTTTCTTCCAATAAATGGAAAAAATAAACCTATCCAATTTGATATGTCTTGTAAAATATCTTTTCTATGTATTGTTAATTTCTGCTTGGTTTTTACAATATATTTTTTTTTCCACTCTTTTTTTTTTTTTTTTATTTATTTTAACTTACAGCTCAATTTTACAAATTCCTGGTGAATCAACATTGAAACGCAATTTTCAGCAAATTCAAGAACGAGAATCTAGGCAGAATATTCAACATCAACAACCTGTTCGACATCACCAGGTTGCCCCTGTGCAGTATGCTCAACGTCACCTAGCCCAGCGCCCTCAATCTGGACAACTGCTGCGACCTGCTAGCTCTTCAGGTCCTTTCCAACCCCCCAATCCTCCTCTGTCCGTTGATCATCCGAGTAAACATTATCCTGCATCTCGTGCAGTAGGTAAGCATTTCATCTAAAGGCCTTTTTTAATTTATTTTTATTAATGTTTTCTGGTTGATTTTCTTTTGGTACTACTTCAAGCTTAGCAACACTGGATTTACAATTAAATACAGTTTTTTTTTTTTTTCTTTGACACATTCTGTTATATAATAAGAGTGGGGAGGAAACTTTAATTCCAAATTCAAACCAAGTGAAATTAGAGGCACTTGGGATTTGTTTTGGTTTTATAGTAGACTGTGTGTAGTTAATTCTTTAACTTGTTTTTACCTCTGCTCATTCTCAGAAATTTCATTGGAATTTTGGTTTTCAGTTGCTTCCTAAGAATTGGTTATAAATTCTCAAGTTTCATAGAATGTACTACTTGATACCAAGGTTTCCTACTAAATTATAGATTTTATCGCACATTCTCACCAATAATCATTTAACTTATATTTTATTTTGAATATAAGTCCTATATTCTTAATGTCTCCTTCCATACATGCTGCAGAGGAAGGTAATGAAATTAAGTGTGTGGATCACTTCTTGGCAAGTTGAGGTCCACCTTAAACAAATTCATGCCATTGGCACTTTCTTCTACTCTGATTTTCTTTCACCTCCAACCAACTCTTACAAAGCCAAATGGTGATATGGAATGGATGATGGGAGCAGGTTTTGGTGAAACTGGAGGCTTCTAGTTCTGAATCTGCATGTTGGCAGTAAATTTAATCATCAATGCCATCATAAAGAAATCAATCAATCAAAGAATAAATTAAATTCTTGTATATGAAATAAAGCTGATGACAATTCTTACATCTAGTTCTAAAATATCTTTGCAAAGTAACATGAAACTCTGTCTTTTAAACTAATTCAATTTTTTTAAGAATCTGTTTATGAGAATATCTATGCAATTGTATACTGAAGTACTTCACATTTTCCTATTTTGCAGTTATTAATTTAATAAACAATTTTTTGTCTTCATTTTAGAAATATCTTTTTTTTCCTTTTTTTTTTTTTTTTTTTTTCTCCAGCTCCTCCTAACAATGCTGGCCTTGCAGCAGCCCCGCCTTTAAGCAATGATCAGCGTAACCAACGTGTTCCAGTCCAAAGACCAGAGGTATGCTATTTGAGATTTTATTCAAATGTATCAATTAAAAAAAAAATCATTTTGTATTACTTATTCACTTATCTTGAAATAATGTACTGGTAAAAATGTTAAGTTGTTTTTTTTCACTATCTTGGCTATGTTATAAAATCCTGTATAGTTAAAATTGGTTATATTTTTTTTATTGAAAGTATTTGCAAATACTTTGAGAATATTTATGTATTTTGTATTTATTTACCAAAGTTCAGTAGTTTTGAATGGTAATAGTAATGAATGATCAAATCTATATTATAATGATTTGTTTGTATAATTGTTACCCTAACACAACAATCAAATAAATACTGTAGGATCTGTGTTTTACCCTGGTAATGAATTTTGTATGTTGTAAAAGCTGAAAAGAAAAAAAATCATATATACACTGAAAAAGAGGGGAAAAATGAGATTACTAATTGTTGTATAAAATATTTGTACCTTTTATTTTATTAAAAGATAAACAAAAAAAATTATTTTTATATAATAAACTTTATTTCAAGCAAGAATTATTAATCTTTTCATTTCTCTTTTTTTCTTCCATCATGAATATTTCTACACTTGGTTACAAAAAACAATTTTTCCAAATTGTAAGCGTGTAAGTTCAAAAATCACTTAACACTCAACTCCTGCTGATTAGGGATTAGTAGTAAAAATAAAGCTAGTTTTAAATGTATTTAGAGTTTGGCTAATTACAAGTAAAATTAACCTTATTTATTTGCAAATTATTACATATAAATTTAATGAATTGCAAATGACTTAGTGGTCATATTTATTGCAAAATTAAAACATCATCCTGTTACTTTTGGAGCTGAAATGTTTATTTTAAAAGACTATTTCAGATAATAATTGCTACAAAAAAATTAAACTGACAAAGGTGATTTATTTTAGTTTTTTAATAAAAAATTTGAAGTCCCTTTAATCACTAATGACTGAAGTATCATTTCTAAAATGAGACTCTAACATGTAAATTTTAATTTGATAATTGTAAAACAATGCAACATGATTGTATAATAATAGCATATTCAATTTATATATTTATATTTTTAATTTATTTAAACTATGAATGGTACACTTGAGCAAAAAGAACTTTGACTGCCAAAAAATAATTTTCTGTTTGTATTTCTACTATACAATTTCAATATTTTTCATTGGACATTACAGTTGATTAAACAATCTTAATTCTACAAAATGAAATGCATAAAAAATACTGTTTATTATATTTCTTACCATTTTATAGATTAATCTTTTTAAAAAAAAATATTAACCAAGAAATTAAATTATTCATTAACTCTAATATAGGAAAGATATTGGTGGTGGTTGTGGTGGTGCTGGTGGAGGAGCTTTGATGCTTGGAAAATGTCTATTAATTTAATATGCATAAATGTTATATAATTTCTTTTTGTGTATCTTCTTTTTACAGCAGGAAATGGATGTCATAGCTGCTCACCTGAACAATTTAGCAGCTGAAGTAGCTCATGATGCTGATGAGGATGATGATGATGAAGAGGAGAATAATGTTACCAAGGACGGGACGTTGGTTGTGTCGGAGCCTGCAAGGCCTTTGTAAGTAAATTTTCTCTTTGGATTTAATATTTGTTTTTGCTGTTTTTATCATGTTCTCCACTAATGGAATTAGTTCAATGTTTGGATATTTGTAGATAGCATTTTTTTTCTCCCACCCCACACCTTCATTTTTATTTTTTATCAAATTGAGCATAAAAAAAATCCGATTTTTTTTTTTCTCTTAACATTTTTATTTATTTATTTATTTTTACATTCAGGCTTATGAAAAAAAGTCTATTTTTGCATTCTAGCTTTTGTCAAGCTTGTCATATTCTTATTTTGCAAATTTATATTTTATGAATTCATTTAATGATTTAAGTAAAATCCATTGTAGTTTAGATTTCTGTATTTAAATCATTGTTGGAATTTCTTTTCTTTCCTTTTTTTTTTTTTTTTTTTTTATTTATAAATGAATAGGTTTTATTTTAAATTGATAGTCAAAGCTTAGAGATCATTGTTGTTTCTGTCCACAGACCTGTTAGTCTGTGACCAAAGTCAAGTACAACATGGTTGATGAAAAAGGCTAATATTGGGAGTCTGTTCCACAGAATCATTTATTGAAAGGTAGCCAGAGATCATTATTTTAGGACAGGTACTTAGATTAGTTAGATTCAGTATGTGTAATACATATAAATAACTAAGCTTGTTACAATGTTGATAAAAATAACTGAGTCCATGAAAAGCTTAATGTTGAGTTTGTATTCTGACAGAAGTATGGGGCTGGTATTGATTTGAATTACTCAATATAGAAACAGCAAAAAGTAATGTCTTATTTATGAATTCCTGGATGTCTCATGATCAATAAGATTTATATAAATATTTTTTTGTTATTTTAAGAGCACCATAACTCATTTGCTTCTAGTTCACTTGACTCCCTTGTATTTGATTTCTTTCTGTAATGTATTATATTTTCTAGCATACAAAACATTCTCATGCATGTAATAGGTTTTGAATTTCTTAGTCATTATTAATTTTTGTGTTGTATATCTTTCATCTGAATCCTTGTTGCTTTTTATTGCAACTCCCACATCATCATTCTATGATCATTATTATGCAGTATAGATTGAATGCATCAGAAAAAATAGATTTTAAATTTATCCTTGCAATATGCTTTTCTGAAAAGAGTACAAAGGTACTTTACAGGCATAGTCTACCATCTTTGTTGACATTCACTAGTAGTATTCAATGTAATAATATTCAAATTTCTTAGATGAAACATTGTCCATCATTATTTACTGGATGGTATAATGCTTTAACATTGGAAATATATTTTTGCTGTTGAGTTATGAAAGGTTTATTTTTCATTATCCATACTTCAATTCTCCCATGACACATGTAAATTCAAGCAGGCTTTCATTACCATTGGATAAAGAAAGGTGGCTGGACACACAATTTGATCTTTTGGACTGAGTTGACAGTTAAGACACTCAGTGTAAACAAATAAATTTTAAGTAAAAAGTAATATTTATTTCAAAATCCAGTTCAGTAATAATTAACCAATTTTCATTGGATTTTATTTCTATATGGCTACTTCATTGTTGGCAGATTTTTAATTACAATTTCAAATTTTTCTGACAGCAGGCATCAATTTTGTGTAATAAAAGTTAATTTTTATATGACAAAAATTGACATTAATGTCCACTGTAAAAGTCTGTATTAATTATAAAAATCAAAATCTGTATTAGATATGTTAAATATATATTAAAATAAAAGCCAGTATTATTTATAGTCCACTCCATGGTTAAAACTGGATAAAACCAATGTTAAGTATATAAAAAATAATTTTTACATTTTTTATGACTAATTTTATGCAGTTTTTTTTTTTTTTTTTTTTTTTTTTTTGCCAAAATTTAAAGAAGACATTAAATTGTAATACATTTTAAATTTGTATTAAATTGTCATTATCATATATTATAATTTTTTTACATTTAAATTAACGGAAAATCAATGCAGATACTTAAGTACACAAAAGTAATAACTGAAAACCAATGCAGATACTTAAGTATACAAAAATTTTTCTTTTATCAAAATTTTATTTGAGCAGATTTTGTGGTTATACATTTAAAATGTCTAAATTTAAAATATGAACAAAACATGTAGTGACATATTTCATGTTACAATGCAGTGGATGTTGGCTTATATCTATATATATATATATATATATATATATATATATATATATATATATATATATATATATATAATATTAGGTCATATTTCTCTTGCTGGAGTAGATATGTGGGTGGTGTATTGATAGAAGCTTGGAATCAGAAATTGGAGAGTTGAATTCAAATTCCAGTTGTTATAATCACTTAATATGAATACCCTTGGGAAAAGTATGCATCCCTCTTCTCCTTCCAGCTATAAGTTGAATAGTAGGACTTGTATCTTGAAAAATTGTTATTTTCAAAAAACATTTTAATGCAATATTCACTTGCAGAAAAAGAATTCTTACAATTCAAAATATGTTTTAGCTTTAAATAACTGGCAAAGAGTTGATAAGCCCTAAAAGGAAAAAAGAAAAAAAAATACAACAAAACAACAAAAACATCAGTGCTCTCTGGCTGGAGGCTTATTCTTTATTTCCAATCTGCTCAGCAAAGTAACAATTATAGAATGATGAATTGGGAGTTGAGATAAAAAATAACAAAATCCAAATGAAAAAATATTTGATAATAATGAATGATTGTCATACGTTTTCTTACATGACCCATATAGATTTTAGTATTCCTGAAAATCATGTTAAATAAAATGACCTGTAAATGGAACACTTAGATGATGTTATTTGACGGCTTTCAGTATATTAAAATGTTTGAAGCGTGAAAATTTATAACCACCAAAAAAATAGTGTAGAGATAAGAATATTGAGAATAAACCAAAAACATTTCAATAATGATTAAAATACTTTAGTCCCAAATTAGTGAGTGTGGAGCATTTCGTATTTGTTTTCCATTTTCATTTTACATTTATTTTGAACTGAATTTCAGGTACCGGGGATATCTCTATGATTCCCGTCATCGCCATCATTTTCCTACCAGGTTTGTTATGAAATTGTGCATTTTGTGTGGTCAAGCACACAAAGCTAATTCTCTGCATGCCTGCCTAACTGCCCTACTGAACAAGAAGGCATGTCCCAACCATTTCAACAAGCAGCTACCCAGTATTTGACCCCTCCCAACACTACTCAGTCTTGCATTTGCTATACAAGCTGCAACATCCTTTGCACAAATGAGTGAAAATTTACAGTTGAAAATGTTTAATGCTGTCAATAGAAATGTGTGCTGCAAAATTACACATGGTCCATTTACTGTAATACTTTCATTCAGTGAGTGTAGATTTGTTCAGGCTAAAATATAAGGTTTGTTCAGAAATTGAAATGAGATAACTTTGATTTTAAACAATTACAGCATATTAAGAAAAATGTAATTAAAATGTTTTTCTAAAGTTTTTAATTTCTTCTTTCCAACAGAATGGACAAAAATGTTTATATCTTAATAGAATAGTATTAAAAAAATTCCTTTTGTGTAAATAATTATTCATTTACTTTTTTTAAAATGCTCATTTGTCTGAAATTTAAGCATCTTTTACTTTTTGTGTTTAAACTATATTTATAAAGGTATAGCATAAACTGGTGTAATTATTATATAACAGTTTGATTCTTTTTATTTTTAAGATACAAGATGCTGTAAAGTTCTTGACATCTCTAAGAAGTCTTAATAAAATTCTATTAGATCATTTAGACTGAGAACTTTTCAGTACTTATTTAAACAAAAATATTATTTATAAACAAGATATTCATCCGGCAGATTCAAATAGTCAGCAACATGTAACAGATTTAGGACACTTAGTTTTGTAATGTTTATCTTATCTGAATTTTTCTTTTAATTTAGTTTATAAATGATAGATGAAATATTTTTATTTTTTTTTTATGATTTTGTCACTAATATTTAAGAGCTCTCCTTTAACTTAAACTGTAAAATGAATTGTTTTATAGCAATTCATTTGATTTAATGAAAATGCCAATTTATAATTGGAATTAAGAATTCATTTCATTACTAAATTTAAGTTTTTTTTTTTTTTAATTTTTTACCAATTAAAATTTTGATTTTTCAAAAGTGAAAATAAATGTCCCCCCCCCCAAAAAAAAATCCTCTCCCAAGAATACCATTTTATAAAAGCAAGTATTAGAATTAAAAATTTTTTAATGGACGATTACAAAGGCAAGGGAAGTAACCATACATTTCATACTACATTATCTCCCCTTGTAAGATTTTTTTTTTTTTTTTAAATACTGCAGAACAGCAAAAACCCTATATATAAATTTAATTTCTCGCAGGATAATTGAGATTTTTTATTTTAGAGTCAATGCATCAAGCATGATTTTCTGCCTGTTAGAAATGTATACACATACTCTTAATTATATATTAACTTTAACTGGTAAAGGAAACAAAAAAAAAATAAAAATTACTTTCTTTGCTTCTATGAAAGGTTATTTTGATTTATTAGAATTTGACCTCTTTATCAGTTTTCTGTAATCTTGTTAAACTGCCTGTCTTGAGATTATGCAAACATAGACATCATATATTGACTTCAGACCCTCATATAATACAGGACAATAATAAGAAATTAAATATAACACGTAGTAAAATATTGACTGACAGCATCTCTAGTTTTTGTTTAGTTAATGAATAACTGAAAATATCTTTCAATCAGAATTCAGTAATGTGCAATTTGTGTCTTTGGAAAATTTTATTCTGAATGACATTAATATTTTGTAGTTAATGAAAAAGATTCTCAAGAAGTTTTTATTATATATGATATCATTGATTCACATACACTTATGACTCTGTAAAATTTTCAGAAAAGTGAGATGGATGTTTTTTTTTTATTTTTGTAAGTGTGGTAGGTGTAGTATCTGATTAATTTTCATAGTTAATTTTGGTGTAGAATAATGGAGAAATTTTCAAGGCATTTTGAAGTAAAATTTGATGAATTAGTAACATAAAAAAAAACAAAGAAAATTCATCCTTTTTAAGTTAAAGGAAAACAGGGAAGAAAAAAATTACCTGATAAGAATAATAGAAAAACATTGTTTATAGCTTTGTAAAAAAGCAATGAAAGGATTTGTTTTCAGTAGCATTTACTTCAGGATTTAATGATACTGCAGTAGTTTTTATGCTGTACTAATTAACTGTCATTCCAAAAGAGAAAAAAATGTAGTCGCTTTACATCAGCATTATGAAAAGGAACTTTTACAATATACAATTTTTATTCTATAAATTCTTATGTTAAAAGAACTTTACATAATTATAAATATTTCTTTAGTATTCAGTGTTTTTCACAAAGAATACAAATGACCATTTTACAAGAATTGTTTGCTTGGGCTTTCCTTCTCATGATAACAAGTGATATTTCTTTTTCTCTTAAATGTTTATTTTTTTTTTTATTTCACTTGTTTTAAAATTGAACTGTATATCTTGTCTGTTTCATTAGCAAGTTACTCAGTTCCCCCTTTGAGACAAAGCATTGAATAGTCCTAAAAGCTCTATATAAGAGAAAATACCAACTTGTCATAGTAATAAAATTAAGAACATTTCAATGTTTATGCTGGCTTATTGGATGTGCAATGTCAACAAGAGTGTGCAGGTCAAACATTACTTAATTCTACTTACACAAAATTTGTGAATTAATTTTGTTTGGCACCCTCTTTGTAAAGTACAAGACTTACTGTATTGTCCAAATATATGGTTTGTTATGCACTTCATAGATATTGTAAAGCTTCAGCTCTGAAGAGATTTTATTTTTCTCTTAAAGTAGAACTTGGAAATATTGATATTTTTCCAAGTTGAGCAGAATTACTTCTAGTAAAGATATTTTGCTTTTAAGGTAAAATCACAATTGAATAATGAAATACATTGAAATTACATTGTTGCACACCATTACATATTTACTTTCGTTTTGTTGTTTATATTGCTGATTGCATGAGAATAAATGTATGGCTGCATTATTTTCTCTGATTAGCAACAGTTAATGTTATGTCATAAGTGAGGCAATTTTTTGTAGTGCTTAGCTATTGTAGATTTTACATATGCACTTATTAAAACATTGTTGTTAGGCTTTCAATCTGAGAAATAAACAGCACATGTGTTTACTTAAATCTCATATCTTTCAGTTACTTATATATCACTTGCATATTACAGATAGTTGTGTTAGATGACATACTGAAAAGGAATTGATTTATTATGATAAAGATTGCATTGCTTTGAAATACTTGGTTTCAAATGAATTTTTATGAATGAAAAAGCTTTCTTTTTAGCTTTAATTGAAAGCTAAATGATTAAATTTATTATTTTCAGTAAGCAAAATACCCTGGTGTATTTCAAACAGAAATTATATTGACTGGAATCTCAACTTTTTGGTCATTTTCAAATAAAATCATTTAAATTTGTCCATTTTGACACATTTTAGTATTTGTAAACAAAATTTAATTCTTGCTTTTAAAAATCTTCCAAAAATAAAATATATATTATTGACATGTTACTTGAGGAAAATTAGCAAATTTAAAATTAAATGAATCTAATTTGAATCAAATATTACTTACTTATAATATAAAATGTAGTATACAAGCATTTCTTAACTACAGAGTGTTGTTTTAATGATGTGCTGATTGACTTATTGACAGCCTGATGTGTTGACAGTTAAGTATGATTGACTAGAATTGACATAAATTTATGAAATCTAAGTAAACACTTTTTAAGTTTTTAACTTCCTAGTAATTTTTAAAATTGTGAACGTTTATATGCAAAAAAAAAAAAAGTTTTTTTGTTTTTTTTTTTTTTTTTTAAATATTGTGTGGAAATGACTTTTCAATTTTTGATTTGTAAATATAGTTTTCACTTAATAACAATATCAACTAACCGGATTGAAGTAATGTAGAATTTTAAACGACTTAATATAAAAGATAATTAAAATTAAAAAAGATGAAAATAATTCTTGTAAAAATTTCATTATTCACTAAAAACTTTTTGTTCTTAAGACCATAGTGTCCTTAAGAAATCTTAAATCTAAAAGCAATTAAAAGCTTTTCTAATTAATGTCAGTTTTATTGCTTTTTTTTTTTTTTTTTATGATTCAGATCAGATTTTTGGTAACTGGGTGTCCTGTTTTACCAAAAAAAACTGATGATTTAATTTCTCCAAGGCCTCCTGCATTTAACTAATAAAACAAATTTTGAGACTGAAATTTAATTTCTCGAAATTACATCAAATTATTTTAACATAAAAAAAAAAAAAATATCAAAAATAATTTCATTAATTTCTGAATAAGTCCTAAAAGTTTAATTAAAATCTAACAATTATTTGATTTTTGCAAAAATTTCCAAATCCATGTGTTTTTCACCTGAAAAAATGGTGCTAAAGCATTAATTGTAAATATTACGACCACTGGCACAAAAAAAACTTATCAAAATTTTTAATGTGCTAGAAAGGATTAAAAAATTTAATGAATTAATAAAAAAATTCTTTGATCTTTCCTCTTAATGTCAAAGATTTTGCTGATAAAACTTTGTCTTTATTAGGTTTGGGGCCTTTTTTCATGCTATGCTTTTTTTTTTTTTTTTTTTTTTCAGTGAAAAATTGGAGGTACCTAATAAATAAATAAATAAATAAATAAATATATACACGTACATACATACGCACACACAGATTTTCAAAAATAACTAAAAATATATCTGTAAAAGAGGCAATATTAATGAAAAGAAAACTGATCTTAGGCACTGCGTTTCACCCTCTAGTAGATTTTAACAATGACGTCTGCCTTGATAGTCCTTTTCTCTTTGACACACACACACTATATATATATATATATATATATATATATATATATATATATATATATATACACCATTTGAATAATTACCAAAATGTTTATCCACAATCCTTATGGGATATTCATTATTAATATTGAGGATATATAGGAAGGCTACTTTTCTGAACTTCAAAAGAATCGATAATTGTCATATTATTATTATTATTATTGCAAAGAAGCAATTTTTAAAAATTTTGTCACATTCTTAGACTTTTCAATATTGTAGAAAGCATTAAATTAACACAGGTCAAAATTACTAGCAAAAGAGGTTTTGTGTTACAAATGCTAAATCGCATTTTATACCATAATCTTGTCATCATTTTTGAAAAAAGTATTTAACAAAAAATTAAAATTAAATTTTCCCATCAACTTTTACAGTTACTTTTTTGTATTTAACCATTACAAAAATGTAAAAGTTTTTGTATGAAAAAGCTCTTGGCAGTATTTTCCCTAATAGCATGTTAAGCATGATTTGAAAATAATCCTTGCAGTTACCTCATAGACCAACCTAAATTATCTACTAATGATGAACACTGCATGTTATCTAATTTCTTTTTTATACTCCTTGTTATCATGATGTTATTTTTAATATCACATGTGCAAATTAGGTTTATCTGAAAAAAGATTGCAGTTTTTTCTTTACTGTATTCAGAAATGAAGGCTAGAGCAATTATTTTGAAAGTCTATGTAAAAAAAAAAAAAAAAAAGTTACTTTTTCTTGTAAAGTTTTTTTTTTTTTTTTATAGGTTACATATTTTTGTAATACCAAATTTAATTTTACAAGACTATAATTATGGTATATTTAGATTTTTTTCTCCACAATGAAATATACATTTTGATGATTTTTTTTTGATATTTTGTCTTTGCATCCATCTCTCTAATGTTTCCTAAACATTTATTATATTTATGAGATGAAAATAAAGTAAATTGATATTGGATTGCATTGACTAGTTTTCTATAAATAGCCCTAACCTTGCTCATGATTGAATTTGAAATAGATTAAAAAAATAAAAAGGAAAATCAAGGCAATATTTTCAGTGGTTTGACTTGTGGGAAGGGAGGCAATTCCCCCCCCCCCCAAGACATGGAGCCATTTTTGAAAATATATGGATATTCATTTTATGGTTTTCATTTCAGAAGTATTCACGATCTAGTATTATATTTTATTTCCTTTGACATTTAATTGAAATACTGTTTTCAAAATCTTGTATCTTTTAACCTTCATATAAATTATTTTAGGCAAGATATCCAAGAAAAATATTATGATGAAAAATTTAGTGTATATATATATATATATATATATATATATATATATATATATATATATATATAATATAACAATAATTTCACTTTGTTGATATTAAAATTTGCTATTTTTTGTTTTTCTTCACATGTTTGATTCATCAAAGCATAGTTTGGGTATTACTTAGTATTAAAATTTTTAATTTAATTAAAATTTTATACAGGTTGTATTTACTTAGACTTATTTATCAAAAAAAATGTATTACTCCATCTTTGCTCTGCTGAAATTTTTACCAGAAATATAAAGGTAAAAATTTTTCTTATTTCAATTGTTTCCGACAAAATATTCTGCTCATTTTGGTTAATGAGAATTCAGTCACTTTAATACTTGCTTATATGATTATTGAAATGTCTTTAGAGTTTATTTTAGAAATGTAGAATGAGATTGAGATGAAACAATTAACTAATTAGATTTGCAGGTACAGTAACAAAAGTTGTATACCCTCATCTAAACTTATTTAGAATGACATTGTTTATGCTGGATTGTCTTAGCTATGATAATTGGGAATTTTTATTTGTACCTATTTTCTGAAGAATTAAAAGGTATTGGCTGTGGAGTTATTCATTTTCACATAAAGAGAGCTGTAGACGAATAGACATTGTGTTTTTTTTTTTTGGTTTTTTGTTTTTTTTTTATTATTATAATGAAAATTCTGAAGGTAATTTATTCATATGTAGCATATCTTGGGCAAAGTAGGCATAGCAGTGCCCATCACCTCTTTAGGTCTGACCACAGC
Organism: Acanthosepion pharaonis; assembly: GCA_903632075.3. NCBI lineage: Eukaryota > Metazoa > Mollusca > Cephalopoda > Sepiida > Sepiidae > Acanthosepion > Acanthosepion pharaonis. Next base: position 915,355 of record CAHIKZ030001391.1, on the reverse strand, counting down.
CAATGTCCTGTTAGAAGGCTTGTCTTGGTTGCAGATCCCATCAAGGCAACCATTCACTTTGACCACTAGCTTTAGTCAAGGAAACCCTCTACCTAGTAATGTTGACTTTCATACTGGATCAGTCATTGCCTCAGATAAAAAGGGCCATGCTTGTTGTTATTCTTCAGGACAGACATGTCAAGTATGCAACTGATGAAAACAGTAAGATCAGAGAAAGGAACATCACCCCCATTGTAGTTAGTATTGTAGGTCACATCGCAAACCTTCACTTTGAAGATAACATAGATGGAGTAGTTTGCAAAGAAGAGGAATTCATCAGTTGTGTGAACTTGGATGAACCATTCTCTAGATTTGGCATGAAGATAAGATAAAGGATGAAAAGTATCACATGCTTGATCAACTAAAAACAAAAACAAAAAAAACATGCTTTCAAGAGTTTTCAACCAAGGTAAATTGGTTGTCACAAACTTAAAGAAGAGCCAATTGAAATATCTTTATTCAGTTGTCAGTGAAGATGGCTCCAGAATAGAAATAATTTCAAGAGCAACATGTATATGGCAGCTGTCCCCAAACTATCTGTAAAGACATGAACATCCTCCTGAAATCAAAGATCAGACACTTGCATAGATTGCCCTTTGTGTACACCTGCAAATCTTGGACATTAATAGCAGAACTACAAAGAATCCAAGGATTAGAAATAAGATGATACAGAGCCATCCCTGGCATCGCCTACATAGACTGCATCACAAATGATGCTGTATAAGACCACATCAGACAGAAATTGGGCCTGTTGCAAAATCTCATAAGCAGTGTCAAGAGGAAGTTAAAATGGCATGGTGACTTCACAAGAGCTGAAAATCTTTCTACTACCATCCTACAAGTTACTACCTTAGGCAGACAGAGGGGAGATGGGCTGATTATGTCACTGAGTGGACTGGAAGATCTTTCAGAAACTCACATTAGCACACAAACTGAGACATACGGAGGGAGCTGGTCAAGTGCTCAGCTATACAGTGACCTTTTGATGACACATGGTCATCATTATGATAAAGTAATATTAGTTTCAAATATTTAATATAATGTGATGTTTGATATTAGAATCATTATGCAAAGCATGTCTTGTTATTTGTATTTATTGGTAAATTTTTTTTAAGAAGTTTGGTAAATTTGTTTCAGCAACAGCTTCGTTCAGATATTCCATTTCTCAATTGTTACATAGCGTGCATATTTTTATTAAAAATGGAATGTAAAGGTTGGTGTGGATGGAGATATGAAATAGTAACTGCTCAGGGAAAAAAAGCAAGCAAAAACTTTTATCCTATTTAAAAAACAGCATATTTTTGTTTATATATTTTTTAATTTATATAATTTATTTCATTTTTCCTTTATTCTTTTCAGTTTTGTTTCATCTGTAATACATCCATTTTATTTTCAGTAATTCATCTTATTTTATCATAACCATCAAACTTTTCCCCTTAGCTATCCTATTGATTTTCCTTCATATAATTTTAAGTTAGTCCAAGAACTTGGCCTATACTACATGAACATTTTGTTATTTACAGACCTCAGTCAGGTCCTAGTGATATGAATTCCACTGGTAATTCTGCGTTCCATGAGACTCGGTAAGACCTTGCTGCCTTGCCTAATAAAAAAAAAAAAAAATCCTTGGCTTATCTATCGGGTTTCTTTATATTACTATCTCTTTCCTTTCTTTTAACTATTTCTGGTTGAGGGATAAAGTTTGATCCCTTTTAGTTAACCAGAACTGCTTGTTAAACACTAGTTCCTCTAATATATTACTTTTTGCTTGTTTCTGTTTTCTATTAATCTCTTATCTACTGCTCCTGCTGCCTTACTCTGCTGCTTAGTTAGCAGCAGCAGCAGCAATTTTACTTGAATCCCTTATTTCTATCCATACTTTTCTTTGTCAACATCAGGAAATATGGTTTAGCTTGATGGCTTTACTTGGATATAATTCACTTTATATATTCCTTGCTCTTTCTCATCACATTCTTTCTAGTTAACCAACTGAAATCTCTCTTGGAACTATACAAACCATTGCAAGCAAAACTAATTCACCTTTTAGATTCTCAAAACTTACTTTTGAAAAATCTTTTTTCTTGTACTTCTGCTAACACAATTTTAATTGCTAATATCTTAAAAGCTTATTTGCTAAAAATTTGTTTTGCTCATTGACTTATGCTTTAAAAGTTTTTTCTTTATTCAAACCAATTTTAGCTAAGTTTTTTTTTTTTTTTTTTTTTTTTTGTTCAATTCTAAATTGCTGAAAGAGAAAATGATAATGAACAAGTAAAATATATTGTAGTATTGATTTGATTAAGGTTAAAAATTTCTTTGTATTGTGTTGATATTTTTAATTTTTTAATTTAATTAAAGAATCAATTTGATTCTTTCATTGTATGTGAGAAAGAGAAGAATGTTTGAATCTTATAGTTGAAAATGTATAGAAGAATATAAAAGGAACAAAATTCTTTGTCTAGCGAAATTGAAGGAGTGGAGTTATTAGGTCTTATATATCAGTGAATGAGACATGGTATTTAAGTTTGAGATGTCTGCTTATGATTATCCATTAGATTCTAATTGTAAAGTTTCATCATTGGTCAACATTCCCAGTAGATGAATAGATAAGTCGTACATTCTATATTTTTAAAATCATTATGCAATTTACTTTGGGCGAGGTGGGGAAACCTGACACATTTTTAAGACAGTTGATTTTTTTCTTTTTCACTAAGTAGTTAAAATCAAGAGTCTATAATGATAGCAATGTTTCTATGATAATTTGAATTTTAGTGGAGTCTTTTCCAAGTTGCTTTTAATGATGCAAGTTTATATAATTTGTAATATATGTGTATAGATAGTGACAAATAAATAGATGTGTATAGATAGTGACAAATAATTTTTTAGTAACTGTAATGCACCATTATATATTGTAATGACTGGATAATGTTCCAAAGAGGAAATTTTAACATATTCTAACACATTGTTTATGGCCATATCCTATTGAAACACCAGATCTTGTCTGATCATCAAAGTTAAGCAACATCAAGCTTAGTCAGTATCAAGATGGGTGACTGCTTGGAAATACAACACCTGGTATTTCCAAGTGGTAAGCTTGGATGTGCAGGTGATGTGATGGACAACAGCTCAAATGAGAAATTGGAGAACCAAATTCAAATTGAGTTTGTTACATTCACTTACATGCAAATATCCTTGGGAAAGGTATAAATCCATTTTTCTTCTTTCAGTTATGGGTTAAATAGCAGGACTTACTGGGTTCTATAGCCTTGGTTGGCAATCAGTTTACTACAAAAAGTAAAGGCAGTCAACAGCAGGAATTCTTCTGCCAAGTCAGTTATAAATCAAAAGAAGACAGGACCCCCAACCTACCAAGCCTGCATCATGCATGGCACCTAAAGGAAGGAAGGAAGGAACACTATCATGCACCTAATAAAGATATATGTTTAAAATAAACTGTAACTTATTAAAATACCTGTGAATTCTTATGAGAAAACAAATCTCTAGATAATACTGAGCTCTTATTTTAATTATTGCTTTTCCTCTATTTTAATGGCACATGAAAATGTTATAAGTTTTCTTTTCTCTAAATTAGCAAGTGGATTTTATTGAAAAGTTAAGTTTGTTATAATTAAGATAAAAATTATATTAAACCCAGATAAGTGTTAATGTACCAAGAATGATACTCTAATTATTTTGTATGATATTCATTGGTCTAAAACGGACTTTGTCCTTTTCTTGACATTGTCAAATGATTTTGTCCTTTCTTTTGTCTTTGCTCCCAATCTGTCTTATGGTTCTAGTCTCTTGCTGACATTTTTATGTCTACTTATAACTCTGTTTTTGAATTCCCTTTTTTTCTCTTTGGTTTTGATGGTAATAATAAACCTCTTTGCTATCTCTGCTACTCTACTAATTCTGAATGAGAAATGTATCTATTTCTACCTTTTATCTCTCACTGTGCTTAAGGTACATTTTGCATGTTAGTCACATCAGTGGGACATAATTTTTTTTTCTAAATCCCCATTTTCTTCTCTAAAGATGTTTCTCTCATTTCTGCTTCTATTGTAGTATATAACACTTTATAACCTGCTAGCAGTTAACTTTTAACAAGCATTTTTAACATTGTCTACTACTTTTCAACTATTGAAATGAAATTTTGTTTGGTCTCTTTAATTTATATTTAAATGTTAAAATCTTTGTCAGTCTTTTTGCATTTGACTATTAGGAAAGGAACACAAATCCATCCTAGTTCTCTTGATAGATTTGCAATGAATAACACAGACAGTCTTATGTGCTCCATGTTTGTCAGTACAAAAAAAATGTTACATGATATATAATTGTCATTGTGCCAGAAAAATCATTTTATTAATTTTTATTTTTTCAGAAGAACTAATCTATTTTTCTTGATGATTATTATTATTTTTATTTTTATTTTTTTTTTTTTTTTGATATCTGGAAAAAGTGTATATAGTATTTTGAGATTTTTGCGTTGGTGTGAGAAAAACAATTTAAACTGTTTTATTTACCTTAATTAAATTTTTTTTTTTTTTTTTAACATTTTAAGCCAAGTAACTGATGCACTTGGTTACAAATGACTCATTTTGTAATATTATGAACTACTTTTAAAGTTGATACAACCTCCATATTTATCTATGCACACATAACTTGGCTGTTTTGAGGTTTCATCGTAAATATCATCTGCAAGTATGATGCATAGGCACAGCATACTTTTCTAAAAAGTGATTTTGTTTGTAAAGTGTGGCAAAATGTCTCCTATTACAGATGAGTGTCTCCTGTACTTTAATGAATGTAAAGTTACACAACATTTTGTTCTGAAGCACCCTCATTCACTTTTTTACTGTTATCTTCCAAGGTCCTGTAATCTTTTAGGTGTAGATGTACATAAATAATAAAAGTATGTTTATTGGAGGTATATATAATCAGTTGCATACACTAAATGCATACGTGTTTTCTTAACTCTTCTGATTAAAAAAAAAAAAAATCTTTGAACTTTCTCATTTAACCTGTCTCCAGCTGTACAACTTGTCATTTTGAAAGAGCAAAGGGAAGGGAGGGAACATTTTCCTTAAAGCTGCCTACATTTATTCATCACTTTCTCCCTTTCTTGGTTTATGGTACTTTTTTCTGTGTTAGTGGTATCATTTTATGACCCATTGAGTTTTAAGAGTTCATTCAATTTCCTTTCTTCTCCTACTCTTCCCTTGTTTTGTAGTTCAGATGCTGAACACATCTTATTGAATGCCTATTCAGTGGCAAATTTCATGAATTACAAATAATAATGGTGATAATAGACCCTGACTATAATTTGATGTATTGTGTTTGGAGGCTATTCAATACAACTTGTTTATATTATGAAACCATTAGTGTTGTTGTCATTGTATTGAGTATTTTTTTATTTGATTTTCCTTTTTTTTTTTTTTTCTCTTTTTTTTTTAAATTTCATTTATTTTTCTACATTTCCCTATGGCTTTTTCCCTAATAAATCTCCTTCAACATCTGAACTGTGTTGAACATTTGTTAGTATAATTACATTCACTGACTTTTTTTTTCCTATTGCTATATAAGCATCAGAAGAACTGTGCAAAGAAATTCTTGTTTGTTAACCAGTTGCTAAGAGAAGACTCCTCCTCTTCTTTTTGCCTCTTGTCTCTTTATTTTGGATGCTCAAGAGAAACTGGTCAAATGTCTCTCTGACATTCTTTCTTGATCACCTAAAGTATTCTGTGTGTGAGTGAGTGGAGGGCAGAAGAAAGATCTTTACAAAAAGGTCATGGATAAAGTTTTCAAATTGACATTGTTTACACAGTCTGAAGGGTTGGTGTACCTCCTTTGCCAATTGAAACCTATTAAATTCCTTGATTTTTATCCTGTCTTCAACTTATTCTTGGAATTTCAGTTGTGCCTAATTAGATGGCAAAGAAAAACTTGATACTGAATTTAGTTGTAGTCCTTGTTTTCTTAGCATTGAGTGGTTGGATCCTTGTAGATTGAAGAGCACTATAGTTGAGGCTTTTCCTTTACCTGCCAACCCTATTACTTGTTCCTAATTGCCGTAACTACTTCAATTTTCAGATCTGATGAAGAAGTGATGTGAGTTGGTTTTCATATATATATATATATATATATATACACACACACACACACATATATATATATATATATAAAATTTTTCATTCTTTTAACTGATATCCTCATTAACTGCAAATGTTAACATAATGAATAATGTTCTATGAACTTTTTATGTTCTGCTAGCCTCAAATCTTAATCTGCTTTCTTTTACTTTTATCTATTTATTTTGGGTAACTTTCAAATTTCAAATCATCTGGCTTCATGCTTCCTTCCCTTTGAAATTTGGGGTCTCATAATTATAACCAAAGGCACTTGCTGGCTTAGGATCATTCACTGAATCAAATGTTGATTATATCTGTAAATCAGTATCTTAAAAAATATTATTTTCATTTTAAATTGGAAGTTCAATACTGTAACCTCATCATGAGGGAGAATCTCCTTAATTGACAACCTTTAATATCTTTCCTCTTTTTCAATAAGAAAATATATTATTTGAATCATTTTTCTATTTGGATGGGAAGTACACATGTGTATATTAAACTGGTGATGCTAAAATCCAATTATTTATGTTATGGAATGTGATCATATTTAAATAATAAATGAACGTTCTTTGATTGCTTCTGATTTTTCACCTGAGAGTCCTCATCAGTTTTTGCTGAAATGGAATTCTTCTATAAAATAGCTTTATTCTATTGTTGCTGCCAGAAGTAATCCTTATAAAATGACATTGATCATATTTGCCAGCAGTATCTTTGTACTAGCTTTGCTATTGAATGGGCTTGTAAATATATTATCTTGGATTTACTTTAATTTCAAGGCCTAGATAGCAGAAACTTTGAATTCTAATCAATATATCTTTAGCACTCTCTGGAAATGTAAATTATGTATATAACATAATGCTTATAAAATACTAGCCAGCTTCTTACAGCAATAACAAAAATAATCTCTATCCTCATTTCTCATTACTGCACCATGCTTTAATTGTCAAATAAATTTTAAAGTAAGTTACATTTTTAACTCTTCTACTGTTATCAAATACTTCAAAGGATTATTGATATTTTTTCTTTTTCTTTTTAAATGAAAGTTGCTAATAGCCTGAAACTGAAGAGATTTTTTATTTTTGCCAATTAAAAGAAATGTTGAGGTATGTTTGTTGTCTTTGAAATGTGCACTTAGTGATTGCCTTTTTCTATTTTTATATACAACCTTTTGACGTAAGGTAATTTAGTGCATTTTGCCAATCAAGTTCACTTTACAACTACATATACAATATTAAGTTACTCTTGCAGGGTTAGTTTGCTACTTAGAAAATAATAATAGTAATAATGTATATGGATTTCTTGACATCTGTGAGCCATGGTCACTTAAAAAAAAATAATGACAAAAAAGCCCACAGCTCTTTCCTCTTGTGATCAGGCTTGTACTTAAAACATTTGTATAATACATATTATAAGTATCTGTCTTAATTTCTGTTCTTTTATTATTTTCTCTCTCCTATTTTTTTCTTAATTGAGTTCATCTGAAGCAATACAGTAAAGCCACTAAGACACAAGGTTACTGGGTATGAAAGAATTAGAAAACTAACATTAGGTTTGAGAACAAAAGAGGACAGTAGATAGTAATTGAAATTGCATTTAAATTTTTGAAGATTGAAGTTGACTGGAAAGCATGGAACTGGATGAGTGTTCCACAAGTGAGAAATGCAAGAAAAACTGTTAGCTTAGAACTTATGGCTACATCTAACTAACTCAACTATAAATTGATGAGACCTTGTTGCCAGTCTCGTACTGGACTTCAATTCGTAAAGTCTAAGTACCATAGTGAAAGTATTTATAGAAAAAGCACAGGGAGGTAACTTTATCATGGTGGCAAAGTGACTGAAGTTGAGATGCCAGATTCGGACCAATGATATTGTTGATTTTTCTGGAATTTTATCAAAGATCACTAAATATATAGCAGAAGCACTGAACTCTGTGGCAGCAATATTCTAAGCATGGACAAATGGTAGACATAGATATGTAAGATAGATTCTGGAGAGAAAAATTGTCTAGCGTGACCCAGTGAATCAATTTTCTGAGAAGTTGACCTAGTAACAGATTCAATATAATCTTTCCAATTCATGTCAGTCAAGAATGTTAGCCTGAGAAGGCACAATGAGTCACTCTCCTGGAAGCTATTCTGATGGAAGGCAGAAAGGGTTCTCACAGATGATTAACATAGAGCAGTTTAATTTTGGAGATGTTAAAATTAACAAGCCATCTTTTGTCCCAGTTACCAGGCTGAAGGTCATTTATGACATCAACTGCCAATTTGACCTTATCAAACTGATCAGACTTATATTGAGATGGGATTAAATGGTTGTCATCAGCATAGATACCATGTTGAGAGTTGATGCCATTGGAGAGGTTGTGAATGAAAATTAAAAACAAAGACCAATGATAGAGCCCTGGGGAACACTTGCATTGGTACAAAAGGTTTAAGACTGGCCATTCAGGATAACTTTCATTTCATGATTTGATAAGAAAGACTGGATCAGGCCAAAAATCTATCCGGAGAAAATAACTTTTCAACTTGTGAAGAAGACCTGTATACCAAACCCTGTTGAATACTTTAAAGTTGTCCAAAGCAACAGCCCGAAGTTCACCTTTCTTATCTAAAGCTTGATAGATCCTTTCTGTGATGATTATCAATACATCAGCAGTTGACCTAGAGAAAGGTCAAAGATGGCCTTGTGATGGGAGATGCTTAACCAATTCAGCATAGATTAGGGCCTCTAGTAGTTTCCCAAAAAGAGGTAGACTAACAGGCTGATAGTTGGAAGGGTCTTTTTTTTTTTTTTTCTTCCACATATTCTTTCACACTCAGTAACCCCTTGATTCTTAGTGGCTTTATTGCCTTGCTTGGGGTGTAATGATTTTTTTTAAAAATATTCACAATATTACTTAAGAAATTGATATAGGTGTCTTCTGATATACAAATTAGTAAAGCAATATAGATGTTACGACTTTGAATACAAATCAAATGACCTGTTTTATTTGAAATTACATGTCTGAAAAATTATTGAAACTTGGGATTACTTTAAGACCTGAATATTTTAATATGTATTGGCTCTCTCCCTATATATATATATATATATATATATATATATATATATATATATATATATATATATAATGTGTGTGTGTATATATGTTTTTGTGCCCGAGATGTCTTATAATATGTTCCACCAGTGTAACTAAGAGATTAAGGATATTATACTAATGATTATTAAACATTTGGTCCATACTAGATACATATATCGTTGGAATTATATAAGGATAATAATGTATATTGTTTTCTTACTTTTCATAGGTAAATAGTTAGGCTGTATTTATGTATAAGATTCTTATTCAGTTATTCTATGACTGTAAAAGAGCAATAGGAAATTTTGTCCTTTTTTTTTTTTTTTTTTTTTTTTTTAGCATGTCCCTTCATGAGTTATGGTTTTTCATAGGCTTTTTTTTTATTATCTGTGAATTGCTGTGTTTGCCTAAGACTTGGTTTCCTATAGTCTTCACTACAGTTTTTAATTTGGAGTTATCCTCCTAGACTGGTGGCCTTAGCAAGGTTAAGAAGCCCAGTTTACCCTTCTGTTTAACCTCTGAATTTGAACTCTGCTTCTTGATTCCATTTTCCTGGCCAATAACCATTACACTAACTGCATACCCAAATAGAGAATTATGTTTTAATTTAAAATGTCACTAGGAGTTTTAAATTATACTACAGCTCAACTGATATGGTGAATAATTCTTACATGTTAATTTTATTAAACATTACTATACAATAATTGGTGAGTACAGATTTTCTATGCTTTGTCAGAAATGACTTTCTTGTGGTTTTGTTAATAACATTGATTGCTTCTGCCTTTTAGCAAACAGTGTTTTCTTTAATTTCATAGTAAGTGTCACTTTTTAAAGTGGTTTTACACTTCCTTTACAAATCAATCCTTACAGTAGCCTAAATATATAACAGCTAAAAACAAAACCAGTAGATAATGCTTTTCCATTTATTTTTGCTTGGAAAAATGTATTATAGTTTCAAGAAGATGCTGATTATAGTAACTTAATGAAATTTAAATTTCATGATTGTATGTGTTTCTCTTTGTTTATATATCTATCTATATACGTACACTTGTGTGTCTGCCTTTCATTTTTCTTTCTTTTCCTTAAGGTATTTTGATTAGTCACAACATTTTGTATATGATCAAAGTTTAACTTGAGGGGAAAATCTTTTTATTATACTGAAAATGCTAATAATTAAATTTCTTTGAGAAAACCAAAATACGTTGAATAATACAGAAAGATGTTAAGCTTTACAGTATGGGTGTAATATCTGCAGAAAACTCAAACCATATTATAATTTTTAATATATATCAGGTGTAACAGCAAAAGCATCCAAATCGTATAACAGCAAAATTATTCAATTGCTAGATTAAGCTTTGAGCCGTTGTATCTTAGAAATAATTAAAGATATCTTACTGGAATTCTGAGTTTTTTATAATACCATTGGACTTTATTTTGAGCAATAAGAATGTATTTAGCTCTAAGTTCAAATGAGGATCCCCCTCCCTCGCTTTTGTGACCTCCTGATCCAATTTTTCTCTCTACTGTTCCCACTTTTTTAAACTTATTCACTGTTCTCTTGATGGTTCTTGAATGGACTTTGAAGATGGGAACCAGAGTATGAATATTTGTACTATTAGTGAAGGCCTGAATGATCTTTTCCTCTCACCATTGCTCATTTTGGAAGACATAAAATGATCTTAACCTGTTCTCTTTCTAGCTGAATAACTCATAGGGTTTTCAGTGATTCTTACAACAAATAGTGTCAAAATGGCTAAACGCCTTATCTGAAAACCTGCGGGGGGGGGGAATCTCAGTTTAGTGCTATTTTTTTTCTTCCCATATTAAACATTTTGTGGGATGGGCAATTATACCATGCTTTTACATGATTTTGCTGTTACATCCCCGTGTGTGTATATATTTATATTTGTTTATTTATTTATTCATTTTTATTTATTTAATTTATTTTTTTTTTTTTTAAAATGTAAAATATTTTTCACAGTACAATTTTAAGAAAAGAAACTGAACTTCCACTGTTGACAACTTTCAACGTAGTTTTATTTATTTATTAGCATCCTCTGTTAGAATATATTGTAATTCAGCAGAGAAATCTTCAAAATGCCAATTGCTGCAGCAGCCTACATAAGAAAAAAGTGATAAAAATTTGGTTATAATGGGTTATAATAAACATAAGAGAACCAAAGAAATTAACATTGAGATAGTTTGAACAAAGTAGTTTGTTAAAAACTGAATTTCAACCAGAAGATATTTTCTTGCAGTAGCAGTTATAATTCTAGATACATTTGTAATTATTAAACTCAACAATCAGTTGATTTTCAGTACTCGTGTGTTCAAATGCAAAAATGCAGCAAATATTTGAAGACTGTCAGAAACGAAATTGTTTATAAAAAGGTATGCTGATATTTTATATAACATTAGACAATCCTGTAGTCTGCTGTGGCACTAATTAAATAATATAATTCAATTAATGTTTGATTATCTCCCCATCATTTTTTAAAGTTGGTATATTTTAGCAGTACCTTCATTTACTATTCTCTAAGTTACCTAATAAGTGAATTTTGAGTGCATTTTTTGGGGATGCATACTACAAAAGTTTTATGAATGTTTTATTTTGTAAAAATTTTAAAATTTATACAAATTCAATTCTTAACACAGTCATTGACATTCCTTGAAATATGTAAAAAAACAAAACAAAAAAAAGTTTTACTTGGGTGATTTAATTTAATGACATATGTAATGATTTAAAGGTAAATCAATTCTTGACTCTTACAGAAAAATTTATATTTATTGAGGTTACTTTATTGTGCTTTGTTAAACAATGGTTCATTTGGGACATGTTTTTGTTGCTACCAAATTAACTGAAATGTCATAACAAGGTCAGCTAGGCCACTCACTTTTTAAAAATCAATATTATATATAAAGTTCTCAACTCAGTATCTGTTTATTTCTGTCTTAATAGTAAATCTGATCAGTTCAATAAGGTCAAATTTTCAGCTAATTTAAAAAATGAACTATAATCTGTTAACTGGAGCAAGAAATGGTTTGTTAATTTTAATGCTGTCAAAACCAAACTGCCCTGTTTTAATGATCTGAGAGAACTCTTTTTGCCTTCCATCAGCATGGCTGATGCTAACCTCCAGAAGAGTGACTCATTGCACCTTCTCAGGTAACACTTTTTGCTGACATAAAGTAGAAAGATTATATAGAATCAATTTCTAGGTCTGCTCCTAGGAAAGTTGGTTCACTGTGTTGTGCTTGTCAATTTTTCTTGCCAGAATCTTATGTATTTATAAGTGTAACATTCATCCATGCTTTTAATATTGCTGCCATATCTGGTCTGGTGTTTTTGTTGTGTATTTAGAGATTCTTGATAAAATCCCAAGAAGAATCGGCAATGTTATTAGTCCTGACCTGGCTTCCTGGCTTCAGTCACTTTCCTATTGCTGTAACATAGTTTCCCTGTGCTTTTCTGTAAATACTTTCATAGTAATTGTTCAGGTGAACTTTCTTCTATGGTACCTAGAATTTACAGTACTAGATTGGTGGCAAGGTCATCATTTCACAGCTGAAATGGATAGATGTAACTAACTTCTATATTAAGTTTCTTCTTTCACACTTTTTTAACTGTGAAATTCTCTTCTGATTTCTTGCTTCCCCATCAAGATTGATCTTCAAAAACTTAAATGTAATATAAATCATTATTTTCTGTCTTAATTTCTGTTCTTTTATTGTTCTTTCTTTAATGGATTTTTTCTCTCACACTCAGTAACTCCTTACATTTTAGTAGCTTGCTTGGGGTAGAATGATTACTATAGATATTCAAGCATGTTTGGTTGAATAATCTAAACATGTCATGTCTATTTTTATTTTAATCCTCTTAAATTCACGGATCAATTTCTTAGTTTTGTTATTAAACTGATTAAGAAAATACCATAGTTTTGGTCATTTCTTTTATTTTCTCAAGTACTTTCAGTTTCATTCAAGATCATCTTTAGGGATGAATTGCTAAGACAAAAAATTAATATAATTGATAGTTGTAATTTTTTTTTTTTTTTGTAAATGTGCATGAAATGTGCTCCATTATAGTCAATTTAAAATTCACAACAATCCATCTCTCTCTCTCTCCATTAAAAATTAAACCCTGACTTTTACTATTGAGGTTTCCTTCTATAACAATCAAAATAATATATATGTACAATGTGATGGCATTTTCATGGGTTCATTTCTGGGACCAACATTTACTAACTTCTACATGGCTAACCTTAAAAATAAGATATTTAATACGACTAAAAATCCCTCCATCTACCTAAGATATGAGATGATATTCGCATCTTAGTTAAAGACATTGATGAAATACATGAACTATAAAAAAAATTTCCAAAAATACTCCATTCTTACATATGAACTTAACAATAAAAGAATTTCTTTTATTAATATATTGAGACAACAGTAAAAATACATTTACTACCTCCCCATATAAAAACTAACTAGCATAAACACATGCACTCTTGACTATAATGTCCTGTTACAAAACGGCGATTACACAAAATTTAATAAATAATTTTGTGCAAAAGTTAACTCTTCCGTGAAAAAAATTTTCTACATGAAATTAAAAAACATTAAACAAACTCCCATTAACAATGATTTTCCTAATTGCATTGTTGATGAACAAATTAGATGAGCTATTATAAATATTAACATAAATCAAAAAGAAAATAATATTCCTCAAATAACCTTAAATATATTTACCTACTATACCATAATCAAATATACTCTAACTAAAAACAGGATGAAAAAATGCTAAAAAAACTCTTAAGTACTAATATATCCCCCCACTGATCCCAGTAAAAAAAATAAAAATAATTATATACTATACTAAATTTAATACCATCAACTTAATCATCCACAATAATTCTTTTCCATCAAATAATATTTTGCAAAAAACATTGTATATCAATTTAAATGTCGTTTGGAAGATTGTGTCTCTGACAAAAAAAAAAAAATCTATATATATATATATATATATATATATATATATATTTCATGATAGTAACATTATCAAGAAGGCTTACATTACACATGTTGGATTCAAGTTCACAACATTTAAAAGAACATTCCTGTCTACATTCACATTTTAGAGAAATATTAATTGACAGCACAAGTATACTCATACATGAAAATAAAAATAAAATCTTCAAATTTTTGACGCACTCTATATAAAAAAAATGAAACCAACACTAAATAAGATTAATTATGACTCTAGTAACAATGCTTTAAAATGCCTACAAAAGCAATATTTTGTAAAAAGTTTTTTTGTTTTAAATTGTAGGTTGAGTATTTTAAAACATTAATAATTAAAAATATAAATTATCTCCCCTACACATTCTTAACAGTTAATTTTTAAATTGACTATAATGAAGTGCATTTCATGTGCATTTACAAAAAAATTTACAACTATCAATTAGATTAAATTTTTGTCTTAGCAATTTACCCCTGAAAATGATCTTTGATGAGATTGAAAGTATTTTGGGAAAATAAAAGAAATGACCAAAACTACAATGTTTTTCTTAATCAGTTTAATAACAACACTGAGAAATAGATCCGTGAATTTGAGAGGATTAAAATAAAAATTGACATAATGTCTAGGTCATTCAACCAAATATGCTTGAATGAAGATATGCTGCCTATATATATATATAATGGTAACTTATATAGTTACATTTATATTGAATTTTCATTTGCTTTGAATTGAAACAAATATAGATATTCATAAAACTTAAGAAAATATTTTTATGCCTTAAGTCTACTTTGTCTTCAAATTTTCCATAATTACAAAGCTAAGCTTGAGTAAATATGTATACCAATTGTATGAAGCAACAAGTATTTGTTTAAGCTTTGCCTGTCATGATGACATTCATATTCTCTGTTGAAATGGCTTCAGATGTAATAGCTGAGAATATTATGAAATTCTTGCATATATAAATGCATGAGTATATGCTTATACTTGAACATGTACTTTTTTGTTGCTGCAATTATTGTTGAATTTTAATTTAAATGGCACCCCCCCACAAAAAAAAAAAACAAACCATTTTATGCTGAAAGAGCATTGCAAATAATATATATTTATTTATGAAAGAAAAGAAACCTTGCATTTTGAGGTTATTTCCAATATAGGCAAAGTGAGAAACACCTGTTGCACTATTCACTATTTTTTTCCTCTCTCCTCTTTAAATGACATTTTAAGCTTTGGATCAATTAAAGAATTTAAATAAATTTTTCTTTCTTCCTTTTCTCTTTTCTAAGGAAACTTGTGTAGTTGATTTTTCTTTTTAACTGCTATTGTACATTTAGGATAAGCATTGTTCTTATTTAACCTTTTTGATAAAATTTTAGAAATATTTAATAGGATAAATATTTCTTGTTTAGAATTGAATGCGTTGTATTACATTTATAGAATTCATATAAACAGATTTGTTTTGTTATATTAAATCAACTTTATCTAACAAAACACATTATTTACTCTAATCTACAAGATCATGAGACTATAAAATCATTTTTAACATTATGAAGGTAAATGATGATCACTTTAAATATTTTTGTCATGTCAGAAAAAAAATTGAACAGCTTTCATAGATTAAGTTCATTAATGTGCTGTACAAATTATACAAATATTCTAGATTCCTATAATATTGAATAATTAAGATTTTATAATACATTGTTTTGCATGTTAGGTTATATACATACATACACTTTGCAAGTCTCCTGATAGTTCATTCCAGTAATGGTTTATTATAACATTCTATTAATTACCAGGCTAAAATGTTTTGCTAATACAGGTTTTGAATATTGTTTCCTTTTAGATAAATTATAATTAGTAAAGTACTCTTTAGTCATTACTTGGTGGCATGTATTTCATTCTCTTTTTTCAAGTATCTTAATTGTTTTATTTATCTATTTTTTTTAATGTTCAATTTACAGGATGTCCACACTCTCATTATGGTCATCTCAATTTTTAAATTAAGAGCTAGAAAGTAGGCATTTTTCTTAGGGTGGGTGGGTGTTGGGAAATGGGATTTAATTTGAAGATGAATATTGAAATAGAAACCTGGTTAACCAAAATTATGATTCTATTATAATTATTACCACAAAAATAAAATCATTCAAATACATTTTGGTACACAATACTTTGTAAAAGATCTTACAGACATACAAAAAAGTTGACTATTATTTCCTGAATGACTCTTCTAGTGAATTGAGAAAGCATTTTCTAATTGTATGTGACCTAAGATGATATCAATACACCATGGAGCAAAATTGTTGAAATTGTTATCACAAATTGAGTGGCTTTAGACTATTAATTTTATTCACTGATTGATTTTTTTTTTCTATAACACAAGTATACTCTTCCTGCCAAATCTTCAGTTCCCCTAAGAGATTGTCAGAAATTATTTTTCTTCAGTCAATCTCTTTGGGTTTTCTTTTCAGATTTAGTTTTTCTTTTCTTGTATAAATGTTATATTTTTGTTTTGTTCTGCATTTAATTTGTTGTTTTTAAAATGTCCTCTTATAAACTAATCTACTTTACATTCCACAGAATAGCAAACTGTTTTATTTATATAGGTACCTAGAGATTTTGGACAAAATTATTTTAATATAAAAATTTCATTTTCATGAAATGCCTTTCATTTTAAACAATTCAAACCATCATTCTTAAGTTTCAGAAAACAATAGAAATGAACAAAAATAAAAAATCTTATAAGATGTTACAATGTACTTGATGAAAAATAAGCATATGATTATATATAGTAATTGAAAACAAATGGATGCACAATGACAAACCAATGTTGAACACCTGCATAGTGTTATCTGTGGGCCTTGTTAATTTTATATGCTATTTATCAAAGAGTGAGTTTCTACATAAATTTTATTATTCAAACTAAACCTGAAAGAGAGAGCACCATCCATTTTCTCTGCTGCCAGTTCTTGTGGCTTCTGACTTTTGTGTGTGCTCTTTTTGGCTTGCAGTCAAATCATTGTGAACAACACTTGCATCTTTGGTCAGTTCATTTGTTTGCAACATAATACAACTCAACACATTTGAGAGACATTTCAGCAAAAGTCTGTCATAATTTTCAACATATTTTAACTTTTCTCTAAGGTGTCTATGCCCGTGTTCTGCAGAAAGCACTGACTAGTGATTGAATCATGCATGCAGTATGCTAAACAGATCTAAGGCTAATAGCTCAGAAATAAAGGCTGGGTTGATGAGGATACAGCTTGGAAGGCAAAGCTAAGATCTCTGCTTTGTATAGTAAGAAAACTTGCTTATTTCTGTGACCTTCTATAACACTGTTTTCTCTTTGTATGTCTATACCTATTTATACCTCACTGACTTTGTGACCCTATGTTCCTGAACACCTGGGGCTTTAAGATTCTATTCCAGTCTTTAAACAAACCAGATTATTCAAGAAGCTCCAGTATTAGATTTTGAAAATCCAAGGATACAATATCAACAGAAGGCAACATTTAAGAAAAGAAACTGCATATTTTTTTTTTTTTTTTTTTTTTTTTTTGTGAAGTGTGAAATGAAACTAGGAATATTCAATTTTATTGATTAAGTAATATTAAAAAAAAAATTAAGTTTGGTTTTTAGCACAGAAAAAAACACTTCCAAATTTGTAATAAGATATCAATAAATGACTGGAATGTTGCCAAAATCTTGCATTACAAAGAAAGAAAAATACATTGATATGACTGAATGCTTGATGCATAAATGAACTTTATACATAGATCTTAATGATCAGATTGACAATGTATATATTAAAGATGAACTATTGTTCATAGTTTTATGCACACAGTTGACATGAACAAAATTTGTGGGGATTTCTTAGAAGTAAGTTGAGACTGACAGCTTTAAGTGCATGGTTCCATCCTTGTGGTGTATTCAGCATATAGAGGTAGTAATAGCTTCCTTAGAATTAGTATTTTAAAAAGTTCATATAAAGTCTACAGTTTAGAAGTAATACTCAGGCTACATAAATTCCATAAGTCAAGCAGTTGACAACTTGAACAATTTCAAGTTTTATATTGAACCTGATATCACAATGAAGTTTGACTTTTTGTAGTCTTTCAGAAAATAAAATGCATAAAATGCTAATGAATTATATATACCAATTGTTTAAGAAAATTTTGGAAAATATATTTAGATTAATATAACTGCTTATTGCACTTGATGACACACATGTCTGTTTTCCTTGTTTGTTTTCTCAGTTACCATATATCTCTAGGATTACTACTAATGCTATTCTTATCTGTCGATCTATTAATAAATTGACATTACAGTGTTTTGTGTTTGTAGTTTAGTTTTTAATTGATTATCTGTAAAAGTAGTTTCCAAATTAAACCATCTTGTCTCACTTTATCACTTTGGAAGCTATCAACAATGCCATTGCTCTTTCAATTATACTATGATCCTGTCAAATCTGATTTGTTAAAAGCTTCTTTACAC
Organism: Acanthosepion pharaonis; assembly: GCA_903632075.3. NCBI lineage: Eukaryota > Metazoa > Mollusca > Cephalopoda > Sepiida > Sepiidae > Acanthosepion > Acanthosepion pharaonis. The sequence continues at coordinate 896,596 of CAHIKZ030001391.1, read as the reverse complement.
ACAATTCTTACATGTTCTGTAGAGTCATTACTGCAAAAGCTTTCATTCAATGCTAGCTTCTTGTTTCTTAACAGTATTTAGTATTTTTCTATTTTTCATTTTCCCTCTAAATCTAGCTTCTCTAAATCTTTTCTTGTAGCATACAAACTTTCTTTGATTTTTGTTAATTTTATGCATATTTATTAAAGCAGCTGTAGTTTTTTCATTGCTATACATTTTTGAAGAGTTTTTCTTTAATTTTTCTCAACTCCCAGGTCAATAATCTAAATAACATGGATTGGAATTAAAGAATAAGTTTCCTGATGAATCTCTTTCCAAGATATGACCTTAAAAATTAGGTTATGAAAGCTAACCCACAAGAGTTATTCAGTTTTAACCAGGCATTTATATTCTTTTCCCCAATCCATGTTTTTTTTGTATTCTAGTATTATTAACAATGTCTTTTGAATTTCTTAGATGAAGCACTGTCATTATTAATTTTATTTATGCTTTATTACTTTTTATTATAATTGTTAGTTTGATATTCTATGATTCATTAAGTTAGCAGCAAGAATCTTGTAGTTTGCACCCCCCATCTTAATTTTTTGAAACTCTTTGTAATTTGATAGCTCCTTGCTTAATCATTCACACATTAAATGTGTTATGAAGAGTGATTTTGTATTTTATCAGTTCAACAGTAGTCATTTATCTTGTGTACTGAGAGCTACTCCAACCTTACTATTTGGGCATTTGTACAGTCTTTGCTTAAGCCATGCTAATTAGTCATTTATATATCACTACAGTTAATTTAATTGTTAAATGTTATTGTTGCCCAAGTGTTTTAACATTAAAAAAGGTAGCATGTGATTAAGTTTTAAGTTCTTAGATGAAATATAGTCATTAATAATAGTGACTTAAAAAAAAAAAAAAAAAATTTATTGTGCTTTTTATGAGAGGATACTGAAAAGCTTTTAGCCCTAACTCACAAATAGCCAAAACATTACAGTTTTTTTTTTTTTTTTTAAGTAAAATTCCTTTCATATTTTATCAGTCCAGCAATAATTGTTTATCTTGCATACCAAGAGCTGCTCTATCCTTACTTCTTGGGCATTTATATAGTTTATGCCTTAGTTATGCTAATTAGGCAGTCATTTACATATCACTACAAAATGTTTGACCAGTATTTTGTCAATATTTTTATATTTATACATGATATAATAAAAAAATGTTTAGTTCATAAGAATGTATGAAACCGTGTTTAGATTAATACATTTATTACTTTAGTTTGTGTCTCTTTTCATGGACAACAAGCTATCTGTTGGAGTATTATCTTGAAGCTGGGGTTCATTTTATTAATTTGGTATGTTTTAAACCTATTTTATTTTTTTAAATAGCAAAGTGTGCAGTAGTCAGCTTTGCAGAATTTGAAGGAACATTGTTTTGCATGAATATATGCTTTAGCTTAAAGACTGCATCACTCAAAAAATGTCTTGTTCAATCTTGATTTGTTATCAACTTTAAAGGAAACTATAATTTTTCTGTCTTCAGTACACACTGTTGTCTTCTAAGTTGTGTTAACTACTTCCATGAAGGATCCAATCTAGCCTAGCCATCATTTATTAAGAATTATTATTGAAAATTCAGCTTTTATGTTCTACTTTGCTTAACTTACCTGTTTCTTTGGGATGTTTACCTGCTATCATATCTTTAACTACAGTTCTTAATATTCTGCATTGTTTCTATCTGTTTACATTAGCAACACTAGGTTCTTCAAATATCTCCTTGCTGGTCAGTTCACTTTTCTTGAATTTTTACCATTTTTCTTAATCTCTTTTGTGACCACCGTAAAGCCAGTTTTTTTTTTTTTCTGTATTATCTTGCCAATGCTTTCCGTTTCTTTTTGTATTGTTCTATGAACTCTGTTCAGCTTTTTTCCACTGTTTCCAACATTATTCCCATCACTTAAAAATCTTATATTTTTCATTTTTTTTTTTTTCTTTTTTAAGGTTATTTCTTTGATCTGTAGCAGTCTTTATATATCTGAAACTGGAAAAAGATATATCACTATACTAATTATATATATATATATATATATATATATATATTTCATTTCTGTAGTTTACTGCTACCAGCAAGCAGAAATATTTCTTCTCCTGATTATGGCCATGTTGGCCGAAACTAGTCGAGGAATCTAAATGAAATAATAATAAAAAAAAAAAAATGAAAGAATATTAATCTACAACCCAGTGTGTCTGAAGATTTTAATTTTTTAATATTTTTTTATTGTTCAAAATATATGAACTACTGTAAATTTTTTTTAATCTGTATCACACCATGCAAGACAGTAAAGCCACTAAGAGTGTGGAAGAATTAGTAGCATAAACATTAATAATGAGCAGGAAGAGAAAAGAGTAATCAGGAGGGTAGTAGATAGTTAACATTGCATTTAAATTTTTGCAGATTAAAATCTCATAGCAATAAATAAATTATTGTAATTATTTCTAATAAAAACAAATGAGCTAAAATTTGTATTGTATATTTAGCATATAAACATATCTTGAAAATTTTACCAATATTGGTTAGTACCAATTTTACTATGAAAATATTTACTTGCATAATTAAATCTGATAGGGTGTAGTTTAGTTGATATTTAATGAATTTACAGAGGTTTGTAGCATAAGTTCTTTTGCTACAAATGTAATAAAGGCAGTTCAGTATTCTGGTAATATAAAACACTTTAATGACTTTTATCTGCTTTATGGGTATTCAGGCTTTATAAGTAAAAAGGCACACTAGATTTAACTCTGGTTTCTTATTGAGTATGTAATAATGAGCTTCAGTAACTTGTAGGATATAACTTCAATGCCTTGTTGCAAATCTACTGCTCTTCTACTTAAATAAAGCTGTTTATGCTTTGAGGCAGATTAGTTTTGTAAGTGTATGCATATTAGATAAATTATCAGGAAGATGATAATGTGCTTTAAGATTTGGGAAAGAAGTGTTCACTTTAAAATTGATCATTTGTTTCTGCTTTTGTTGTAAATGCAGACTCTAAAAAAATTAGTAACTAGGTAGTGATGATCCTGCTTTTCTGAAAACGTTTCTGAATAAAATGTCAGATTGCAAAACACTTTTCATGATTTACGAAAGAAAATAATATTCATTTTTGTCAGGATTTCATCAAAGAATCATTGAGAATTCCAGTTAGTGAAAACCTAAATTTTTCCTATTGATGTAGAACAGTAAGGTCAGTGAAAAGTTGTTTTGTTAGATTAAAGTACATGTTTTCTATTTGCATGACATTGTATCATTGTTTTACTTAAAAGAATGACTTTAAATATTACTTATGCACTTGTTTTACTGATTTATATCATATTTTTAAGGAAAGTATAGCTGGGACTCTTATTAAAATGAAAAAGATAAATACCAGCTTTTTTTTGTCTTAAAATAGGAAATTATTTATAAAAAAACAATCAGGGGCTGTTGCATTTGTCTTTAAAAAAATTGCCTTTATTTCTATTTTTATATAGAATTGTGTATTTAATCTTATTTTTAAATTTGTGGGCATTGTGCATAAAGCTAAGCAAAAGGAAAAAAAATATATATTCAGCTTAAAATTTTATATATTGAATTTGAATTTCTATGATAGATATTAGGTGCATTTGAACTGAAACAAGGAATATTTTTATATTTCTATGTAGAAAGAAACTATAATCCCCCCCCCCCCAAAAAAGTACTTTGCTACATCTTAGATCAGCTGTGCTGCACTTGAATATCTACAAATAAAGAAAAAACATTGAAAGAAAGCAAGGCTGGAAAAATTCTTGGCAGGAAATACTCTATGTAAGAACTGCTTAATCGCAGGAATTACTTTCCAAACTCACACCTCTGTTCCAATCCAATCCCAAGAGATTGAGCGACAACAGTTGAAGATGTAACAAGTTGGCGCCAATGTTGATGGTGGTGGTATCAGCAGCTATCCTCTGCCACCAAAGGCTATCTTTGTTCATCTGTTGACTAATCAGGTACCTGCTGCTTCATAATTTGATGGGGAAGAAGAAAGCAAGAATACGTGTGTGTGTATGTATATATATATATATATATATATATATATATATATATATATATTAAAAAAAAAAACATGCTTTTGTGGTAGTTGTTGGGTTGATGTAGACTGAATGGCAGTTTGAAGGAGGTTGTTGTAGATCTCCAGTTTCTTGGTTAACTCGTTTCCACCTTATAATTTGCAGCTCACAGTTGGTGCCATGCACATGCTGTGTCGATTCCTCTCCATAAGGCAGCAAGGATGTGACATACAGATTGAAACCAATCTTTCGTATTAAGTCTCCCTCATCACTAGATAGGGATAAAGAGTGTAGGATGAGATAGAAATTGTAGTGGAGGGGGGGGATCCTACAAATCGCCAATTCCAATATCTTTTGCACTATTTTGCCATAAAAGACATACTGAGCAAATTATATATCCAGCTTTTTATTGCTGTAAAGTAAAAGGATGAAAATTGGCTTTTTAGTTACCTGTAACACTTTCTTTTTTCTTTAATGTCAGTCATACTGGACACTATGGCCTTTCTAGGAAAGAAAATTGATGTTATTTTCTAAAAGTTTAGGAAATGCATTTTTTTTCTCCTTTTTTCATACTATTCTGAAATAAATTATGGATTTAATCATGTACAGACTTTTGTCTAAAATGTATCTAAGTATTTGCATAGTTTTGTGATTATATAGATTCTATACTTTCCATATATGAATACTGTCTTTGGATACATTCAATAATTTTTAATTTCCATGTGTACATACAGTGTGTGTGTAAAATATATATATATATATATATATATATATATATATATATATATATATATATATATATATATATATATATATAAATACTTTGATATAAAGTGCTTTCAGAATAATCACTCTGATTTAATTTGCTTGGAAGCTGAATGATTGTGTGTAGTTTAAGCTATTGTTCAAGTCTTACACAGTATCACTTTAGTTTTCTTCATGGTATGATGGTGATCAAAATGAAATAGTTGTTTGCAAAATACAAACTGAGTTATTGCCTTCCTCAAGAATATCAACACACGATGGGCAACCAAAATTTGAAACAATTTTTGACTATTTTGTTTTCTAAGCATGAATCAAGTTTGTATGACAATGCAAACACTTCAATTTTGATGTACTTCAGAATTGTTTTAATGTACTTAAAATTAATTATTCACTCATCTAATGCTCTTTTATACACTTACTTAGACACTTTTTATCTTTGATGTTTTTTTTTTCTTTCTTAAATACTTGGTGGTTTAAATCTCCTTTCTGCCCAGTGGTAATATTTAGAATCTGTTGTTAGCCTAACAATAAAAACAGGTTTTCTCTTTTTTTTCTATATTGTCTAAAATTGGTTTATATCAAAACAGTATTGATGAGTAATCTTTTTATTTTCCTCATTTTTCATCTTTCTCACAGAAAACCATAGTCCCTTTCCCAAATATAGCACTTGAGCTGTTATTTTTCAGACTAATTTTATTGCCTTTGATCTCCAGACCATTTCTTGTTTCTCTTTTGTAGCCACTCTGTAATGACTCCTCTATTCATATTTGTGTGCATATGTATGTATAAATATTGTATATACACTTGCAACTGAAAGAAAGTATATGGTATTGTATAGTTGGTCATCTCTTTCATATGTATGTATGACTTTTGATTACTAATATATTTGTGTATGCATAGTAAATGCTGTATATGAGTCTTAAAGTGGATGTTCCTGTGTCTATTTTACATAATTGCTTGTATATTGATAAAAATATATTAATATCTGGAAAAAGACTTCAGAGTAGTGTGTACGGGCTTGCATAAACTCATGTCTGCTGATATACCTATGTATGTAATTGTATAAAAGCATATACACACACACACACACACAGAGTACTATGAAATATTCATTATTTGGACACACACACACACACACACACACACACAGGGTGATTGAAAAGTAATTTCCTATTTTATGTATGAGTAGCCAACCAGGAGTCCTGACTTAACACCCTGTGACTCTTTCTTTGGGGTCGGTTAAAGGAGAAAGCTTACTATACCAAAGAAGAACTTGAAGGGCAAATAGAAGTTATGTCTTCCATACCACAATAGTTCCTGGTAAAATCAGTTGACGAAATTTCTGAGTGGCTTGAAGCTGGTAGCGAACTCTGGTGCCCATATTGAATTTTAAATAAAGCCTGATGCTAAACACTTTCCTCTTGTATCAATTTCTTGTAAAAAATTATAGTTAATAAATAAATATTTTAAAATGAGGAGTTACTTTTCAATCACCCTGTGTGTGTGTGTGTGTGTGTATGTATGTGTGTGTGTGTGTGTGTATATATATATATATATATATATATAATCAGTTATTATTGGCTTCTTGAATGAATATTTGGGAGTGTTTTCCACATCTGTCATAGGTTCTAAGGTGGCTTGTGGGTCCTGTATGAACTGGAGAAGGGGTTTTGGAAGCTGGTGTAGTTATTTCTGCATTTTTTCTGCAGCTTGATTCACTGGTAGAAGTTGTCTGATAGGTTCTGTACCTCCATGTTGTTCTATTAGCTATCTTGCTGATGGGTGGGGAGATGATGGCTCCTTTTCAACAAGCTCTGGTTTCTCTTTACGGAGTCTTGCTTCTCTGTCAATCTTTGGCATATGATAATCCTCCATACACACCATTATACTTGTGTTTTTTATAGCATATCTTTGACACTTTTTCATCTTAACTGAGTCTAGAACTTCAGTATTGATGAAATTGTTTGTTGCTCTATAATGTTTTAGTTACTAATAATATATATTATTTTTGTTTGGTAGACAGTTCAAATGTAGGTTAAGCAAGTGGCTCAAACTGATGTCATTAATTTTAAGAAACTTGTATTTATTTATACCGTAAGCATAATATATCTTTAAAGAATAAGGAAAACTGATTTCTACAGTTGTTAATTATCGTTAATAAAGAGAAATCATTGATAACATTGCTGGAGATGGCTTATTTCAGTTATTAAAGGTTGCACTAAATGTTGTCTTTGTTTGGTAATTTGAAGGTTAAGAATCCTTTGTCATTGTACAGAATGAAATGCTATACCCGAGTGGGTATATAGTGGTTTGATTTGTGCGTTTCTTTGTTGCTTTGCTATTTTCCTCTTGCATTCCATTTATGTATGGATGCAGCACTCCTGTACTCATGTGGTTAGCTAAGGTTTGAAGAGTTCCCAAGGTTAGCATTGAAACCTTGCAAACTCAAGCCAGCAATGTGTCACACAATACTAATGTTGACAGATTCCCAAGACTGATTAAAGTCTTGGAATAATGACCAAGAAAACTAGAATACCATAAGATTTTAGCAAAACATTTTATTTTAACTATTAGTTATATTGGTGTTTTAAAGTGGAATCACCTTTTCCCCAATTCCAGTGTTTGACAGTTGCTTTCAGTAGTCTGAACTTTGAATCATTTGTATTATTCATATCATTCAATTATGTTGATTTCGGATAACAATCATGCATGATGTTTTTTCATCCTCTAACTTTTCAAAGTTTGAGATGATAATTTGGTAATCTGTTCATATTACTGATGTTAAACTGGGTTCTTCCACTATCTCTTCTCTTTGGCTGCCTTGATGGAACACTTTCTTCTCTCAGGTGGCATTAGCAGAACTTCCTAATGTGTGCACCACACACCTCTCTTTCTCAATATATTCAGCTTTCTGATTTGTCACCAATGATTTATACCAATACATTAGTTTTGCCTTTTTTTTGTTCTGGAAAGGATATGGCTAGCAAGTCACTTGACAATTCTGATAACCTACTTCCTGAAAACTATTCTTCTTATAAAACTACTTGCAAATATGTTTTGCAGTTAACAAACTACATGACTGATTGTTTGGCTAAGTTTTTTTCGGAAATAACTTTTCATGAAATTATTCTGCCTAGAAACCACACCAACCTGGTGGATAGGTCTTTATGTAAATAAATCTCAAGTGTTAATCTCAGGTGTTGTTTTTTTTTTCTTTTTCTTTTTCTCCCTCCCACCCTTTCAAGGATGTAATATATCATCATTTTTATCCAACTTGGTAAATGTAGCAAGCAGATACCACCCACCACATTACATTTTTATTTTTTGACTGAATTCTCCCTTTCAAATATTCTTTTTACTAAATCAAAAGTGGAGAGTTTTTGTTTTTCCCAGGATTTTTCTATTAAATATTTTTCTTGGGTTAATTGGAGCCATTAAATTAAGATTCCTGCATGCTAAAAATACCTTCCTTGTGTAAAATTCACTCTTCCTTTTTTAAATACACAATATTCATACTGAGTTATTCATTCATGCAGAAATGTTGCTTCTATCTTTGATACATTGTCTCAATGTGAACATTGTCCATTCTATTTACTTTTTGCGACATTTATCTAATTGATGGTTTCTTCTGTCTGCCAACTTTGATCATTGTTAATTTTCTGACATCTGCAAATTATGAACTAGTTTCAACCAGTCTTTTACTGTTTTCTTTGGAATAATGTAGACTTTGATTGCTACTAATTATAAAAAGTTTTTTTTTTTTTTTTTTTTTTTTTTGAAACTACACAAGCTAATATCTGTATTTGCTGTCATTTGTTTTTGATTACTAGAAGTATTTTAAAAAATATTTTGAAATTTGCTTTTTGATTGCCTTGCCATAAATTAGAACTTTTGCTGAAATGTTTTACATCATTCTTTCCAGAAGTGGCATTTAAGTTCTAACTTATCAGTTGTTTAATTCAATAAATATACGATTGGGCATAAAAAGTGGCATACAGTAAATCTTTAATTCAACTTTTTTGTGTGAAAAATATAAGACTATTCCTAAGTTGGCTTTATACAAAAGAAATATAATTAAAGTATTGAGGCAACATTTCAGTCTGGCAATTATTTTTTCATTGTGTGTTGTTGCTTAGTCTCTTAAGATTATATTTTAATATAGATTACCAATTAGTTTTATGGTTTAGAAATAAAGATTAGCTGTTTTACCTCATGTAAGCATTAAGAGCATTTATAATAAATGAAAAAAATTGTCTTCATTTTAATTTTTAATTGGGGAATTGTAAATGTTAATTATATCTTTAAAAATATCACTTCTGCTATGTTTAGTATTTTATAAAAAGGAAAAAAGAAAAAAAAAATGAAACACAAATCAAAATAAGATCCCCCTTCATTCTTTTATATATATTATGTCTACTGCTATAAAATTGAAAACATCATTGAAAGTCACTTCATTCAGTTTTTCATTGCTTTGACATGTAAATTAATGACTTTTATTTATGTAAATATCTATTTCGTACTTGTTCTTAAAAAAAAAAAAACCCAAAAAACTAATGATTGAAAATAAATAATCATTTGAAAATTATTTTATTGCTTATAAGGAAAACAAGTTTATTTAAAAAATTCTTTTTAACTATCCACTTCATATAGATATAGGTAAACTTTAGGCCAACTTTGTATATCTTTTAGTGTTTATTTGTGAAATTGAAAATTTTCCTTTCTAGCATAAGTATTAACAGTTCTGTCATTGTGTTAAATTAATTTTCTGACTTTGGTTACATTTTTTTTTCTCCAAGATCAATTGAATTAATAGTTCACTTTTATTTTAAATGAATTTATTTATTTTTTTTTTCAACTTTGAGCCGATATGAAAATCTGTTACTGACTGGCACTGTTCCTGTAATTTGACATCAGAATTTAATGCTGTAATCAATTAATACTGGTCACTTAGCTTACATAAAGCTATGTTGATATTTACCTGCAATTACCTTTGTGAATGCTATTTAGATTGTTAATAGTTTTGATACATTTTTGACTGGCAAATATGCAGATGTTTATTTTCTTTTGAAGAGACTGAAAATGGACTCAAATCTTAACTATCAACTAATTTATACTTTAACTAATTTTTTTAGTTAAGATAAAAATTTTCTGGAGAATTTGTTAGTATTAATGAATTTAAGTATTAATGAATTTAAGTATTTATTAATTTCATACTTTTTTAATTAAAAAAGTACTTTTAAGTTGGAATAAGCCAAACACTATTAAGTAGAACATCTTTTACTATATATATATATATATATATATATATATATATATATATATAATTTTTTTTTTTTTTTTTTTTTTAATGAAAATTTCAGTTCCACCTCATGTAAAGTTATCCAATTTCTCAGGCTTATTGATTGTAGGTTGAGAAATACTGCAACATTGAAATAATAAAAACTACTTGCAATTTTTTCTATATTTCTAAATTATTTTTGTTAAAAATATCTCGTTAAGAAGTAACTTTAGTTGAATGTGATGTTTTACAGTGTATAAAAATGATCATTAGTTTTAAATTTCATTTACTTCAATTTATTTTTTTTACTTTTTAAATTAATCTTTGTTGTCTTTAAAATAGTACAGAAATTGCTCTGTGTTATAAATCATAGAAATTTATTTTTCTGGTTGATGGTATCAGTTAATACAATGTAATAGGAGTGCAACAATGATTTAGATGGTTATGTTGGATGTCTTTTACCAAGTACTTTTACTTATTTACTTTCACTAATTGAGTAATACAAGCACATTGTGTCAGTGAGATCACAATGTCTAAATTAGAGCAAAGAAAGTTAGGTCTTTTAGACAAAGTACTTAAAATTATTATTGGCTTTCAAATAAGTTGATTAATTAGGTAGTTCATTTAAATTTCCAATATCATAAAATTAATTACTTTTATCTGAAATATGATGGATGAAGGTCATGTCGAACAATTTTCTCCTTGATCATTTCCTTTATTATCTAAATGATTTTTTTTTTTCATGAATCTGATAGTCAAATGTATATCTGTCTTTTAAGAATGTTTTCTATTCTTTATATTCATGCTAAGGAAATTGTGTAGGAATATATAAAGTTTGGGTGAGAATAGTACTGCTGCTGCTGTTGCCATTCCTTGAGTTCAACCATACAATGCTGCTGCTCAGAACACAGTCATGATTATCTCATTCTTCAAAATTACCAAAGCCTTTTGCTGCCAGCCAATATTATTTATAAGTATACTTCAGTTATGGTGTCCTGAATTTCATGACAGACTAGGAAATAATAATATATGGTCACTGTATTCTTGTGTTCTATTCTGAGAATCTAAGTGATACCATGTAAATGTCTTTGTAAGCTTTATATGGTTTCAATTTGCTTTTTAAAGTAAACCTCTTTTCTCTTGAATGTAATTAATTTTATAGTAGTTTTATACTTACAAATTTTAAACTTAAAAAAATTTTTTTTTTTTCTATTCAGTCTTCAAAATTCATTTTCAAATTTATTTTCCCCACCAAGTCATTTTAATACTTTCTGCTCCTAAAAGCATTTCAGTATTTACTTTCCCAATGCAAGTATTTGGGCTAAAAGTATTTTTAGCATGTAAAGCAACAGGCAAAAATAACATCTCTTGTATTAAATTTTAATGTTTATATTTAATGATTTCTGTATGTTAGAAGCAGATGCTGAAAACTTCTGGCTCATTTCTCTTTTTTAAGATCTCTTGGTTAGGCTGAACATTTTTCAGCACCATCTTGTTAAAATAAAATCTGTGGAGACAAAATTAAATAGATATATAAGTGAAAAATGATAGCTTTAAATGCTGTACAGTAAAAAATTATTTGTTAGTTTTATATTTTATCTATCTTCATTGTATAAATCTACCTTTTTATAGTGTTTTATCAAATGACACTTGTCTTTATTTAATACTTTTCTTGCAATGCATAAAGACAAAATATTAATTGATCTCAAATGATCTGTATAACTTTCCCATTATTTTAATTTTTAAATTCCGTATACTTTAGAATTAACCATATTTGCTTCAAAACTCACATTGCACATAGTTTGCTTTTATTTTTGGGTTTGTTCATTTTAATCAATAAAGCATTGATCAAGCAAGATCAAGATTTCATTTGTTAAAAATATAAATCTGATTGCTAAATGTATGTGTTGTTTGTTTTTGTTCCCATTTCTTCATAAATTTAACTTTTTTTATTTATTTATTTTTTTTTTTTAGACCTAGCAATTACAATCCAGACACACTAGAAACCTTGTCTTCAATGGTCATCCATGAAGGTAAATATTCTGTTCTCAATTTTTCTTCTCTAAGATAAATTAAAAAATAGAGAATGACAAATTCCCAAAACAATGATGTCATGTTTGCCAAATTCAGCATGTTTTATTGCAAAATAAAATTTAAATCAATTGTAATAGAGAAGCAAGAATATTTCTTAAGGGGAGAATGCTGCCAAATTGATATTTTAAAGAAAATATTTATTTTTACAAATGGCTGTTGCCTTTTGGCAATTAACTTTCATAGGGCACTGATATTTGTCTTTATGAAACCCAAGGCAATTTTCAAGTTCCTTCCTTAACATTTTTCTGTTAACTTTCTGCAAGCTATTTTTACAATGGGAAGCATAATTTGAGGAATTAAACTTCCACATGCATCAAAAACCCCATATATATATATATATATATATATATATATATATATATATATATATGAATTTGATCATGTGTTTTAAAAAAAAAAACTATTGGATGGGATAGTCATTAAAATTTCAGTCATCAAAAATTGACTATGCAGTCTTCATTTTGTTCACTTTCTATTCATGAAGAACTAAAGTAACAAATTTTTATCATTTCATAAAAAGAGATTGGGATTTAAGAGGGAATAACATTCAGATATGTGGTGCTGAAAAGTTCTTTGAACCTCTTTTCAAAATTTGGGGTGGAAAAAATAAAAAGGCAAAATATATAAAATTCCATTCTGAAGGACTTTAGTGTTGAGTTTTTGTGTACACACACACACACACACAGGATGAAAACTTAGCAATGGGCTTGCCATTATCACCAGCAATAGCAAACATATACATGGAATATTTTGAAGAAATAGCATTAGAATCTACATCACTAAAGCCAACCCTATGGTTGAGATACATATATGATGCCTTCATACTCTGGCCACCTCAAAAAAGAGGTCCAGTGACTACTGGACCATGTTAACTGAATAAGATCATCAGCAAAGTTCACTATAGAGAGAGAAAACTACAATAGACTCACATACTTGGATGTACTAATATCTTGAACAGAGCATGGGTCCAAGACATCCATATATTGCAAGCCAATATTCACCAGACAATACTTCAATTCCCACCACCCATACAGTGTAAAGAAAGGGATCATCCGCTGCTTACAACATTGAGCAAAAGAGACATGACCAAGAAATGGTCAGTATAAGCAGTACTCTACAACTGGTGGCTGACGGGCTGCATGTGGCCTTTTACATGCATCTTGGCAGCCCTCACAAAGGTTTCTAATCTGTGGTATATTGAGAATTTTGTCTATGTTGGTAATGCAAATTATTAAAAACAGTCAGATTTTTTTTTTCAATTGGTATTATTAGATGGTTTATTCTATCTCAATGGTTTTTTGTTTTTGAATGTCAGTGACTATTTTTAACTTCCGGTTAATAACATGATCATCCTTGACAACTAAATAAGAACAAATGTAAAGTGAAAATGTTTGTAATTTTGTAATATTTTGCCTTAAAAATGTCATCTCATAAAAAGAGAAAATTATCTTAAAGACGTGTGTTTCAAGAAAAATGGGAATTACAGTACTTTTGTACCACTGTTAATGGAAAGATAAACTGTTTGATTTGCAACCACTGCATTGCACCATCAAAAGAATATAATATGAAGAGACATTATGAAACAAACCATCGATCTTATGATAAATATGAAGGAGATATGCATGTTTCAAAAGTGAATGGAAAGTGTTTCAAAAGTTTATACAGCAGCAGTTGCTTTACAAAAATTCAGAAAGGCAGCATTAGTTCTGTTACTGCAAGTTTTGAACTCTGCAAAATAATCCCCATCAGTGGAAAATCTTACAGTGAAGGAGATTTCATAAAGTGTTGTCTTGTAAAAGCAGCTGAAATTGTATGTCCAGAGAAGTCACACTTATTTCAAGACATTTCATTAAGCAGGAACACTGTTGCTGAATGGATTGATGAAATGGCAAATGATTTGAGTCGACAGTTGAAGACTTTATCATCAAGTTTTGAACATTATTCTATTGCTCTGGATGAGAATGTTGACATAGCTGGAATAGCACAGCTCATCATTTTCATCAGGACTTGTGACAATCAATTTTAAATTTATGAAGAACTAATTGAACTGGTCCCAATGCATGATGTTACAACAAGCCAGGACATTTTTGAGAAAGTTGAACAGCTTCTCCATGAGTATGGCCTTGATTTGAGTAAACTTGTGTGTTTATCTACTGATGGTGCTGCCAATATGGTTGGGAGACATAATGGTGTTGCTGCCAACTTAGGTACAAAAATAGAAAGCATATATCCAGATTCAACATTCAAGCATTTTCACTGTATAATTCAACAGAACTTATGTTCTAAGATTTTAAAATTAGATCATGTGTTTAGTTTTGTCACAAAAACAGTGAACTATATCAGAGGTTGTGTTCTGCATCACTGTTAGTTTAGCCAGTTATTAGAAGACCTGAATAATCAGTTCACAAATGTCCCATTCTTCACAGAAGTTTGGTGGCTTTCATGTCACAAGGTACTGAAAAGATTTTTTTTATTGTGACACAAAATTGTTTTTGGAGATGAAGTGTCAAAGCATGGATGAATTGAAAGATAAAAGCTGGCTCCAAGATCTAGCTTTTTCAGTGGATATTACAGCCCAATTAAGTCACCTTAATTTGAAATTACAAGGTAAAAATAAGTTCATTACTCAGTTATATGATGATATCAAGTGTTTCATTGCAAAATTAGCTTTATTGAAGTCCCAGTTGTTACATGAAAACTTTATTCATTTTCCTATGTGCAAGCAGTTGAAAAAAACTGCCAATACTGAGTCTGTATTTATCTTTGCTAAGTACAACAATTACCTGGAATTGCTGTCAAAGGAATTTCAGCAAAGATTTTGTGACTTTTCATCTTGTGAAGATCAGTTTACATTATTCTCAGTACCATTCACTTTTGATGTTGCTCAGTCTGCAGATGGGACTACTGGAAATGCAGACTGACTCAACAATCAAGGGAAAGTACCTGGAAGTAGGTGTACCTGGATTTTTTTTCATATCTTCCTCAGGCATTTAAGAACTTTAGAAAGTTTGCTACAAAGATTATGGCAATGTTTGCTTCCACATGTTTTTGAGCAGTTATTTACATTCATGAAGACCACAAAAATCTCTCCCAGAACCAGATTAATTGAACATTTGTCATTTTTGCTCAAAGTGAGATCTACACAGACATTCCAACCTGATATATCAAGAACAGTTTGTCTAAAGTGATGTCAATCATCAGAACAATATAAAAATGATTAAATTGTACTACCTTGTATTGTAAGTATTTTGTATTTAAAGTTTAGTTACCACTAGCTGTGATTAATGTAAGACTTTAAGCAGGTGCAGCCTCTGAGGCTGCAGATATGGCCATTGTGACCCTCTATATGCCCTGAGTTTGAAATGTCTGCTCTACAACATAACAGCTACCCTGGGTACATGGCAGTATCTCTGACAAACTGGGATAGAAGGGTACAAGAGGATAACAACACTCAGCGTAGGCAGACTGAAGCTGTTTTCTATGTGAAGAGATCATCAGAGAAAATACAGAAGATCTGTGATCAATATAACGTCAGGACGAACTTCTAAAGTGGTTTGACACTTCGCAGGCACCTTTTCTGAGTAAGACCCCCATCGAGGAGAACATGACTAAGGACTGTGTGTATGCTGTCCTGTGCAGCTGTGGTAAGTAATATATAAAGGAGAAACAGGCCATACCCTTAAGGTAAGACTGCAAGAACATTGTAAACTTGTAACACTTGGGGAAAATAGTAAAATCTAGTGTAGCTTACCACATATGGAGGGAAAAGGGAGATCACTGCCCCCTGTGGAATGAGGTTGAAATAACAGAGAAAACATCACTGGAAAATATGAAAACTTAAGGAATCAGCACGTATGCTAGGCCACAAAAATCTAAGTTGTCCAAGCATAGAAATGAATACAATATTGGAACTAGTAATATGGAATGCTAGAAAAAAAAAAAAAAAAAAAAAAGCAACAATAACAACAAAATTGCAATATGAGCTCTGGTTTAAAAAAAAAAAAAAAAAAAAAAAATACTGAGACAATAAGTGTACAAGTCCTAAAAATTCATGCACTGATATCCTCAAGGCCCAGTGGAGAAAAACATTAGTTTGATCCAGTAACTTGACCTAAAGATTTATAAGTTAATACCTAGTGAACAAAAAAAACTTGGAGAGTTGAGTTAAAGGGAGATGACTGAGTCATTTGGAAGAGGCATGGCATGTGGGACTAGAACAATTTACTCCAGTGGATGAAATAAAGGGTTCAGTTCAAAATTCCAATCACCTGAAGAAGGCTATAGTGTACAGTGGCTGAAACATTGGGAATATGGCAATAAAGTTGAGGAAAATAATCTGAACAATATAAATGTAAATAATTACAATACCTCTTCTCAGAGATATACATGTATACAGTGCTGTTCGATAAAAGTGACTCACCTGATTTTTTTTACTAAATGTTCTCTTCTCCGATGAAATGAAAGTTGAGCTAAATTCAAAAGATAAGCAATCTAAAATCCAAAGAAGAAGCTTTGAAAGCTCTTTGAAGTTAGCAGTAAGTACTATCAAGCATCAGTTCAGTATAATGTTCTGGGGATGCTTTTCTTTTCATGGAACTGGTTTCTTAAAAACTATTGAAAAGACCCTCAGGAGCAAGCAGTACAAGGGAATTTTAGAGTCTTGTCTGCTCTCTTCTGCTGAAAGGGTGCAAATCAACCCCACCAAGCTCATTTTTATGCAGGATAATGTTCCCTTTCACAAATAAAAATTGATGAAGGAATACTTTGATGAGAAGCAGGTGAGTGTTATGACATGGGTACCCCAAACTCCTGACCTCAACCCCATAGAAAACAATGGCTACTTCTGTTTGAAATAAATGCCCTGTTTTCTATTTTAAAACTGTATTATGTCTGTTGGCTTGCACACTCATAAAACTTAAGACAATGTGCTCTCTAGCAAAATTTGAACCTGTGTTCCTCTTTGTAGGAGAAACCAGTTTGATCTGGTGTGCTTTAGGCTGCTTAGCCACATAAAAGCACAGCAAGGTTTTACCATCCCCTTTAAGGAATGTACATTCTCTCATCCAGATTTCCATGAAAGCCCATGTTTGATTTTGTATATGAAATGTAAACACAGCAATTTCTAAAAAGTTAATGGATTTATTTCAAACCTTGCAAGAGAGCACATTTACTTTAAGTTCTCTTGAGTACACATATAAAATATGCTGTTTTAAATTAAAAAAAAAAAAACGTGATATCTATTTCAAATTGGATTAGCCACTAAAAATAACATTTAAAGTGATATATAATTGTTATTTATGAAAAGTCAGTGATTGGGAGGGGGGTCCTTGGTTTTGGAATTTAAGTTTTCTGCTTTTTATTTTATTTTTTTAAACTGCTGGTTCAAATGGACATTTTTCACCTTAAATTTGTCTCTGTAGGAGGCAATAGGGACCTAAAAGTAAAATTTAAGCAATGGCAGATTATTTTTAAGTTTTGATATATCAACAAAATTCAGCTAACATTTACAAAAAAAAATGGACCTGCATATAAACAAAAAAGATTTTATACTTCTAATAATCTGTTCAATAAGATGTAACTGGTTATATTTTGGCTTTTAGCATGTCTACAATAAAATCTTTGAACGAGAATGTGAAACTAAATTGTTTGTTTGGGTTACTGGTGCAACTCTAGTAACTTGCAATTGTGGCTTTGTGCTTTTTATGAATTTTATTTCAAATTGGTGAATAAAATTCCTTTTCAGATTTTGAGATATATATTTTATTACAAACAACAGATAAGGATTTTTTTTTTCTTGCCTTTTATACAAGTGTATGTTTTGGTCCGATGAGTATAGATATTGTTTGAATGTTAATGATTCAGTATTATGTACATGATATTTTTTTTCTCATTCATATACTTTTAAATCATGACATAAACGTTACCCTTTATGGTGGTGTCATGTGACTGGTGAGCCAAATTCTTTATTGTCTAAATGTATTATCAATTACTGAATATTTAAAACCACTGCAGCTTATCCAACATTGAAAATTTTGTTTAGTTTCAGAATTTTCTTTTATTTTATGATGGGGGTTTCTAATATTTGGAGTATTTTTTTATAATTAATATTATATAGTATAGGTGTATTGCTTAAAAGTGTTTGCCATATGTTGGAGATCTTATTGCTAGTATCAAGGATGATTTTATTTTTTTAGTTTGAGTGTGTGTGTTATATGTATGTTTTTAGTGTTATAGAGATGTTTTATTTTTTGAACACAGCACATTGTGGCCTTCTTCATAGTTAATATTGTTAAGTGTTGGCTTTTTCTTTTTTATTATTAGGGCTTCCATTATTTTTTATCATTTTTAAAGGTAGATATGTTTGTGTTTTCTACTAGAATGTTTCGGATGGAGTCTGGTAAGTTTGTGTGTGTGTTTAAATGGGTTCTAATAGAGCTATGGTCAAATTGGTGTAACATAAAGTGTCTGGATAGGCATGTAATCATATAACTGATGTAATTATTTATGAATTCGGTTTGATCAGGAACACAGTTCCTTAAGGGGCATTTGAATTCGTAGATAATGTTCATTTGTTTTAATTTTGACCTTTGAATTTAAGGTTACTGATCAAACTGAATTCCTGAATAATTACATTGGTCACACAACTACATGCCTATCCAGATGCCTTATGTTACACCTATCTCATCATAGCTCTATTGGAACTCATTTAGCACACACTTAGCAGACTCCATCCGAAACATACTAGTAGAAAACACAACCATAACCTCATCCACCTGTAAAAAATGATGGAAACCTTAATAACAAAAAGGAAAAAGCCAACATTTAACAATATTAACTATGAAGAAGGCCACAATGTGCTGTGTTTGGAAAATAAAATATCTCTATAACACTAAAAACATGCATATAACGTACACACTCAATTAAACTGAAAAAATATCATCCTTGATAAAAGCTAAAAGCGCTTGAAATTATAGAACATTTGGATGGTTTCTACACACTCTGTGTCCAAAAAAGAAAGCACTTGTTCGAATACAAGAAAAATTAAATAAAAAGCTTACCTTTTTTGTTGTTTTTAATGAAACATGTATAAATGAAGGATTGCTGCCCAAATACACACACACACACACACACACACACACACACACACAGTAAGTTAAAGTATTGATTAATTACTGTAGCCTTTTGAATTGTTGCTGTTTTAACAAATCTGATATATTTGTATTATTTCAGTATGGTTAGAATTGAGCCTCGTTTACCTTTTTAGCAATAAATTATATAATTTCACCTGTCAGTGTTTGTGAATAGATAGAATTTTTTTTCTCTGATATTTTAGAATGATAAAATTCTATAAGGAAATTTTTAAATTTTGGATTTAAAAATTCTTATTGCAATAATCACTCTCAAAAGGAATGTCTTGCTTATTTTAATTAGTTTTATTTAACTATATGTCTTGCTTTTTTCTTTATCATAAACTATTTTCAAATGCTTGTGAAAGTTAAAAAAAAAAAAGAAAAAAGGTTTTTGTCTGAATTTATTTTCTTTTTGAATTCATCTCAAATTAAGGACATTGATATTTTTTTTTCTTTCTCATTTAATGTTCTCAATGATAAATTCTCAAAGAATAGATCTTTCTTTCTTTTTTTTTTTTTTTTTTTTTTTTTTATAGGATCATTGTCAGAAAGAGGAGGAGTACCTATTTTATTTTTTGATTAGTCTCTTGTTTTGAAATCAATAAATATTTGATGCCAAAGCATTACATTTTATGTTCACTTTTTTTTTTTTTTTCTTTTACAAAAGAAATGACTTCTGAGCTCTGCTTTTTGCCTACAGCTTTTCAGCTTGTCTTTATTGATTTAAATAATTGGGAATATTTTGCATTTTTATAATTATTGCTTCTTCTCAATTTGTGGGTATGTACACACAATGATTGTTATCTATTGTTTTATAAGTAATGATTTCTTGTTTCTTTACATTAGCTTTTGTGCTGTATTATAGATTTGGTTCAGTGAAGATAAATACAACCTTAAATTAACATGTGAATAAAAATCTATTTTCATTAGAAAGGGAGATGGTTCATTATAGCCTAAATTAATTACTCTAGTGCATTGAAAAAATTCCCATAACATTTTTAGCTACATCATGATTGGCTATAAAATTACAAGATAATTGTAATGGAAGATTTTTGAACTGCACAATTCATTTTTATTTCTTCTTGCAACAACTGATAGTTGCTAAAAGTTTCTTGCTGTCATTATCTTAAGATTACTCATAGAATTATCTTCAGAATTACTTTGTTTTTTATTTGAGCTTTCTTATTTGATACATACACCCACTTTTTTCATTGCTTCTTGGCTTTAGGTTTCTCTTAAAGAAACAAGTTGATGGCAAGAGGTGAACTTCTATGAAAATCTATGCATCAATTTTAACCTTGTATATTTTCCAAGTTACTTTTATTTTAATGCATTGATATGTCAAGTGTTTTTCTAAATGCTTTAAATTTGCTTTTACTCAATTAGAAATTTATAAATAAAATAAAAGAAATTGTCAAAATCATTTCTCATATATTCATAGGCTTTTTAAAAATGATTTACAAAGATCAATATTTTTCTATCAAAATGAAAGCAGATATAAAATGAATTTTCTAAATATTTGCTATGCTAAAGAATATGATAAATGGTGTTGCAGCTAATGCCAGGAAGATGTAAAACTGAATTCTATTTTTATTCTTTTTTAAATTTTTTCTATAAACTGAGTTGTCAATATGGCAGTAAAAGAGTTTTAGCTAGTAAGCACTTACTCCATTTTCTGTGTTCATATGCCATCTTTGTTGTAGACATAGTGCTGAGCATATTAACCTTTCCATCTCATTGTGTTAGCTTTCTCTACAAAATGTGAACAAATGGTCTTAAAGCAAACACTGAGACAAAAAGAACATTTGCTGAACACAGATGTGCTAACATGGTAGTGCCAATGTCAAGAGACCTCTTTTGGGCTAGACTTGTGCAAATATTATTTTGGTAACTTGCTTCTAATGCAGAATGTCATGATTGATTATGATAATCACAATGGTTCCCATGAGTATTATAAGTTAAACATCATTTCTATTCAACCAAGTCCTACAATCTTTTTATGCAGCTCTAAAAATGTATCCTGCACCAAGGGTGTATTCTTAGGTTAAAATTGTTTATTTAAAAAATAAAATAAAATGTCCACAAATGAGTAATACTTTTATTGCACTTGAGTGCATGAATTATAGATTCCAGACTTTGGCTTTTGAGCATGTCACAGCTTCTTAAATGAAGAAAACAGGAAAGGAAGAAGAAAAAGAAAAAATGGAAGCAAAAAAAAAAATGCATTAAATTGGGGAAAATTTGAAGGCTGTATCAGTTTCTCAAAGCTTTTCATATCTTGCAATGTATTGATTCTTCTTCAGTTCTTTTTGACAGAACAAATATTATTTGATGTTGGTTTTTATTACTTTTTTTTTATATCTAATAAATAATAATTAAAAAAAAAACTGATTCTTTGCTTATTTTTCCTTTAAAAATGCTTTTATACAACTCTATTAATGCAGAAAATA
The DNA here is from genome assembly GCA_903632075.3 of Acanthosepion pharaonis. Lineage (NCBI taxonomy): Eukaryota > Metazoa > Mollusca > Cephalopoda > Sepiida > Sepiidae > Acanthosepion > Acanthosepion pharaonis. Next base: position 874,815 of record CAHIKZ030001391.1, on the reverse strand, counting down.
AGCAAATAATGTTTGACAGAAAACCTAAGCTCTGAATAACAGATTAAAAACAATCTTCCTCATTTGTATAGTTTTTCTTCAAAATTTACAACCACTACAGTGAACCATCACTATTGTTGTATCCTCTTTTACTCTAGTAATGACTTTCCATTGAGTATACTCTAAGTGCTGTAATTTGCATTTTGTTGAAGGATTATTTCTGCAGCTATCAATATTTGCAAATGCTTTGAATAAAACTTGTATAGTTATTTATAATCAGCTGAAATGAGTGCTTTGAAGACTCTTACATATAGATTAAGAATTGATTACAATTTGGTTTTGTCCTTTTATGAGGGAAGCAGAATATAACTGTATGCAGTTATAATAATAATAATGATCTGTTGTTGAGATAAGGAGCTTAATAACATACTATTTTAAACCTTTGGATCACTGGTATTCATGGATTTTATTTATGTATGTTTCATACATGTAAACTGCATTCAGAATAATTTTAAATTGACTTGGGAATACCAGGTGCTGTAAGTTTAGATGTGCAGGTTGTGTAATGGATAATGGCTTGAAATTGTTAATCAAAGAGCCAAGTTCTATTTCCAGTTGGATGTGAGTCCTTCCCTTCACCTCCCAGCTATGGGTTAATTAATAAGACTTGTATCAGTAAATCATTATCTGAAAAAAAATTCTTAATTTAAAAATTTTTTTCTGGCTTTAAATAAGCTGCAATGGGTTGATAAGATGTAGAAAACAATTCAATCAGTTAAATAATTTTAAATTTCTAATAAGTTGAACTTTTTAATAAAATTTCATATTAAAAAAGCATTTCATGTTGCTCTCCTTGTGGTGGTGGGGAGTAGCATTGGCCATACTGCTGGAAAGGAAAAAAAAAATGGTTCTTTAAGATGATTAATAGAAAGCAGTTTTGTTTTAGAGGTGTAAAAATTAATGAGCCACTTCTTGCCTCACTTAACAGATTGTAGGTCATTTTTGAGATTAGACTTACTGTTGAGATGACAATAAATAGTTGTTATCAGCATAGATACCGAGTTGGGAACTGATGACATTAGAAAGGACATTGATGAAAATAAGCAAATAGTACATCCAAGAATATAGCACCAGGGGATGCCTGCATTAATGTCAAATGATCTATTAATGAACATAATATCTTTTCTTAAGTGTTTTTATTTTTATTTTAGTCTCTTGGACTTTTATAGTTTTTAAAAGAACATAAGGTAAAAAATTCTATAGTTTAACAGGACTTAAGTATAATATATTGAAAATATTCTTAGAAAAGAAAAAAAGAGGATCAGAAAATATATATTCCAAAATTTGCTTGAAGATGAAACAGAACTAATGCTTTTAATTTAATTATATAATTAAATTTGAAGTTTTTAGCTTCGGTTTTTGAAACATGGTAATTCCTGTTTAGCAAAGAAACCATATTTTAAATCAGTTAATTTAAAATATTTATGCTCTGTAAATTTACATTGAGCACCGTTTTGTGAAAATATCAATAAGAACACCTGATTATATATCTTACTGTTCTTTTTATTTTAACATATATATGCATATATGTGCTGATATAATAGGAAAGAAAAGTTAGATTAATGATCCAAAGTTATATATATATAATTGGAAGGTAGTGAAATGTCTTTAAATAGTTTTAACAACTTTTTGTAAATTGTTTACTCTTAAGTCTTTAAATTATTGCTGTTATTTTTTCTGATGGTGAGTCAAATTATACAAAACTGTTATCCCTATCTCCACTTGGACTTATTTTTATCCCACATAGCCACTAATTGAATGGATATATTTATATATAATGTTCATTAACTAATGAATAAATGAACAAGAATTCATAGAAAATAGTTATTTATTCAATTCTTCTCACTCAGTATCTTTACATTTATTCTAAATTGGCAACAATTATCAGTTTCTTAATTTTTCATTCAAAGAACAGATAAAGGCTTCTTAAATTCTTGCTTGTAAGGAAGTAGTCTAGATGCAAGAAAAGTAGTACTCCATTGAAGTATTTGTATCCTTTCTCATTCAGTAACCTCTTGCATCTTACTGGCTTTATTGCCTTGCTTGGGGTGAAATGATTATTTAAAAAAAAAAAAAAAATCACATAAACAGTCAGATTACAATAAAGTTTTAATCATCAGTTGATTCAATGATAATATTGTCATTTTTTTCAATATGCTTGGAAATTCTCAAAGAGGAAAATCATTTTTCTTTTCCCTAAATTAAAATTTTTGAATGCATAATTTCAGGCTGGTTTAAATATCTCTGTATTGTTTGTCTATTTTGAAGTATATCAAATATTATAGTTTCACCAAATGCTAATCATAGCTACTGTTTTGGTTGATGTTTTGGACTCCTATTTACAACTGGTCATTATAAAGATTGTCTCCAATTATAAAATTGATATAAAATGTTTTCCTCACAAATGATGATCATATATAAATTTGTTCAATTTTATGCTGTTAAATCTGATTAAGCCTGTTAACTATGGATGATGGGAATTCCCATCATTATAGTTCCGTAGCTCAGAAGCAAATGATGGAAATTTATACCATGATTAATAGGTTAATATTGTTGATAATTTGATGCTTATTTTTTTTTTTTTTTTATTGTTATTGTTTTCATTTGCCAATTACTCTGAAATGATTTGATATAGTTTCAGTTGATACATTGATGATTGAAAGTTTTAGAATTGTTTTCTATTACAACCTTCAGACCTTTTATTTATTGATGGTTTTGCCCAAATTCTCTCTTGGTTATCTAAACTTGAATTTTTGAAAACAAATGTAATTGATTCACTGGCAGAATTGTCTTTAGAAACAAAATTTACATTTCTTGTAAGAGGTATCTTGGAGGATCTATCCCATGGATAAGAGAATATTGGTCAAATTCTGTGTGACAATGTTTAAATGGCAGTTATAAAACTTATTTGAAATTATTTTAAAGATTAAAAATTGCAAGAGTGTTTAGCTATATAAATAATGGTGTTGCTTTTGTTAATTGCTGTAAATCCATTTGTTACATGTTAATTTTGGCTAAGTGCTGAAAAGCAGAAGTTTACAGCCTCATTTTTGAAAGAACAAATGGAACTAAATACTTTAACAGAACAAAAACAGATACATGAATAAACGCAACACTTGTATTAGCTGGAGCCTTGTCAGTCATTAATTTTTGAATAGGCTCTCTTTCATCTTAAATTCAATTGATTTCTATTGCAACAACCCATTGTCATTCTACAGCTGTTAGTAAAGAATATGGATTGAAAATAGATTTATTCTGTTAATCATTTATCATTTAATAGTGTTTTAATTTTGAAAATATACTTTTTCCATTGTGGGTAATATATTTTTCATTTTTAGTCATCTGTATTTCTCATAAGAGACATAAATTTAAGTACACCTTTTATCCTATATAGGTTAATTTAATTCCTTATAGGTAAGAAAAGATGAAATGTTCCATGCTTTAAAAAAACTAATGATCATGACTACAAGCACAGAAGACTGTGTGTGTGTGTGCAGCTAATGAGTTTTGTGGAGCTTATAATGATTCTATGATCCCAAATGCGATTGATTATTCTTTGGTCAGATTTTGGGAAGTAGTTCAGCTCAAAATCTTTTCAGTATTCTGAGAGAGAGAGACGTAATGGTTAAACATATTTGATTAGATGACATTGCCATGATTAATCCCCAATTAGTACTCTAATTTATTTCTGTTGAAACTCAAGTTGTTGCCATAAAATATACTTCCAATGATAAGGGATATATGTTCAAATCTTGCTGGAAGTTTGATCTTTATTTTTGAGTCTTGATGCTTGCTTAATGTTTCTGGATGAGTGACCAGAGAATTATAATAGAACTAAAATGGGATAAATATTAATCGGCTAATAATTATAATTGATAATTCCCTTTGAAAAGTTGTCTTATAGAGACTAAGAATACAGAAGATCATTTGAGAAAACACTTTTGTGAGCAGAATGTAAACATAACTGATATTATTGGACAGTATAAAATTCAGCAGTGTTTTTAGTCTGATTTATTTTTAGATAAAACTTATAGACATTAGCCATTTTTCTAAATTTGGGTTTTTTGTTCCTGGTGTGATAAAAACCAGTTAACAATTGAATTCAACTAGAATCAAAATACATTCCTCTCTTGTGACCATTACAATCTGACAGTTATAACAGTAATTAAATGGTTAAAAGATCACAGCATTTTTCTTCTGGAAATAGTGATTGACTGTTTTGAAAGTATTCAATCGTTTTTCCAACTTGATAATGATAGTTGCAATTTCATAAATGAATTTTGACCTTTTGACTATCATCAGCAATAACAACTGGAAATAGACTGAACAAATGGTGGCCAAGCAAAAGTGATGATAATGTTGTGTGTGTGTGATGGGGTTGTGAGAAAAAGTATTCTCATATATTATGATGAATGTTTTATATTTCAGGATTAGTAGTGTTATATTTATTTTCATTATTACAATAATCATATGATTTATTCTGCTGTAAAATCTACATAAGATCACTTACGGGTTAAGATTAACTCTGAAAGCTTAGTTAAGAGGAACTTGCTTGGTGTCATTTCAGTGTGGTCTGCTGTATTACAATATTCAGTGCCTTTTGTGTCGTCTTGTAACTACCCTTTAAAAGGATTTATTTCCTCTCTTCTGACCTTATCTATTTAGAAGTTTAATACATTATAGTTTCCAAGCTGTTCATTTAGAAGCAACTCAAAGTCAACGGGTCTAACTTTGCAAAATATATTTTATTTTGCATTCTTAGTTTAACTAAAATCTCTCTTTTTCAATTATGTTCTGTGATAGATAATCAAATAATACAATTGTCTTCTGGAAAGAATCATGAAATGATGAAAAGGAAGAAAAAAGTGCAAATTGTGACAATTATTTGATTCCAAATTCCTATCAATTATAGTTTGGTGTTTTGTCACTGTTCCACTTTTGCTCTTAATTATTCTGTGTAAATGACTCTAGTTTCTTTAACTTTGACTTCCTACTAATTTATTTATTTAATTTTAAAGCACTTTTTTTTTCTTTTTAACAATTTTTTTTTAGATATATACATTGTTGAGTATCATGAATGGCATATTCTGAAATGTTCTTTCTTTTGTGTGTTGTTAGCTTCTTTCTAATGCGTTAGAGCAATGCCTGAATGTTTGCAAAATTGGCAATTTAATTTGATAGCTTGAAAACCAACATTACAATAGTTTCTCTTTGCCAGAAGATAACCAGACCAAAGCTTTTATTTTGCCTAAATTAACTGAAGTTGCCCAAGTTTTATAATTACCATTCAAATCTTGTCATTTATTTTCCTCAACCTTACTTAACTCATCTTTTCTAAAACTTTAAATACATGAATTCCAGTTTTAATTACACTCATAGAAACCACAAAATTAAAGTTCCAGAAAAAGCATTAGATCCTGCAATGTCCAAAATTGCAAATTATTTCTTTTTCTGTTAAGCATTTCAGTGAGAAACAAGCAAACAACTCTTGTCTCAAGTTTCTCTTGTCCTAATGAGTACATTTAACCATCTATCTTTTTGACTGTATAAAATTAATTTGGGAGGCAAGCAGGGTTTGTTGTTTGCTCATGGACTTGAAGGTTCTTGGTGTCTTCAGTGACTTTAATTTGATGCTGTTATACAATGATGGTAGTATTGCTACCTTCCATTCTCTCCTCATGTTTTATTGCTCTATTTATAAATGTGTGCTGTTTCATTAATTTTGTTATATTCTTACCTGCAGTTGTGCTGAATAAGATTCCAAGTTAGAAATGTGAAGATAGTGTAATTTGTATTTTGAATATAGAAACGTTTACATAATATACATACACATTTTACTTATAGTTGGAAAGGAAAGTTTTGGGAGTTGAAGAATTTTTATTTATTTATCTTTTTAATTAAGTGTTTTACTTATAGATTCTTGAACCAATGTTGTATTTGTGACAGGAAAAAAGGTTTGAAGTGAATTCACATTTCTTTAGTACACAAGACACAATTGTTCATTTTTAGTATCATGTCTGCAAAGCCACAATAAATAATGCATAAAAATGTTAACATCTAAAAATAGAAACTAACAAATTCATGATTTTTTTTTTTTCATTAATACAAAGAATTAAATATTTCTCAATTTAGAGATATAAAAAAATATTAACTTGTTAATAAAATCATTCTGAGCTCAGATGGATTTCAACGTTAATTTGCTAAGTAAATGACCAAAATGCCTTGCTTATAAAATTTGAACAAAAGATTGAAGACTTAACAGAAATTCTAAATTCTAACTGTGAATAAAATGTCCTTATCTTAATCCGTTCTTTAATAATATTTTTTTTTCTATTTTAACTTCTCAGTATCAAAGTAACTGAAAATCTTTAGAGTCTGTCAAGCCTCTTAATGTTCAGCACTAGTTATCTCTGGCTTTTCAAAAATGAAAAACAAAAAAAAACAAACTATAAATTGCATTTTGTGAGTATCCATTCTACTGTGGCAGTATTTTAAACTTTACAATTTTTCATTTTTAGTAATCAGTGAATGCATAAAATTTGTTGATTAAACCTTTTCAGTCCTGATGTCGAGGTTTTTGTTGATTCCCTCCATCCACAAATGCTAACATGGAATTCATCTTATGTGATTTTGATGATATGAATTAATTCTTTAGCTGTATTATTGAATCTTTTAGCAATGTGAATGAAATGATTCTGCCTTATGAAAACATTTTCATTTTTATAGAATTCTAAAGTTAAAATTTATTCCTTCTTGGTCAAGAATATTAAAAACTAACACACAATTTATTTAAAGTTAGTTTACATTTAGCTTCTTAGTATTGACCAAATACTTGACTTTTTTCTTTTTTTCTTTTTTTTTTTTCAATTATTTATATTGTCATCAAAATTTTTAGCTTTTGTTTCTTTCTTTTAAACAATAGAATGTTTATAACTATTAGTTGAAGCTCATTATCTTGCAGCTGAACCATAAGTTTTAAAATTACATGAAAATTATTTTAATTTTGTATAAATGAGCTGAGACTCCAATCACCTTTCCAGCTGAATACATTTTTTTGAAATGTTTTATTGGCCTCTATTTTGTTTAATGAATTCAAGAAAATGAATTTGTTTTTATGCTTTACTAACCATGAAAGTGATTTGAATTGCTGTTCTCTCTCTCAAAGTGCAAACTGCATTTCCAATACTTGCTTTGAATTAAATATAAAACTTTATATTATCATACTTTACGTTTTATCTATATATTGCTAAGGTTTATTATAATAGCTTTAAATTTCATTTGAAGCAATTTAATAAAATAGTACTAAGTGATTTGTTTTTTTTTTTTTTTTTTTTTTTTTTATATGTATGCACAATGTGATTCTCTTTGTAGATTGCATTAAAAAAAAATAACTGCTTTAGACTGATTTGATTTAAAACCTCAAAAACCATTTTGCGTAAAAGGTTTGTGGATAAAATGAAAGATTCAAAACAAGACTTGCTTATTAGAAAATTCCTTGCTCTTAAACACTTTTTCAACAACTGAATTTTATAAATTTGAATTTAATGGTTACTTTATAATTCAAACATTTTTAACTGCTGCACAATTTACACTGTATTTATATTCAGGTTTAGAATTTTTTTTTTTTTTCAATGGCTGACAATTTAAATTTTTTTCTTAATACAATGATGAAAAAGCATTTTGCTTTGTCTTCATTTTCTAATGATTTTAACTGTTTTTGAAGTTTTGAAGGTTAACTGAAGCCTGTATTAAAGTGTATGGGTTGAATGTCAAGTGTCTAAAACTAGGTTATCTATACATGTGAACATGTAGAAAACGTGTATTAAATAATGAATAAATCTTTGATTTTTTCTTTTCTTTTTGTCTATTCTGTCGAGTTATACACTCGTGAAATACTCAAGAATTGATGAAAAAAAACCTGCCTTTTCTTAACTTTCCTCTAATCTAACTAAATGTTATCTTAGTATAAGTTTTGTTTGCCAGTCTCTTAACCAGTCTCAGTTTCTACATACTTTGATTGACACTCTGTTGTCAAATCCAAAGTATTTCAGAATACAATCAGTCTGTATTGATACAAAAGCCATGCCTAAAATCTTTCAGCTCTCTTCCAAATTATATTGAGAACTCTAATATTACAGCAGAGATGGATATTACTGTAGGTATTCTTTTGACAGCAGGTGACTCACCTTATTCAGTTGAGCATGTCTAATTTTCTGCATAGCTTCTTGCTTCCTCTTGAAAAGTTGCCGAGGCATCCACGTGTTAATGATGCTTTATATTATCTTAAGCAATATTCAGATTTCTCATTTATTACCTTCTGGCATTGTATGTCACTATTGATATGTTACTGTTCTCTATAGAAATTATTGGGATATTACTTAATTCTGCATCACTCTTTATATTTTTATAGTTTTATATTTTCTATGGTTTACTTTTCTTTCTGGTGGTGGATTTGTTTGGTTTCTAAATTAGGGAGTGTTAGATCTATAATTCACTCTCTTGTGAAACTTATTCTCTGAGTAATACTGTTTGTCTTTGGTGGTGGTTGCTTACTATTGTTGTAAATAAACAAAACATTCTTCTAGTTTCTTCTGTTTTCTGGAGATCTCTATTTCAGATGGTTTTAATATGTATGTTAATGTATATATTTATACCACTATCAATTAGTAACAATTGTTAATGCATTTGGCTTCTTTGTACTCACAAAAATGACTAAAACCAGAATGGCAACTATTTTGGCTTCAAGTAGATATCAATAAATAAGTCATTCTCTACCTCATCTGGTTATGCACAGTTCATATATAATATATATATGGCATTTGTACTTAAAGTACTTGGATAGTACATCTACCTCTAATATTATGATGTTGCTGTGGATACCTAAGGATCCAACTGTATTTTTAGCTCTTCTCTAAGGTTTTTATGGCTTATCACTCACATTTTGCATATAATAGGCTTCATTAAACTCCTTTTATTAATTTCTCATTCATGCTGAACTTAGAGACAATATATTATAGATTTATATATACAAGTTCTGTACACATGGTTATCCTGGAACAAGTATTTACTGAACCCACAATGAATTTGAATAAACGATTTCATCTATAATCTCATATTTTAAAACTTTTTTTTAATGCATGCATATATTTTAAGTTTGCCTGCACATGAACAGTCTCTTAAAAATGAGATAGCCTGCAGAAAATTAACTATATCATTTAAATAAAATTGATGATACATCTCAAAAGTTTAGGGATTATAATGTTAAAATGAGTTTTGTGAGGATTCATGTTTTTCTTATAATACATTGATTCACTTTTCTTTAAAGATTTTTGTGATGCATTTGTAATAACAACCAAAAGAGTTAATGCCTTGTTTGTTATCCAATATATAATCCAGCCGGCATCTCATGAGCTATTGCCTAATTTGTTAACCTTTAAGGTTAAATATTTTTCAGAGTTGTATTTTTGTTTAAGAAATAATCTAGTGAATTCATATCTAAAATTATCTGTATTACACTCAAAACCAATTATCAATAAAATAATTAAAATAGCTTCTGCTATTGAAACCTTTTCTTTGGGTCATTTGCTACTGATTTTACCATGAAATGTAATTACCTCATATGTATTGGCCATAATAAATACTATCTACCTAAACATTGAATTTTTTTTGTATCACGATGTATCAGTGTTTAAGAAGAATTTCCTTTTTGAAATAATTATGAAAAATAATAAAATAAGTCTCTTAAATAGAAACAGTGTTAAATAAAAGTAATACCCATTTATTTCATTGAGAAATTTTTAATTTATTCTGTTCACTTTATTTTGCATAGATTTTAGAGAAATTAGTTTTTAATGAAAATTACTTAATATCTCTTAAAAGGAACAGCTGCATTTTTATACGTGATAAATACAAATAATGTATTAATATTTTTATTTTATATATCCCATATGGATTAATTTTTGCAAATAGAAAACCGCGATTTTATTCTGATATTATTTATGCCTGATCAGTAGCTTACATTATTATCTGCTACTTTAATATCCTTTAAATTCTTTTAAACATTTTCCTGTAATTGTGGACTATTCACTGGCTTAAGAAGAAAATAATAAAATTTGTTCTATTTATAAAAAGTCTTCCAATATGACATGAGCTGCTGCTGCTTAGTAGTGCAGGCAAGACATTAAAATAAAATTACACTTTCATTGTTCTCTTTCCACAATGAGTTTGTTTTTCTTTAAATTGGATGAAAAACAAAAAAAGTTTTTCTCTATTTTCAATAAATTAAAGTAGAAAACAATTTTATGCTCATTCAGTTGGAATTAATAAGCTAAAAATATTTTTTTACTAAAAAAATAAAAGTAGCTGATTTTGCTAATTCTTCAATATACTTTATTTTTTAACTTGTTTTGCTGTTTCAGTTAATGATGGAATGATTGTGAAATAAGTAATTCACTTGAAAGCAAGTGTTGACTTTTTATAATATATAATTGATAACAATCACAGTTTCATGATTGAGAATGATCTCACTTAAATCTTGATGCAAACGAGTTGAAGGGTTCATTTTTTGCTTAATGATCTTAAGATTAAATTATTTTATTGACAATGATAAACTTTTTCTCCTTTTCTTCCTTTCAAAATGTGTGGTTTTTAATATTGTCGCATTTAATTTGTAAAGAATGAACTTCTTTTTTTAATTTTTTAAAGAACTATTTTAAATTGAAAATAGCTCAATTGGAATTTTAATTTTTGTTTTAAATATGAATTAAAAATTCATATTCTAAAAAAATTTCTAAATTACTAAGTAGAGATGAAAGATAATTATTTTACTGTTTTTGTCGACAGTCTTCATTGTTATTTAAAATATCTGAATTTTGAGACAGGCTTGTGAGATTGAAAAACTAAAAGTTGGCATAATTCCAGGTTATTCTTGGCAAAGCTGGAGCATGTCAGTTTCTTTGATCAGAACAAAAAAAATTACAAACCCAATTCTTATGTTTTTAAATTATCAGTAGCTTGTTTTAGACTTTTAATATAGAACCCATTTAATTATTTTGTTCATCATACACATTAGAAATACAAGTTTTTATTTAATTAGAGAAAATCACTAACAAGGACAGTTTCTCTTTAAAAGAAAATATAAATTGCTTATATATATATATATGAGAGATGTGTGTGTGTTCAAGCTTAGCTTCTGTTGGCTTAGAGTTGAACACTGATTACTGACCTTACCACACAAGCAATGATTTTTGAGATGTGCATGCTAAGTATCTCTGCCTTATCTCATGCTTTATGGTTGTGCATGTATGCTTATTTTATCATTCCTATCTCCTAGTTTTTCCTTTTCTCATCAGGCTGCATATATCACTGAATTTACAAATAGCTTGAAATTAGTTTCTCTTCTATATTAAGCTTGTGACAAGAGTCTTCGATTCCCCACTAGATTTCGATCCCTCATCTTAACAACCACTCATATACTAACACTTATTGCTGACCTGAACATAATCTTTGTGTGACCTACCTAGCTGTTTATTCATTTCTCCTATGGTGTGTTTTGGAAAATAACTTTCAAACTCATTATCTGATGAGAACATGCTATTTGAAACATCAAGTTTGAATATTTTTATAAAATTTGTAAATATAAAATTCCTCTCCTCTTCAATGAAACCTTATTCGATGTTGATTATTGATTACTGCAGAAAATATTTGTGCCTGTGAATGGAATGGAGGTGAAGAGATGTTCTTATCATTTGCATCAGAATTAACAAATGGTGTATATTATCAAAGCATCTCTCGTTATATTTGCAAACTGTTGTGAAAGACCATTTTTTTTCTTTTTCTAATTTAGCTTTGAAGATGAGAAACATCAGAAACTGTCAGATCCAAATTGGATTGATGGATTTAATGGCTTTGATTCCATCAGTTGTTTGTGTGTGTGTATATATATATATATATATATATATATATATATATGTGTGTGTGTGTGATTACAGAAAAATGTCAGTATTGTACACTTACTACTGTCCCTTTTTAAGTGGACAGTAATATTACTCAGAATGGAAGGAAAGGAGTAGCGCAAAGTCTGCTGGGTTGAAGCCAAAATTGTGATGCCCCTCTCCTTCAGAGCACATTTACAAATTATGTATTCTATCACACCAGCAAACATCAGTGGTGATTTATTTGAAAAACATATTAAATACACAACTTACATATGATTAAAAAAATGTTTATTTTATACAAGTTTGCTATGAAAATGCAATGTTGTATATTATGAATTTTTGTTGCCATGAGGTCATATCCCTATGGGCTTGGTTAAAAGTGTTGTAGTGTTGTCTTTGCTAATGCAGTCATACAAAAATGTGGATCATAAATCTTGGCCTAGGATATTATCAAGCTACACTGTCAACTATTATCTGTCTGTATGGAAGTATGCTACTCCTATCCCATCACTTGTTGTGAAGAAGAGAATGTTAGGAGCTAAATTAGATTGAACTTATTTTGCTTGGCCCATTGATCATTCCTAAAGCATGGTGAACTTGAATGCAAACAGCATTTATGGATTTTATTGACTGATGTTAGATTTAAGCTTAAATTCATTAACCAGAATGACTTTAGATGGCCAATAGAAACAGCACACTAGTAATAATGATTATTGGTAGCTTTAGTGTATGTGGAGACAAAGATGGTGAAATTGTATTTCAAAATTGTCTGGAAAACTGAATCCTTCATGAAAGACAGGACAGAAAGATAAAAGAAGTAAAAGGGATGACATATAAGGTGATGATTATTATTCTGTTAATGATTATCATAATGAGAACCAAGAAACTATCATAGGTCAGACACATTTCTATGCAAGAACTTTGCAGATCCCAAATTTAGTCAAATATCCTGGTTTTTATATTTTGAAATTAACTATTTTGGGAAAATTAGCAAATACAAAAGCAATTCTCAATGCCTTCCAGATGAGACTGAATGCATTCAACGTGCCTACTGATAAACTGGCAGCAGATTTGACTGCAATTAAACCATGTTTTTCCCAACCAAAAAATTGAAGCATTATTTTACTATTCTTTCATTAGAAATTAAGTTTATATTTTTTATAAATAGTTTCAAAATTTTTCATGTTTGGACAAGAGAAAGCACATGCATAATTTTAAAGTAAATTGATTATAATGTTATTGGAGCTGTATTTTTAAACTAAATAGGAAGTCATTGAATTTGAGATGATAATGTTGAGGCTTATTTCTTCAAACTTGCATCAGTAGAAGACATATAAACTTTATAAAAATTTCTTTTGATCTTGGGCTTGTTGTATAATATATAGTATCAAAGTAATAGTATACTATTTTAAGTTCTGTTGCAAACTTAATGATGCAGAATAGTTTTATGTATTAAATGTTTATACAAATGTGATCAAAATTGAACACTCGTTATATTTTGTGTTGGAATATTCAGCAGTAGAGAAATAAATTTAAATTTAAACATTTAAGTGTTTGAATGGCAAATGCAGAATATACTCTAATGATTCTGAATAAAATTTTTCCTGACTGCTTACTGAGCATCTAGAGCAAATTGGAAAAGTTCAAAGTTCGATGTCTTTATTTCCAATGTCTTTAGGCCATTTATAAATAAGTACTTGCTGTAATTAATGATGTTGTTGCATATAGGTGTGAGGTGGTTGTGGGCTTTGGACAATAGAAGCTTCTGGAAAAATTGTGAAACTGTCCAACTCAAAGAGAAGTGGGCTGGAAGAAGCATTTGTTAAAACTTATACTGTATTGCAAACTTGGCCAATTACCACTGTCCTTTAAAGAATCCTCATGACTATCTAAGACAAGATAGTTAATAAAAGATGGACTTGCTAATAGTGAAGCCAAAACAAAAGTGAACCTATTTGCTGCTATATTGATCATGGGATTTTGCTGATTGGTGACTTGTAATTGAATTAGAAGTGTCTTTCCCAGTTGGATAAAGACAGTATGCGTTATTTTGGAGGGAGCAGATTGTTAGTGTATAAGAATGGATGTTGGCATATATGTGCTGAGAGATTTTCATAGATTATTTGGGTCTTGCTTCATTGGGAGGCGGGTTTCTGCATGAAAATATAATGATTGTAGATAGGTTACAGTTTCCTTTCTCTCTTCCTTTGAAGTGAGATTGAATTCAGCTAAACATGGATGTACACAATAGTGAAATGAAAAGCCAAATAAATTGCTAAGAGTTGCCTACAGACAGAAAACTAATCTGATTGGAAATATAATTTTAATTTTTTTTTTAATTTTACATTTTTCATCTTCTTCGAGGTTAACATATATGAACTGGATGTTTATAAAGTAATATTTCTACCAAAATTATTTATATTCTTTTATTTTAAGTAAGATAATTTTCTTTTTACCAGATGCTATTTTTGACAAAGTAATTTTTGCTTGTTTTGTGTTATTTCGTTATAGAAAATTGTATTTTTAAATAAGTAATTTTTTTTTTTTTTTTTTTTTTCACATTTATTTTTTTCATTTTAATAATTAATTTGAAATTTTGTAGTAGTTTGTTTTAGGCTCTTGAATGAAAAAGTGTCTGCTACCTTTCCTTTCTTTCTGAGTTTGTGATCGAGAGTATGAGGAAGAAAAATTCTTAGATTATATTCAAGGAATTTATGGCCTAATCTCTATCAGCACACAATGCAAAGACAACTTGACAAAATTGCACTTGTAGAATTTGAGAATTCTACAGGAATTCATGGCTTGTTGTTTGGAAAGCATAACTAATATGCATCAGTTTTGAAAATAGTGAATCAATTGGAATAAGATTTACTTGACATGTATCTTGTGAAGGGCCTGTGAGTTGTGGCAATAATAATAATCCAATATTGTTTGCTTGTAAGAGCACATCGACTTGCCAGGCAGTGAGTGGCCATTTTTGATATCATTAGTTGAGTACAGCAAATTTCTACTTTTGATTCCAGGTTGTGAATCCTCTGGCTAATCACCTCACAGCTGCTCTTACCCAGCTTGATATTTGACTAAGCTTACTCAACTTCTCTACTTTTGACTGATTCGTCTTGTATTTCTCTGCTTTTATTAAAATCATCATTGCAGTGACAACTGGAAAAGATATAGATACTTTTCTTCCATCTCTCTTATAAACTCAATTGTGGAATGTTATACAAGTCTTTGGCTTATGTTAAGGTCTATTACATGGCCAATCCTTGCTTCTTTATGATCATATATTAAATGATCAATTTATACAGCATTTCATAAACAGCACAGAACTGTCACTTCAATCTCTAGAATCTCCTTCCCCTCTTAGGAACACAAAGAAATGTGTGTGTGTGTATATATATATATATATATATATATATATATATATATATATATATATATATATAGTGAAATTGAATTCTTCTAAAGAATCAGAAATGATGCATGCAGGTAAAACTGTTTCATTATTCAGTAGCAAATATAGCTAAATTTAATTTTCCAGTTTTTGAGCTATAAAAATTATTTCTGCCTCTTGTCTTCTATGCCTTAAGCAAACTCTGAAATTCTTTTTGTATTTGTCACGGAAATGGAAAACAAGATCTACTTTGGCTTCTTTTGTTTTTAATTTGTTTTATCAAAAACGTACATAAATTCAATTTTCTGTATATCATTTGAATGTTTAAGAAAATTGTATTTATATTTTTGTGGAGAAGGAAAACACTTGTCTGATTTTCTCTCTCTCTCCCTTATATATGCACATACAGAAAAAGGAATATTTTTCTTTCAGGAAATAGATTTATCTTTAGCAGTCTATTGTTAAAAGGGAAATTCTAAGTGTTTGGTAGGTCAGGATAAAATTAAACTCTTTAGTATTTTGACTGACCATTTATAGTAAAAGTCTTTTTAAAAAGTATGTGCATTTTGAAAAATCACTGAAAAATAATTACATATTTTTTTGTATTTCGATTGATATACATTTGCTCACATTAAATATGTGAATAAACATCAATGAATCAAATTGATAAGCTTGAATCCACAAGGCATTACTTTTCTAATCCTCTATGTTATGATTATTTACACTTGGGCTATTATCCTTATCTTCATCGTTGTTGTTATGTTTTAGCTGTTCTGCTCTCCTGCCTTCATCATGTGTATATCAATCCATGTAACCTACATGCAATTCGAAACTGAGCCCTTTATTTAATCTATGGGGATAGACTGTTCTCATTTCACTATAGATAACTATGGATATCTTCTAGTTCTGATGTACTGTTCAGTTATTGCTCACCCTGTTTCCACTGAGTACAAGTAGACACTGTTCAGCCCAAGGATTGAACTCACAATTGCTGTGTCACTAAATCACAAACTAATGCTTTAATCTGCTAGGCTGTTGTCCTGTATACATGTTATGCTTTGTAATTTTCGCTGAGAATTCAAGAATATCAAATAAAGCATTTATATCGACTCCTTATGATATTAAAATTCAAGAAATATTTGAAATCTTTCTATTATATAATATTTTACAAATACACTTTGCAATA
This sequence comes from Acanthosepion pharaonis, assembly GCA_903632075.3. NCBI lineage: Eukaryota > Metazoa > Mollusca > Cephalopoda > Sepiida > Sepiidae > Acanthosepion > Acanthosepion pharaonis. The sequence goes on along the minus strand of CAHIKZ030001391.1, from coordinate 858,260 downwards.
TTAATATAAATATTTCTAATGTGGATGTAAATATGAGACTATAATCATTTCATAACAAGCTAATTTGTTTTTAACTATTGAGAAAAGCATTTTTCTTTTTAAAAACTTTTCTTTGTTACTCTAGTATATGTAATTTATATGAATAATATAATCAATGATTTAATTCTAAACTATAGATTAAACTTATGTTGTAGATACACACTTTTCAATATACACTAATAGGCACTATCTAATTCAGCTTCTGTGTCTGTAATGATTGTTTACTATAGAAATTTGAAAATCTGTTTTCTTGTTCTAAATAAATATAGCAGTTCATATTTAATCAGCTTTGCATATAGAACCCTTTATCTGTTTACTTATCAGTGAACCATGTCTGCTAGCGCAATATGTACATTTAATATTAATTAAAAGATAACATCAGAAAACACCTGAAACTTGGAGAAATAAATGAGTACTTAAATAAGCAAATGGAGTAAAAAATAGTAGATGCATGTCCTTTGCTTTGGATAAAATGCATGAAATAGTGGCCTACAGCAGAAGAGATTATTAAATATGTTGGATAAAGTTTATTGAAGAATTCCAACAATATTGATGCCAAGGCTGGTTTTGGAAGGCTGACAAGTATGGCTAAGTAGTTTTCTTCCACTTGATTACAAGCGCACGTTAAATAGATAACTGGATGTGAAAAGGAGTTTGCAGGTTCAGGAGGAAAGCTCGGTTGTTGGTTCTCTTTGCAATCTTGGATTAAGATTTGGCAACAGAGTAGATAGTAGAGATGACATCTGACTCATTAATTGGTTAACTAGCCAGGTCAGTGAATCTGAGGAGTCAGTAGACATCAACCACAATTCTTTTAGCATCAACACAATTCTTCTGGGCTACTGAAGATGTCAAATAACTGAGGCTTTCTATTGACCCAAATTCTACTCTCTGTTCCCTGATGTACTCTCTACTGTTTTTACTACTGATTGACTGCAGACTGAGTGGCGCCATGCAACTCCCTTTGGTCTAACTCTGGTGACCCACTCTTTGTACTACTCACTGTTCACTTTTGTCTGACATTACACTAACAATCATTAGCCTTTTTTATTGAATAATTTCTGCTTTAATGAAATATGCCAGATTTTAAGTATTTGACTTCTGACTTTTCTCCTATTACCAATGCCACATCAGAACTCCTGTGATAAGACTTGATCAGCTTTCAAGCCATTTCATGTTTTTATCAGTAGAGATAATTTTATATTATTTAATAGAGATTATTCTCTCTCAGCTTTTGATGGTTATTGTTCAAAGAATTTAAGAGAAAGTATTGATATTATGAAACTTTTATATTTACCATTTCATGTTCAATTTTATGCCATGTTTAGATCTGTTAAGCACTTATTATAATTGAACCAAGATATACATTTATCTGTATTACTTTTTGACTACTGAAAATACCTTCCTTCTTTGCAATGCATGGGATATAGTTTGAGACTTACTCCAAAAAATTTTTATCCTGGCAAATGATTGTCAAGAACTTTACCTCAGTTATTGTTAAAAAAAATTAAAAGTTAAATTGTGAAAATCTAATTTTAAGCACTGTGATTTTTTTTTTTTTTCATTCATTCATTTGTGGCTCTGTGAGTGATCCTTATTTTATATCAAAACCAGCACTCATCAAAAATGATTGTTACAAATGGTTTTGTGAGGAGGGTAGGCAAAATATACCTTTTGTACTCTTCAGGATTTTCATTCATTTATCAATCTTCAGGCATGTCTCTGAAGTCAATATTTTGCATACATTTTCTAATAGGAGATCAATATTAAATCACAAACTTTTAAAATGTATATTTTCAATATCCATTTACATGGTAAATGTACTATGGAAATCTTAACTTCTGTTTAATTTTGATATATATTTTTAGTATTCGTTATGTCATTTTAATGTATTTATCAAATGAAAATGCTAACAAGGGTTATAAAAAATAGTTAAAAGTAATAATTTAAATTTGTGATTGTTGATAAATTTTGATCATTCATTTTGAGGATTTCTATTTAACTTCATTGGATTTTATATTTATTTTTAAAAAGAATTTTTCAAAATTTGATTGCTGATAATGAAACCTGGGAAAAATCTTCAGAGACTTTCACTTAAAAGATAGTTTGTATGACATACTGTATTAGATTTGAGATCTGGACTCAACATTTCAAGAGATAATATCTAACATTTTATCTGCTGAGTAATTTCCTAGTAGAAAATCATAAATGGAGAGGCAAAAATATGGCAGTTCTCTTAGATCCTGGCAGGCAATAATGCACAGAGGATATTGATGTTCTGCTGTGATAGATTATTGGGGAATTGTCAGTACATATTCAGATTGTGCCATCGTAATGGCCATTGTGTGCTTTCATTGGGATTGAAGGAAAATGAGGATTGACTATATGTTCAGAATTCCATTTATTTGTGGTCAGAATAAAGAGTATTTAGTATATATAAAAATACATAAAAAGATGAAAATTTATTGAAAGTATTTAAAGTAAGATTAAAGAATTTATTGTTTAAGAAAAAGTGGAGAATAGTTTGCATTTTTAATTGAAAATATTTATTGATATTAATACCTTAGTGCACAAAATAATTTGAAGTAGTTTAAAATTTAAATCTGTGATTTTGGAATTTTTTATTTTGGTAGGTGGAAAAATAAACCAAATTACTTAATATAAAATATTGCATATTTCTGTTGTGACTTGCTTAAATTTTAGAAGTAGCTATTAAAAAATTGGGAAATAATTTATATTTATGAATTTTCATTTTTTTTTTTTTTTTTTTTTTTTTTATAAAGTACTTTTTAAATTTTTCTTCCATAATAGTTTGGATTTTTTTTTTTTTCAATTCGGGAAAATAGACATTAGATTTATGTGCAGAGGAATTCATTGTCATAAAAACTTACCTTTTTGCTTTTCTGCAGTAGAAATCTGTATAGTTTTTAAATGCTGTCTATAAATTCAAGATACAATAGGTGATGAAGCTACATAATTCATCATTAAAATGTGAGGAGTATCAAATTGTGTGTGTTACACACATGAACAGTTTTTTCTCTTTGTTGAATGAACATAAATTATGACAAGCAAAATGTCTTTAGCTTAGGACTTTATGCATTTGTTTTTAAAACTTTTAACATCATTAAGAATCTTTTATATCATGGAAGCATAGAAACATTGATAAATTTTGGTGGGAAACAAAATACCTTGTAGAAGCTTATTTGAAAAATGAAGACTTACATTTAAATAGAACCAGGTTTGGTAATATAGTATTCCAATGTAATTTAATTCATCTTTCATATTTATAGACAGAATTAGTATAAATGCTGTTTTCAAAATAACTTACAAAATTTGGAAAGAAACCATATGCTGTCTTTGAATCTGATAAAATTTGTTTTTTATTTCTTTTAAACAAGTTTGAAAGGACAATAAATTCAGTAGAATTGTTGCAGATATATCTACAATATGGTATAAATCAATGCTTGACCAAAATAAAAGATATACAAATTTGGGTTTGTTAATTCCTTCCAGGTAAATGTTTGTGAACAGAACAATTAGGTTAGTGATTTTTGCTTGAATGTTACTTACTTAGTAGGTTAATGAGTTAGGCTGTCAGATTATCTTCCAAGTATCTCCAGACTTAATTATTTGTGGGAACTTTCTGTCCATGAGCTGAATGAGTGAAAGGTTGGAAGAAGACAATATTGATCTTGGAGCAACGTCATGCCAAAGTTTGTCAGTCGCAAGTCATCAACATGTCTGTGTCTCCTAGGCCACACCAATAATCTCACTTTTGCACTTGCTTGCCCATTTGCTCTCTTCATGGTGGTTGCTTACAAATCTAAATGAGGAAAGCTTAGTCATGGATATAAACTAATTATTGTTGTTCACAAGTCTGTAAAATTCTCAGTGAGATGCTGGAGTTCATGAGTGTATGTGTATTTGTGTGGTATTAGCATGCATGGGTATATGTATGAATATAACTGGAGATACAGAATGTGCGCACACATAAATGTAAGTGTAGATGTTTTCATCTACCTAACTGTATATTTGTGTGTATAATGTCTGTATGTGTGATTAGTGATGTTGCTGGCAGCATTTTTGCGTGACTTTCAACTGCTGATATATAGAGAGCTGATCATTTGTGGCAGCTGACATTCTTTTAGTAACAACTTTTCCTCTGTCAGTAGTTTTTCTAGTGCTTCTATTCATTCACCTCTCTCAAATATCAAGACCCCCCCCCACTCTCTTCCAACATGATTTTTTTCTTTTTTAACTCCTTCAATGTCCACCCCACTTCACTCCAACAAGCAGACCCCTCCCCCCAGGATGAGTTATTAAATATGTAGGCCAGAGGGCACACTCCAAAGAAAGCAATAATCGATGGTTTGCTTCTCTTTCAGTTAACTTTTGTGTGAGATGAAACTGGCTCATGTCAATGTCACCACCATGCTTTATCATTGCTGTATGATGGTAAGAGTTACTAGTGAGCACTTTTTGTCTCTCACTCACAACTGAATAAAAACATCTCTCTCACTATCACTCACCATTTTGAGTGTGATCTCTATAATCCAGTGTATCTATCTTCTGGAATAACAAACAGGAAGAAACAAACCAACAAAAAAGGAAAAGAAACTCATTTCCTGGTGGTGCCTTAGTTGCAAACCTACTGAAGTGTAAACTACTGCAAATTCTAATTTATCAGATATTAAAGAAAAAAAAATCCTTTAAGTTATTGTTTGAATTGTAATAAATCTGTTAGAGATTTATTAATCTAGAATAAGAGGATTTGCTTGAAAGAAAATTTCTTAAAAATAAAGCCCTCTTAGTTATGTTTTTGGAGCTTTATTTAAAAACTCTAATCCTTATTTGCTTTGTTTTGATTGTTTGATATTTTTTCTTTGAGGTATTAAGTCTGATATTTTATAATTTTCATGTAAAATATTAATAAAGCATTAATATCTTATTTATTTATACTTTAAGAGAAATGCGATAATAAAAAATTATTTTTAGGAGTTCTGCTCCTGTTAGAATCCTCAGTTCTGAGAATTTGAGAAAATTATTTAAAATACAGATTGTAGAGTTAAAAATTTATCATTATCGGGTATCTTAGGGGAAAAATTACAAAAAAAAAATGGTAAAACATGGATTAAACAATAATTTCAGTTGACTATCATGTTTCTTATTTTTTCTGTATTAGTAATGTCTATTTTCACATATCTACTTAAATGCAGTATGTCCATAATGGTTATCAGTACTCTTGGAGTGAAGTCTATATAGTGCACCATAGTAGAGGACAGTTATAATATTCATTACTTCTTGAAATCCAAGAAAAAAAAATATTTCAAAGAATTCTTTATTCTGATTCTTTTTTCATGTTTTTCCTTCAAATACTGTGTGTGTGTGTGTATAAAGTCATTTCATCCAATGCAAACTACTCTTCAAGATGTTGTAAACAATATATCCATTTATCTTTTTTACCTTCTATACAATGAAGATGTAAGAATGATTTTGCTGAGTTGAATATTCTATTATTTAATATTTTTTTAATTAAAGGAAAACATTAGTGTCATTTCTCATTAAAATATTTTAGCACCTTTAATAATGGTCTTTTATTTTGCACTTTATTTTCAACCAATTAATGAACTAATTGGAACATGATTTTTTTTTTTAATTTACACAATTTAACAATTTGGTACTTTAAATAGAAGTGTACAATATGTTGACTGACTTAATATTTTTTAATTGTAGATTCTCTCTGTATGTGTATTTCAATTGAACCCCAGGTCAGGTGTGTGTTAATAATGTTTTTTTTAAACCAGTTCAAAAAGACTTTTTATTCTGCTCTTATTTTGCACAAATGAACCACCTGTGGGTAAATAACTACTGCAATTGGCTGACAACTGAAAAAGGATTATTTTATATATCTATTCAATGTTAGGTGTCAGTACAATCTATGCCACCACTGTCATTGGAATCTTGAAGCGATTCTGTGTAAGATAACTTGTGATTTCCATTTTCTTATTTCAGTTCTCCTTTTCATGATAATGTGTCTGTCAGAAAGCTGCTATCTAATCATATTGCAAGTGTTGACAAGGATCCTTAGCTCTATTACAATCACACCTTTTTTACTTGCATTTCCTTTTTCTATCTTTCACACTCTCTCTTCAATAAGACCTGATTATTCTTTAACAACTTTTTACAGGTGTGAATTTCTGATTGAGAAGCAGTTTTTTTTTTTTTTTTTTAAACTGATAGCAAATTTTGCTTTTTATAGCAGATACATATCTCAGCTTTTCATACATGTCATTACTTTATAACCTGGAGGAACCATTTTAGTAATTTCAAATTGCATTATTACCTTCTGAAAAAGATGTACTTCAACCCTGTTAAAAAGAGCAATTTCACATCTTCACAATTTGGAGATGGATGAAGTTTATCTTAGCATATTTCTTTTATCTTTAATTTTTAACAAGATTTGTTCTTACATTCCAATATGTTCCTCCCCGCTCCTCACATCACATACAAGGGTGTGCTAAAAAGTCATTGTCCAAAAATGAGTATTTCAATGACCAAACATAACTTTTTTTTTTTTTTTTTTCTAAGGAACTTAAGAAACAGTGTGCCAAATATGTAGAATTGTGGGATGGACATAGCAGTGTATATATGTCCAAGACATTTTCAAAGCTCTCTTCATTTGAATGTGTGTGCACATCACCCACACTATTTAAACATCTTATTTTATGGTTTTTGGGTTTTCTGTGTTTTTGATAATAAAAGTGTACTTTATTTAGACTGACATTTTGTATGTTAGTTTTCCTTCCTACAAATTAGAATAAAACAATAGAAAATGAACACTTATTTATAAGTATTAGACAAACAGAAAAATGAAATTGTTACCATGTTTGATGTCCACTAGGAACCATTACTCGAGGCAAAAACTTTACAAAATTGTTACCCGGCAGGATTCATTTCTAAGGAAATAGAACTGGGAGGTATAGGATTCCCAGAATTCTTATTCTTAGTGGTTTCAAAGCTTTCTAGAATATCATTTATATTCAGTGGTACAGGAACACAAAGAATGCAGTCTACTTGTACACATTCTCTTGTCCTTTGTGTTTTCACATTTTTTGAAATGTCTTCCCTCCAAAAGTAAATGAAAAATTGGGATAAACTTCTTAAAAAAAATTTCCATTCTCTTGAAAATGCAAAGAACAATGCACTAATTTCATGAGAGGAAAATATTTGGAAAGTTATTTAGATCACACACACACAATTTTGTCTCTGTCTTTGTTCAAGCAGGCACCTAAATAAGAATGCATCTGATTATAATGGTACCTGGCAGTCATTTTCTTTGTATTTCGATACATCTACAATTTTTCAGCTTATCATTCTAAGAATTTTCAATAAGAGGCAAGTAATTATAATCATTGAAATTATGAGAGAATAGTCAACATTCCTTGTGATGTAATTGAAAAAAATCTTTTCACTTAAGGTATGCTTTTATTTTTTTTTCTTTGATTCCATCTATCTTGTTTTGAGTGACAGTCATTAATACAATATGCTCAAATGGGCAACCCACAAGGCTAGTAGCTGGATGACCTGGCTTATCAGTGGAGCATTTTCTCTGCACTATTGAATATTAAAGGCCATTTTCCCCATCATCCTTATCTCTATTGGCAAGAAAAGAAACCCTTAATGTGTGGTCTGCCTATTTCACTTGACTGTCACTTGAACAGTCTTGCTTCTGATATTAGCTGTCTTAGAACATGTTGATGTATTAAATACCAAGATTTACTTGGGGCTAATTTTATTGCTATTCTTGTGTGTGTGTATATATATATATATATATATATATATATATATATATAACCATAATTTCTCTTTTTGAAATGTTTAACATCTGTTTATTCCTTATGAACACAATCCTGACATTGGTAGTACAAGAGAAACAATTAAAATCCTTTGTTATATATATAGAGAGAGATTGATGAATAAATTGTCATCTAAATTACGCAAAAATGAAAATAACACTGACATCTCATTTTAACAGATATATTTACCAAAATTACACAAAAGATATCTTGAAATACTAAAGAGTAAATTTATTCAATAACATTGGCATTGGGTTCAGCCATGACTGCCAAACAACTTTGGAATCTCTTGCAACTCTTCTGGATGGTCTCCTTGTTTAAGTTGGTGAATGCTGCCATAATCCTTGCCTTCAGTTCATCTTTGGTGTTACAAAGAGTTTTGTTGGTCTCTTGCTCAACTGTGCCCCACACATAATAATCAAGTGGGGTTGCAATCTAGGGAGCTAGGTGGCCAGATGTAAGGGGTGATGTGGTTGCAGAAATTGTCTAACAGCCATGATTGGGTTTTCCTGCTTGTGGCATGGTGCAGAGTTCTGTTGCCAGACATAGGGACTTCCAGCAGCTACCCTTTTGACCCAGGGCAGCACTACTTGCCTGGCTATGGACCTGATTGACTTGGAGGGATCGTTTTCAATCATACCCCCCACCTCACAGTTAAAGTACTGCTGACTTAGATTAAAAAAAAAAAAATAGAAACCTTAATTTTATATGTAAAATATTTTGCATTTATTCAATTCTCTCTATTGTTCCATAACTTCTCTCTCTTCTATGTGTCATGTTCATTCAGGATATGAGAAACATGGCTTTCCACAATTTCCTGTCCTTTGTAGCTCTTAATAAAGTTTGTCTTTTTGCTATGTCTCCTAATCCTTTTTCTGCTATTCATTTACACAAGCTCATTATGTAGGTTATGTGCTGCTTTTCTCTGTCCTTGTCTTCAATATGTTCTGGGAGTGTCAAATTTTCTAAGCACTCTTTCCTCAGAAATTCAAACTCTATCTTATGTATAAATGTCCTTTTTGTTTCTATTTTTTCTCAAACTTTGTCATTGCTCACATGTTCAGTTCATGGTATTCTCAGCATCCTTTTGTAGTACCATCTTTCTATCACCTCAAGTTTCTTCATCTGTGCAGAAATTGTTCAGCATTCACTGCCATATAGGAGGACAGATGTTACATAATGGTTTTGTACTCTGTTCTTTGTTTTTAATGGAATTTTCCTGTTTCTTAATACTTTGAAGGCATCTTTTGTTATACCAGTGCACCTTTGGATTCTGGTGTCATATTTTCTATTCTGTTAAAACCCTTACTAGATATTTAAATTTTTGTACTGACTTGGTTTTGCTATCTCCAATTTGTAATTTGCATGTTGGGCTGTTCCTTTTGCTGACAACCATACATTCTCTCTTCTTGCAATTGATGGTTAATCCTTTCATTTCGCTTTCTTTAATATCTTTTATAGGAGTTTCTATAGTTTCCTTTCTGTGTTTGATATTAACACTGTTACCTGCATAAATATTGCATTCCTTGTTCCAGTGTCTTTAATGAAACTGTACAGTTCTTGTCCTATTTCTGGTCTAATTCTGCTGTGTGCTCTGTTCATCAGAATTTGGATAAGTTTTGTGTGGCTAATTAGGTTATTTGTCTGATGCAATGCACACCTGTCTTCTTAGGCAGCATTATGAAAACTGATCTACTTAGGTCTTCTGGTATATCACCACTGTTGTATATGTTGTTGATTACATTGTCAATGCTGAAATCATCTAAAGCTGTCAACATCTCAATTACAACTCCATATAGTCCTCTTGCTGCTTTGTTCTTATTCATTTTGGCCAGTGCTGATTTCACTTCAGATTTTAATATTTAAGGTCCTTTGATATTTCTGTGTATTGCAGTTTCTTTTGTAGTAGATGATTTCTCCAATATATTTGTTCCATCTCTGGTGTATTTTTCTGCCTCTGTTATCAGAGTCCTGTCCATCGATTTTATGCATCCTGTTCATGACCAAGTCTTTTGTCCTTTTAGTTCTCTTATTCTTTTATTTATATCTGCTTTTCTGTAATACTCATTCTTTGTATACTCATTTCTAACCCTGCATTTGTTCCTATTTTCTTAGTGCAATGTCCTATATTCTGTGCCATAACTTGATATTGTTTGCTGTCTCCTTTCATTTCCTTTTTCCTTTGTCTACTTTGTGATGTTCTCATTTGCTAATGTTACTAAAGCTTCTCTTAAAGTGTCCCACTTCAAATTTCCATTCTCATTTAGTTCATTGTATTTGATTTTGACACTCTCTATACTTTTTCAAATTGAGGTCATTCAGGAATCTGTCATATCACAATTTGAGGGTCGTCTTGATCCTCTTAAATTGCTATAGTTTTACTCTAAAGTTATGCATCACTGGAAGGTGGCAGTTGGCACAATTATATTTTTTGTTGTAAAACTGCATTCCTGAATCTCTTACTGATCATTATGTAGTCAGTTTAATTCTTTGTTTCTCCTCCTGGGCTTTTTATGCCCCTATACATCTCAGGTATTCTGAAACTAGCTGTTGGCTACTACTAGTTCATTCCAAATCTAGTGCTTCTAAAAATTCAAATTATATATGCTATTTGTTTTTAGTTCTAATCCTTCAATTGAAAATCTCTTCAGATAAACTAATATTTTAATTTTTACTGTTTCAAGCTGAGTGCTACTATCTATACAATTAATTGCCCTCCTACTCATTTTCTGCAAGAAACAAATTTTTGCTGATCAAATCTCTTCACAGACTGGAAGTATTTAATATTAAAACTTGCTGGTTTTTTGTTATCTGAAGTTTAAAATGTGCAAAATTAATCTGTGCTGGATTTATCACACCCACTTCCTGACAGTTTTTTCATCTTGTATTATATTTGCAACTTAAATGTAGCCTTTAAGAAGCATAATCTTTTCTTTTCTGCTGATAGTAGTTTTGACCAAGCAGAATAGTCATGTTTACATATTCAGTCAGAAACTCAATATTTGCCTTAAAGCACAGGATGTTGATACGCCTACACAAAAACTATATTTTATCTTTATCATATATTGTGTATTTTATGTATATTGTTGGATTAATCTCTCTTCTGACATTCCCCCCACGCCACACTCTAAAATTTGCACATTTTTCTTTTTCGTACTATTCTGAATGAAAGTCTGAACTAAATTTGTAATAGAAAATATTTCCTCTATAAAATCAGAAAACTTAAAGTTTCAGTTTTCAATACTTAGCTATTGTGAATTTTTGAGAACTACTGAAATGAAAGAAAACTGAATGCAGTTTAGGATTGAGTTTTCTTTCTTTGCAGGTGAGTTATTGCTTGTGAACTCTTAAAGATTGATTGAAACTGTAACTTTCTGGTCAGTGATGTCATTATTAACTTAGGACTTGTACAGCCTTTCTTTATTAACTGCTTTGACATGTGGTTGTTAATTTAAAAATAGTTTTTATTACATTTTCTCGCTTTGTATAAAGTGAGTATGAAATAACGGCAGAGTAAACTGAATTTGAAGGATGGTTTGGGATTTAGAAAGACATTAACAGTAAAAGAAAAGTGCAAAAGAATCAAATGTTACTAGCAAGAATATGAATTGAGCAAGAAATATAAGGTGTGAAAACTACCACAAAATCAGTGAACACAGCCAATTATTTAAATATCCACCATAGCAATGCATTATATTTCTATAGCTTTCTGTAAGAATATTGGTGGGATATTTGAATATGAGCAACTTATAAGAATGGAATCATCTTTTAGAATATTATCACACTTTGGGAAAAGCATAACATTGATTGGTATTTCTGACTGTTCCTATTTTCTTCTTTACATGTTCCTTTTTCTTTATGACTCGGTAATTCTAATGGTCCCACTTATATATTTTGTGCTCTTTGAGGAATTGAATGCACACAAGTTTGGGCTTAAATATAAGATTAACTTCCCAAGTCATGTTGGCATCACTGTTTTATGAGAAAAAGCTATGAGAATCCAATTCCACTGGAACAGCTTTTATATTAACATATGTGCTTATGATGTATAAAAACTTAAAAATTCTTGTGCTTGTGAGATCTTGACTGATCAGTTGTGAAGAATTTATCTTTTCTATCACTGTCAAGAAATTTTCATGGATTATGTATATTGATCAGATTTTTTCCGTTCTGAACTTCTGACTTGGCAGTCATGCTTTTTTTAAAATTTTTTTTTAAATTTATATATATTTTTTTTCACTATTCTTAAGATTTTAGCTGCTGTGATTGATTTCATAGATTAAAGTAAAATGATTGTGACAAACCTTTTTTTTTTTTTTTTTTTACTAAGAATAATAAAAATTGAATTTTCCACTTAAAGAAAACAAAATCAAATGCAATGATTATAAACAAAGTAGTTTGTATTTATATATAAGTTCTGTATAGATTTTGATGCTATTTTTTTTTTTACTGTATGGGTTGTAAATCATGTGCTTAATGAAGTATCAGTAGGATTTCTACCAAAGGTAAGATCATGCTATCTAAGTTTTAGTATTTGCTTAGCAGTAATATCTCAAGTTATGTTTTAGTCTCATACCTAAAACACAACATTTGCTAGATGGTATGAATACATAGAAATTAAAGCAATGATCTAAGGACATTTTAACTTATCTACTTAGAAATCAAATTGTTTTCTTTTCTGTATTACAGAAACAATGAAATTCTAGGAAAGTTCAAGTAATTTCCAATGATACTATATACTTTTTTTTGCTCTTTCTCTCTTTAATAAGAATTGTTTTAAGCAAATATTTCATTTAATTATGAATTTAGCTGATGTGCTTCTTAATTTGTTATTACTGTAAATTGTTTATTTTATGGTAATTAATGAAAATATTTTTGATAATCACTTTAAAAGATGGAACATCTCTTAATGTTAATTCCTTATTTTGATGTGAATTGTTGCCAAAATATTTAAGTATGTTAAACTCATTTTCTACCATCTTGAGTCTGCCATTCATATAATATTTGTTTATTTTAGGAGTAAACATGCAAATCCCCATGCAAATGATTTGAGCATTTTTTTTTTTTTTTACCAAACACTGTTTCACTTAAAAAAGGTATTGGTTTGAGGAATTCAGTCAATATATTCAATATACTGGTATGTATATTGAATGTTGACTTAGATTATAAAAATGACAATATTCCTACTGATTTCTGTCATTTCCATTCTTATTGTATAAGTAATTGTATAATATTCTTGGTAAAGCATGCTCTAATATAAATCCACATCTTCATATGAAGCATTTAAGTTTTATTCTTTCAGTAGTTATATTAGAAGACTTCAATTATATTAGAACCACCTTGTGATACACTTGATTAATATATTCTTAATACTCTTCTGCCTTTTTCTGTAAAGTCATTCTGTTATTACACAGTGCCTCTTTGCCCATTTCTTGTAAAGTCCAAGTTAATTGTACTGCACTCCTAATATCATTTACATCTCTTATAAACAGATTTATAGAAAATTGTTTGATTCATTGCTTAACTCTGGCTTCACCATTTCTTTCTAGCTTTATTTTGTTTCTGACTTTCCTTGTTCCTCAGTTCACTCTCTGAAATAGTTGTCACTGACTTGATTCTATTTTGCTTTATTCTATGGAAGTGCCAAGTAAAAGAAAAGAAAGTCCACTGACACTTTAATGTACTTCTAATTAGGTTTTATCTACTGTTCCCAGGAAGTGTAATATGATGGTTACATTCCTAATGTCTCCTTAGAATCCTCTAACTATTACTGTTAGTGAGATATGATTGACTTTGTGCTGTGTTCACTACTCAGCTCTCTGCAAATTGGTTTGGCTTGATTGCAGCTAGTTGCAAGCCTAAAATTATATGAAGCTGTCCAGGAAGCAAGCTCTCATGTTAAAATTACCTTTATTTGATGTCTGAACATGGTTCAGCCATTGTCTCTTGGCAAACTGCTCAACTGATGTCATTTTATCTTCTCTTCGATTCTTGTATAGTTGCTCACACATGTTACTTATACTGGCTTTTAGATCCCCCCCCCACCTCTTACTAAATGACAATTAGCCAAAAGTTACCTTTTTAGTTAGTACTGCTTGGATTCAAATTTCTCTGAAATGCTGGTTACCACATTGAGTAAATTATTTCCTTTTTATCTGCAGAGTGTTAAATGTTAAGATTTTTGGCATGGCATCTTTAAAGTTAAATTACATCACACATATATATGTACTGCATCTTACATTATTAGTCACTTCATGTCTTATCATTATATAAAATATTTGTTGGAAGGCTTATTTGTTGAAAGATGGCAACAACTATTTGAGATATTTGAATGAAAGTAGGTCTGTTCTCTACAGATCTAATCAAATGGCTCACCCTGAATTTATTTCAACTTAATGGCTATATTGTGAATTTGAAGCTATAAAATGGATTGTAAGGTTGATTTGATGGATAACAAGAAATGTTTAAAAACATTTTCAGCTTTCAAAAGGTAAAACAATACTGTGAATTGCAAAAATGGTCTGCAGCTATCACCAAACTTTGAAGAGAAGATCATGGATGATTTTGATGCAAGTCTGATAATGGCAAAATGAGGACTTTATCTTACTGATCTGTCTCCCATATCAAGAGAGAAGTTATAAAAATCAGTCTTTGTCAAGCTATGACATTTTTAGGCATTGTAACAGTGTCAAAAAGCACAAGATGTCATGGCTCAAATCAAGTGGCAAAAAGATATGATACTGATGACTAGATTTCTTTTAAAAAAACATTCATCAGGAAGATAAAATGGAATGGACAACTGTGTGTGTGTGTGTGTATGTATATATATATATATATATATATGACATCTTTTCACCAACAAATACTGTGTTACCCTTGATGGTCTAAAGGTTGAAACAACTCACACAGGTTGAAATGCTGAGGTGGAAGTGGTGTACGATTTTGGTGTGGGATAAATAGGTGATAAAGTGGTGGATCCATGTCAAATTCCAAATAGCCTTAAGATGAGAGCTTAGGCATACATTGATTGATTTATTTTTTCTCCTTCCTGATATTTTTCAAAAAGAAGCCAGTTACTTTTAGTGAAAGGATTTTTGTATTTGACAATGCTCCATAACATTCAGCTCACTTATGAATATCTGAATAAAATTAGTTTCAAGGACAAGTGGCTAGCTTGTTTGTCTGAGTTTAATCTGATTTAAAAAAAAAAAAAAATGTGGAATATTCTGAAGAGGAACCTTTACATTGGTGTATAGCAATATACCAGCAAAAATGAATTGGAATGCTATTCTGGATGCTGTACAGTCTTGTTTCATATGAAAAATTACAGTCACTCATAAAATCCATGGACAAGCAATTTCTAAAATTATTTTCAGAACTTTGAGCATACATTTCACTTTAATGATATCTTTGACTTTTTCATCATTATGATGACACTGTTTTCAAGTTTTTGTCCTCAAATTTTGTCTTTGTAAACTTTGCACATATTCTATAATGTTTAATTACAACTTAATGTTTCTTGGAATTTGAGTAACTTTATGGAACTTAGAAAATCCTGTAAAATTTAAAACTCTTATCATATTAGAAGAGTTACAAGTAGTCTTCTATAATTCTTATTCACACACGCAAACACACATAATAGTTGGGTTGTTTATAAATTTACATGTCAGTACAACACTGACTACACAGGGTGGACCACCCAACACCTACCTGTATTGCACATCATGTAGCTGGCAATACCAGGCAGAGTATTAGTACCTGTAATACATTTGATGCAGATGGCACAGGATTCTGCAATACCTCTTAGATAATACAGATTGTGCATATAAATATGGATTCATGTTTTTTTTTCCATTTTGGGTAAAGCATACCTTAGAGGCAGTATATACATTAAATTGCACTGACTATCTTTGTGCCAGCAGAATAGAGAAATTTATTTGTTCTCTTTCTTTACTGGGTGGCCTGTGAGTCTATTTTCCTTTTTAAACTCACTGAAACTGTTTGTTCTGTTTTTTTTTTCCACCCTCTCACTCCACTTTTTAATATTGTATTTTAATTGTAGTTCCTTTTTTCCTCCCAGTTTGCCTATTATCCTGTGATTCTTAACATTATACTAGTCAGCAACAATTATGAGGTGTTGACCCCCCCCCCCAAAGGTTCCTTTTTTAAAGGGAGAATATGCAGTTTTCTCTGTTTAAAACATATAAATGGAATATCCTGTATATTAAGAATGCAAATATTTCTGTGAATCCTTTTATTTTTTGTAAAAGTGGTTAATGTGAAATATACTGTGTATGTGTATATATATATATATAAGTTTATTAAGAGAAATTGCTTTGATTTTTTTCCTTGAAACATATTCAGATGTTCCTTGATGAACATTGGAGTTGCCTATGGCAATAGATGTTAAAGGCAGCTTATATGTTGAAGAATATTTTAGCATTTGTCAGGAGGATTTTGTTTAATCCTGAACCACTCTTATAGATACTATCTATATCATGATTTGTTTCCCTCACATCAAAAGCTTACAATCAGTATTCGTAAAATGGCTTTTCAATTTTGTTTCTTGAAAGGCTATTCAGCTGGGAAAATGTCCCAGAGTACTTGTATGTTATGTTAAAAATGCTATTGACATTATTCCATAAACATTCCGACGAGTTGTTTTTGAAAGGAAATGGAATCGATCTTTGAGAAAAAATATCAATATTTACTTTTTTTTGTTTTTTGGATGCATGTCATATAAAGAAGAACTAGCAATACTTTATATGTTATCTGTTGATTTCAGGAGTGTTTTCATTTGATATTTATGTGATGTTGCTTCATTAGAATTTTAACTCTTCTTTTTTCTTTTTTTTTTCCTATTTTTAATTGTTTTATGCATTACCAAAATCCCCTCCCCAATATAATTTTAAGCTTTTAATTTTTTAAGATTTTAAGCATGCTTTTTGTTACATCAGACAAAACTTGTATTTCTACAACTGGTCACACCTGTGTCTGGTTCAACAGCTGTGATCATCAACATAGTAAAAAGCTGAGAAAAGTATCAATTGAAATAAAATGTATTAAACTTTCCTGTTTAGACAAATTCTTGTTTCACAATTACAATGTCATTTGATGTTGATTTGGGTAGATACTAGCTGAAAAATAATAGCTTTCGAAAACAACCATTTGCAATCATTTTATTTGTATTTGTAAAATTTTACAATTGAAAATCATTATGAATTTAGTGCTGCTTAATTGTATGCACAGACAAAATTGGTGTCAAGCTGTTTTGTGAGTAAATGCTCTCTAATTTAGAACTTCTTAAAAATTGATGATTTTTTGTTTTGTTGTCTCGCTTTTCTCTTGCTTGGAGGTCACAGTTCCCTTTAAGCATTTGTTATATTAATCAACCTTAACCATTTTATCTTTTAAGGAAAAACAGTCGCTTCATAATACTTTCATCAGTACATAAATTTTCTCATTTGAACCTTCTGTCAGTATTCTTGCATGATTTTCTTGCCAATTCTTGCAGACACATCATTTCTATTCTCTGTAATTTGTATTGCTTTAAAAATATCTATATTTTTGTTCACTTGAATTTCCTTTTTTCATATTAATTTTTTTTATTGAATTTATTTGTTTTGTGTTGGCAAGTTCAGATTTATTTATTTTTATCAGTGAGAGAGAAAGGAGTCTTTTTTGGCTAAAGAGTGATTCATTTCAATAGAAAACAATTTATCTTTTGGCAGAAACAGATCTACAAGCCAATTGATACTTTAAATTTTTGTTCTATGCAAGATATAACTACTATTATCAACATCAAATATTTTTAACAAAATTTTTGTTTTCATCAAGAACTTATTGGAAAAATGGCACCCTCAGTTGTTTCTGAAAGAATATTGTGATTTATAAATTAAATTCAATGACATTTGCAATTTTTTAAAAATGCTATAGAAAAGGTTTTCCACTTAAATAAATGAAAAGAAAATATTTTTTAATTATTTTTCAGGAATTATTTAATAGCAAATGACTTTCATTAAAGCAATTATTGTGACTCATTGCACCAAAGAATGTTTATAGTGCCAAAAGAAAAACACTTGGTTATGCTACTCAACATTTTAAAATAAATTTTAAGATGAGAGAGAAATGAAATCAAATCCTATAATTAATTTAAATCTAACTTTCAAAATTAATTATTTGTATCTGAAAGAACTATTTTAATTCAGTAGGTGAAAGATAATGAAAATATATATTTATATATTAAATCAGTTAAATGTAAGTCTTATTTCCAGAAATTACTTTGACTTACAACATATTGTACATCTGTTAATCTCTCTATTCTTAGTTATTGCATTTTTTCCTGAATGAGACTTCTAAAGGAAAAGCTAGTTGTCTTTGTTCAATAGTATTTACATTTTCAGCTAGAATCTTGCATTTTCCAGTACGATATACTTGCTCAAGTTTCTTTTATAACATTCTTATTTAACAATTTTTAGAGAACCTTAAATATTTTTCTGATATGCAATCAACCTCTCATCATTTACTGCACTTACCAATGCTTTTAGAAGTTTGTACATTACATTTCTAATCATTACGATTTCTTTTCCCCCCATCTTTATTTTTTGTTTTTCTACTTTGTTTACCAAAAGTTCTTATACTTTCAACACATACGTTGTATAATATCACTTGCAACTTAAGGCATTCATCCTGCCAAGAGATTTGTCCATAATTCTCTGAATGCTGCCAATCTATTTTCAATACTAGCCATCAATATTACATTGGGTCCACTACTTGAATTGTTATTCATCATTATCAAGCTATGCACTTGTATTTTCTCAATTTTTAAGATTGTTATTCTTTAGGGTTGAAGTTTCATGCCTTGCTTTTTTTCATTGTCTTTGCAGGAGAAGTATCTGCAACTGAAATTCTTGGTTTGAAGAATGTAGTTAATCCCCCTGAACATAGTTGTCGTGACAAAGAACGGGAAAAGGAACGTAATGATGAGGATGATGGAACGCTGGTTTATCGAAGGGTAAGTTGCATGTTTTATATATGTCATGATGTTACTTTTAGTCTAGGCAAATCATTCAAATAAAATTTTTTTTTCTATGAATTTAAATTTTTTTTTCTTTTTTTTAAATCAATAATAAATATAATAAAAAGGTGAAAGACAGATACAGATTTATCAAAAAAATCTTAGAATAAACATCCTCCTTCGCTTGCTTGGAAGGATAAAAGTATTATTGCTTCTTGTTAAAATGTGATTTAAACCAGAAGCCAAGCACTACAAAAATAAAACAAACTGCTATATTCCATCTGTTACTGTCTTAAAGTGACTAGTTATGATATATGGTTGCTTTACAGGTGATTACTTTTTCATCTTTGAATATAGTTTAAATGTGTGTGTTGTTTTGCCTGGATTTGTGTTTGAGGAGGTAAAACTTTTTAATAGTTTAAAAAAACCTTACTATTTTCCATACTCTTATTTACCACCCAAATAGAAAATGATGATTCTTGTGTGTTTTGATTCTTTATGAATTTTTATATTCTGAAGATTATGGCAAATAGAAGCAGCATTTTATTCAAACTTTTTGAAAGGAAATGTTTTTTAAATGGAAATAAGATTCACTCTGAATCTGAATTTATTTCTACAATATCTTTATTTGCTGAAAATGAAAAAGAATGAAGTTGCAATGCATGTACATTTCCAAATCAACTTTCACATCATTTAAACATTTTTTTTTTCCAATATAAGATATAATCTAATTATCAATTCTGGTTTCCCAGATCCTTAACTATGTGCTGTATTGACTAAAAATATTTGTAAATGTGCCCTGAATATTAAGAGAACTTAAAGAGGGAAAAGGAACAGTTTTGAAGTGAATTGCGTGTGTTCATGTGCAGTCATCTCTTCTGTACACTGTCACTGTTTCTATTAGGATGTGTGTATTTCTGTACTGCATTCTTTTCTGCTACACTCTTCTGTGCTGTAGTCTAGTGCCTCCTTTAGATCAGGCGTCTGCTCCTGGCTGATGCACACTTTTCTGATTATCTCAATGCTTAGAAATGTTTCTCAGCACATGTTGTCGGAAGATCTGAAAGACATCAGGCAAGAGAAAAAGAAAGAAGTGTAATTAACTCTGAATGATAAAAGGCAATGAACACTATAGACTGGCAACTACCCAAGCATAGCTGCTGATGCAAAGAATAAGAATCAACACATAGATAAATAAAAAAATAAAAATAAAAAAATATGTGGAAAGTGGGTTGGGGGAACATTTACAATGACCATTATGTGACTTGGATGATATTTTCTTTCTTTTATTTTCTTTCTGACTTTTTGTTTTTTTATACTGTTGTACTGTCTCCAGAGTAAAACTGGCCTTCTGTTTCATTAAACCTCTAGCTGATATCTATTCCTTTAATTGATAACAGAACAGAGGGTATGATAACCCTGGCTGTTGGAAGTAGTTGTGAAGGTTATAGTGTTGGGAGGAATGTAAGAATATGAACCAGTTCAAGAGGAATAACTTTTTTCATTTTTGTTGCTAATGAACATTTCATGGGCAACCCTGCTATTTGTCATTTTGTGCAGCAGGTGGTCTTCAGATTGGGTGTTAAGGCGTCTTCCTTAATTCCTTATCTCTGCCATTTCGTCCTTTTCTGTCTTTGGCTTCATTTGTGTTTCTGTAGTATTACTTGTGTGAAGGAGAAATGACAAGGAAACTTTTTAGCTTGAGCAGGTAAAGAAGCCAAATTGATGCCATTGAAATGACATAAACCACCAGATCGCTTCTCAGAATTGAACCACTCGACAAGTGTTTTTTTTTTTTTTTTTTTAAAGCATAAAGCTCCTCTTGGTCTGTGCTGTTCCATATTGATTTTTTTAACATTAACTTTGTCCTTAACTATAAAGAAGAAAAAAAGGAAATCTGAAGTGAATATCCTTCTCTCTTGTATACCTTCTTCACCCTCATCTCATACTCACAAAAAAATCCCTTCTGTTCTTATGGTCACTTTCTTTCACTCAGCATTTTAAAATCACCCAGCTGTCAGTAATTTATTTTGTGTGAGATATATAATAAATACATTCATCCAAAGCTGTAATAACCCTTCTCCATTTCAGTGTCATTCTGCTGTCATAACATCATTCTGTCATTTACTCACTTTAAAATATATACATTGTTGTTGCTTACTTTCATCTCATTTTCACTTGTGTGAAATTTTCTCTTCAGTTGCAGTTCTTTATCCCGTTTCATTATTTGAATTGATTATCCCCAGTAATACTTTTTGCCACTTTTGTATCTCTGCAAGTTTTTGGAATCTGTAAGGCTGGCTATTATGGTCAACTTGATTTTTCTGAGTGAATCTTTAATATCATCACATGAACAACAGTTGGAGCCATGAAATCTAACTTTAAAATGTCATTATCACTTTTGATAACTTTACAGCTTTGTTTTTAGAAGTGCAAAAATTAAAGAGCTGGTTTTATTCTGCTATTTTTTTTATTTATTTTTCATTATATAAACTGTTTAGATTAAATTTGACCTTTTATTATCCATGCTTAAGTTTACTAATTAATAACTTGTCTAAAAGGGAAATAGGTTTGTGCATTCTTTCATGTGGAAATAGTCACCTAGTAATTAGTTTTGCAGTTGGAGTAAGGGAGAAGATTTTTTCTTAGCAGGGAAATCATTGATATTTTTTTTTTTTTTTTTTAAGATCTTCTTTTTACCTAATTTGTCCAATTATTTTTCTTGTGTGCCCATGAGTAGTTTTTATTTTGCCAAAGAAAAAAAAAGATCAAGCATAGAAATAGAATGATTTTGAATGTAACTCAAAATAGCTCCAATTTGGAGATGTTATATAGTTATCTTCAGAATCTTTGCTTGCATTCTCAGAAAAATGATTTGAAAAAGTTCAACTTTCAATATATTGATCATTTGGTAAAGGAGTACAGAATTTTCTCCTGCTGTATTTGGTGTTAGGTTACATTCTTATTTATTTTATTTCTAATTTTGAAAATAGAATCTTTGTGCATATTTCATTGAAGTAGAATGTGTATACACAGTATATATTTACATACTAGTATGTTTGTATCTAATATCTTAAATTATGTCTTTCTCTTTGTGTATGTATATATCCAAGTACATTGTTTTCTTTTTCAGTGTTTCTGTTGCCTTGTTTATATTGTGATCCCAATTGATTATTCTTCGAAGGTTTCTTCTGATACTCATTTCTTCTATTTGTGACTCTTTTTCTCCTGATCTTAGAAGATTCATTACCATTTAAAATTTTTACTTGGAAAAAAAAATTGAAAACACAACAAATGAACTGTTTGACTTTGTTTTATTTAAATAAAAGAGAAAATAAATTAGTGAAATCTCCATCACAACCCATTCTTTTGGTTCCTGTATAATTTTCTGAAAAGAATTTTTATTTCATTTTCTCTTGTTTTGTGGTCCTACTGACGACTATTCTTTCTCAGCAATCTTTTTTTTTTTTTTTCTGATTTGCTGTTTATCATCATCATTGGCAAAGTCTCACAAACTTATCTTTAATTCTCCCATAGCTTATGATTATGGTCTAATCTTTTACCTTTAGAAGACTGGTGTTATTTTTTTTCATGCTAACATTTCAGTCTTTCTCAACAATAAAGTAATTTGAGCAAAGATTTTATTCTTTTGAATATTATTGTTTTGAGGACTTCATTCATCACTGCACTAGTGAAAGCAGGTAGATTATGACCAGTTATTCTTTAATTTATGTAAGCTATCAGTTAATCTAGTGGAGTTACTTTCATTATTTTAATGAGATTTTTTTTTTTAACAAAAAATGATAGTGAAGATAGGATAATAAGATATAAACTTTTCTGGTATTCTGAACATTAATATTCCTTTATTACAACTTTAGCAAATCTTTGTTTTGTGACTAAAATTGTAAAGGCCACGAGAGAAAGCAAATGGTTTTCTGCCTGCAAAATGAGACTTCTGTTCATGGGGCAAAGAATCTGTTGTTAAGGCAATTTTATTATTATTAAATTTTGGGAATATGATCTTTTTTTTTTTTTTTTTTTTTTCCTCTATGTAAAAATCTGTTTGAAGACTGTTGACATAATCTATCGAATAATGACTTTTCTGTTTGGCATCAGAATAATATTTGACCTACACATGATGGATTTTTGTTCTCCTTTCCCATCAGTGCATGTTGTTTAATCCAAAAGGGTCTGTTAGGTTAAACACATATTCTGACCCATGATTCATCAACTTTAGTAGCCAACCAGTCTTGTTGGCTAGGCTGGCCCCAAAGTGATTATCAATCTGTTTATGGTCTCCCTGTTCCCCCAACTCAATGGGCAGCTGTATTAGAATTCTCTTCATTCATTTCAACTTGCTTTTATTTCTTATTTGTATGCAGTTTCACATTGCCTTGCTCTGAAATTCTTGTATACCCTCGAGTTTTCTGCATGGAATTTGGTTGTTGGTGTGTAATTTAACATAAGAATACAATACACATTCTCTGAATTGTCCTGAGAGTAGATGTGAAAATTGGGAATTGTTTTGAAGTTGGCAGAAAGGCAATAATAATGTAATGGAAATATTGTGTGAATAAAATAGAATTCCTATTAACTAGAAAAATAGTATTTGAATTGCTATCATACAAATTCTTTCAGAGAAGCCATGAAATACAAAGCTAGTTATATAATTACAATGAAATATCTTGCTTGTCTTGCAGTATGAATTTGTCAAAAAATCAAAATTTATCTCAAAACATTTTGTCATTTGTACTGCTGTTGTTGTTGAACATAAAAAAAACAATCAAATTATGAATGTAGGATAAAAGAGAATTTAGAATTTGTATGTTTTTTGAATTCATCACCTATTTTCAATATATTTTTCTTAAGGCCTGAAAAGAAATTGTACAAATAGTAACTGGAAAATTAAATTAGTGATCTCCTTAAATAGTTCTTTTTTTTTTTTTTCATAAGCAATTATTTTTCATTGTAGTTTATATATATATATATATATATATATATATATATATATATATATATATATATATATATATATACACTTTTTTTTTGGTTACATTGTTTCTATATTGATAGAATTTAAAGTATTCAAATCTTATCACAGACAACAATTTGTCCAACTTGATCAACAATTCACTTGAATTTGATTTTCTGTCTCTTGTGAACTGTGCCTACAGAAAAAGTAAAATCTAATTTGTGTCTAGAAAGCATTCTTGGTTTATGTCCTCGTATTTTGTGGATGTTTGCTTCTCTGTAAAGCTTCTCCCTTGTTGGTGCTTGTGTGCAGAGTAAATTTGCAAGAAAATAGAGTATATGTATGTAAATCAAGTTTGAAGTGCAAGTAATTTTTCTCTATCTCTTTCCTGTTCATGTAATTTTTCCCACCTTTCTTTGTGGGGGAAAAAGGACTAAATTGCTTGTGACTATTTCAAGTGACTGATATTTTTTTGCCCATGTTTTACTTTGTAAGCATTCTATTAAGTGAGAATCCTTATTCATAATTTCTTTATATATATATATATATATATATATATATATATGATCTACCATATCAAAACTTCCCTCCCTCAAATAAAAATAGACTAAAATTAATTATAACTTAAATTTTATGAAAAATTGATTCAATTGTGTACGCTGTCAGATTTTATTATGCAAGTTAATGTTTTCACAAAATTGGTATTGCTCAACTTTCAGGATGAAATGATCAAATATATTATGTGGGTTTAAGCTTATAGTTTCTATTATTAAAAAAATATTTCTTTGTGTGGAGGTTCAGGTTTTATTATGCAACTAAAGCTCTAGGCTATAGAAACATTAGATTAACACAATATCCCATAAACCTAAATAAATTATTTTATGCCAATATGGGCTCCTTGACATTCTACAGTGTATGACAGAAGTACCGCCCACATAATGGTAAGACATTAACTAGATGAAGACACTATTGCCATTAATGTCTTACTATTATGTGGGAGGTATTTCTGCCGCATCATGTATAACCTCCATCATTTTTCAACTATTGATTTTACTTTTCTACTGTTTCATTATCATCATTGCTTGCAGCAGTTTTATTTACTTCTCAGAGATCTTCTCTACTTGAATATTGTTTTTCCTTCTCATATACATCTTTTAAATGCACCACAACTCTTCTATTGGATTAATATCAGGAGAGGGTGGGGGTGGCATCCCATTAATTTGTATTTCAAACCAGTTTTGGAAAAGTGGGCAACAGTCATCTTTGCAGATTAGAAAGGTGCATTATGTTGCATAAATATATTTTACAGTTTTTTTGTTGGGACCAATATCACTTGAAAAAACTTTCCACTATTTTTTTGCATCTTGAATCATCATCAACTTTGAAATCCTGAAAATACTAGCTCAATATATTATTCCACCTCCTGCCTGTTGTCTTTTAAGTCATGTCGTTGACTATTTCCATGTAGAACAAAAACTGTAGCCTTGCCATTAGGTTCATCCAATGTAGCTTTACATTTATCACAAAAGATTACTGTTAGTAGTAGTTTTCATATACTACTTCATCTAACTTATAATTCCATTTATGAAGTTTACTTATAGTACTTTGATTACTTCCATGTCCTTATCAAATGATCTGAAATATTCTGCATCATTTCTCTTATGTTCCCAACATCACATTTTTCTTTTTTCTAAGTATTCTTTTGTTGGTCAATTTATTTTTTATTTCTTATTGCTCTTTTAATTTTTCTCAAGTATTGTTCTGTGTCATACTTATAGCTAATTATTTTTCTTGTTCTCATCTTGCTAATGTTTTCACTTTATTTGTTTTGATTATTCTATAACCTCTGTTCAACCTGCTGTGCATTTTCAAACTTTACTATCACTCAATAACTTTATAGCATCTTGTTTCCCTTTTGAGGTTTTGATCTATGTTTTATATATATATATATATGTGTGTGTGTGAAATTAAAAATATCAATAACGATGTAATTGTTTATTTTGAATACAATGAACAACTTTTGAGTTTCATAAAATCTTCAGACCAAATAAGTTATTGGAAAAAAATTTTAATAAAGTAAAAAGCTGAATTACACATGGTATATTTATTATATATATTTAAGTCTATCTTGAAGAATTTACTGACATCAGTTGTTTAATAGCAGTTTTAATCTGAAAGTATTGACTTGCATAAAATCTGACATAGTGTATATTATTCTTTTTAATATTACAATTTTACATTTCTATTTCTACTTTTAAACATCCAATTGATGGTGGAAATAGGGAAGAGTAAGATTATTAGAGCAAATATAGTGAAGAAAGTAACAGATTTGTTGTATCTTTGTTCTCTTATTTGTTTGCTTTCTTGATTTCTATATGAAGCCCAAGATAATTTTAACTTTGCACATAATAAAACTATCAAATTTGTATTACTTCAAGAATGAATAATCAGGTATCATAATAAGCACACTGGATTATTAATAATCAGTATGCATCATTGAAAATTATCTCTCATTCTCTCTCTCACACACAACCAGTTATATAGCTAGATATTTTTTTACTTCAAAATTAGAAATTTCATTTGGCAAATATTTAACTTATTAAGTATTGGTAATTTAGGTTTTCATTTGAAAAAAAAAAAAAAAAAAAAAAAAAAACTTATAGATTTTTGCCAATTAAAACATTTATGTTACCCCTAACTTTAAAAAGTTGTTAAAACTGTTGTGTGTGTATGTATGTGTGTGTGTGTGTATATATATATATATATATATATATATATATATATATATTTTTTGTTTTTTTTCTAAAAGCTTTCTCTTACACTGAAAGCTTTTTAGTGCCCCCTTAGATATATATATATATATATATATATATATATATATATATATATATATATATATATATATATATATATAGTAATTTACTCAGTTTTTACTTGTGCTTTCATTCCTCTTCCTTTTATAACTTTATTTTGTTGGGTTATCTAGGGAGTAGTTTTCTTATCAAACTAATTATGTCTCATGAGATACTCCATCATTTCTTTGCTCCCTGTTTTTTATCCCCCACTTGTCTGTTGAAGAGAGAAAAATGAAACTCTGTATGTCACGGCTGTCACATGCATGTATGTACGCGTGCAGAAAAGGGAGAGAAGCCAGGAGTGTTGTGTATGCTGTAGTGATTCATTGACTGGGGAAACAATAGATGTCAAGAACAGGCTGCTGTGGATGTTGTAGTAGTGTAGTGGTGAAAGAGATGCAGTAGTGGTAACAGTGGTTGTAGCTCTGAAAAGGGGGCTAGGGTAGTGATGTTAAATTGCAGCAGCAGTTGTGGTTGCAGCAGCGGAAAGAACAAGGGAAGGGAGGAAGCTCATCATTGTCGCAATCGTCACTGTTGCTTCTGTCATTTGATGATGGTGGTGGTGGTAGTGGTAATGGCAGTAGCATCAGTGGCAGCATCTTCTGCCATCTGTATGATGTAGTTGTTCAGGCAGCAGTAGCAGTTTGATGAATCATTCATCCCCTGGGGGATGCTGATGGTAGAATATGACACACACACACACACACACACACAGAGTACCCCCTCTTTTCATTTACCTCTACTCTCCAAAATCACACCCTATTCCCTTTCACATACCACCACTTCGCATCCACTGATAAGTCTGTCTCCCCAACTTTCTCCACATCAAACCCCCCACCCATAAAACATGGTAAAGCAGAGAATTAATGGTTGATGCCAGTTTGGCTGACTTCTTCTGAGATGGTTGGTTGAAAGGGGTGTGGAGGGAATGAAGGATATAGGGTAAGAGTAGGGTGTTTGGGCTAGATCTGGGCTTTGGTTATTTCTATGGTGGTGCCAGGGTGCCATTGCAGTTTGTTGCCTGCATTATAGTTGTCTCCTTTTTCAGGTTCGCTGAGTGTGATCTTGGGAGTATAGAATAAAACTTTTTCACATAAATCATTCACAGCTTCTCATCTAGCACAAATGAAGGAATATTTTAATGTAAATTCATTACCCTCAATTTTATTTTGTTTACTATATTTCTCCATTACTTTTTTTAATGTGTAAATTATTTTTAATGTGAGGGGAATCAAACCATTCATTGTTGCACATGTTGGCATCTTAGACAGTCAAAAATATAGCTTTCCCCCTTTTGAGCTTGTAGACAACACCAAAGTTTGTGCTTCCTACTGAATTCATCTTTTGACCTTTAATTTTCAGTAAAGCCTAATAGTTGTTTATTCTTGCCTTTCAAAAAGTTTTCTTTTCTTATTACTATATCACTAAGTGGTTAGCCATTGGTCAGCTGTTAACTGTAAGAAGGCTACAAATTGCCAAGCAGTATCCTGCTCCTGAAGCATGTGTGATCATGTGAAAAAAAAATGCCAAGTATTATATTTATTTGGCATGGAATGTTCTAATACGGAATTGCATACACATCAAACCAATTTACAGCGTTATGTGTTGTTTGCCTTCAAGTGACAGGCATCATTTTGGGAAACTGGTCACATATCAATAACAATTTTAATTTTTTTTTTTTTTTTATAACTATATATTTTTTTTTTCTGTTCTTTTTCCTTTCTAAAATTATTGTCTAGTATTTTGTGCCAACTGGAAATAACTCCATTTTGAAAATCATCTGATTATCGTAACTACACTAAAAAGGTTTAAAAGATCACAAACTTTTTTTTTAATATGAAAAGATGCTTTTAATTTATTTTTCTTTAGTGGTTCAAACTGATTAAAATGTTTATGCATACATTTATAAGTATGATTTTTGTAAACAAAGGATCATGGTTCTAATTTAGAAATAACAATTAAAAAAAAAGAAGACATTTTCAACAAAATTTAATATATTTCATGCAGAATGCAATAATTTTTTTCTTTCATGATTACTTAATTTAACTTGGCTTATTTTATGTTGGTGACATCAAAGCCAGCTGAGGTGTGCATTTTGCTTGAAGGCTTGAAGGTTTTATTTTTAAAATTCTACAAATTCTAAAAAGTGAAAATTTTCTTTTTAAAATATTCTTTAATATATTAAAAGTTTTTCTCAAAGTACAAAATAAATAAAAATATTTGATTTATTTGGTTAGATGCTTTGTAAATTTTTATTTTTGCATGCTTCTTAAATTCTATGAAAATATCTCTGCAAGCTGTTTTTTGTTGGTTATATAGTTTCATTTCTTTAGTATAAAATCAAAATTGAATTATACTTTTAAAATATTTGCATAACTGTTCTGTTTTTTTTTGTTTATATATATTAGGCTTATTTATAACTAAAATATTTGTCTATTTTTGCTGGCAAAATTACAAGGTATCGTAAAAAAAAATAGTTTTTGTTTTTAGTGCTAGATGCATACCTTAGTAGAACAAACATTTATTCTAAAAAAAGAATTCAGTAAGTTTTAAAAATTACTTTACAGGGTTGAAGAATGTTTACGAAATAATCAACAACACTCTAGGTTTGTAGATAATTACCAGATATTTATAGTAGTGAAGAATTTGTTTATTTACCTAATATATTTTATATTTGACCTTTTTGACTAGTTGTGGTAACCTAGCAATCTATCTTCATATCAATGTTGAAATTTTGATTACTGACCAGTGTCTATATTTTTTTTTTTTTTTTTGTGCACAAATACAAATAAAATTTATAAAACCTATCTCCAGGCTACTGGTCATTTTGATCATACTTTTGGTTTTGGTTTTCTCATGTTGCAAGTCCATTAGCTGCACACATTTTCATAAGAAATTAAAATAACTCTAAAGAATATACATAACTGTTTTGATTGATAAATCTTTAAATTTGCCATACTATTTCTTTAAAACTAGTACAGCATGCCCCCCCCCCAGTGTAACAGCAAAATAGTCCAAATCATGTCAGAGCATAATTAGCCATCCCACAAAATGTTTAATATCTAAAAAAATCACTAACCCAACTGAGTTTTTTTTTTCCAGGTTTTCAGATAAGACATTTAGCCATCTTGTAAGAATCATCTGAAAAACTCTTTGCGTTTTTCAGCTGGAAAGAGAACAGGTTAAAATCGCTGTGTCAGCCCCAATGTCTTCTCAACTGATGGTGAGAAGAAAAATCATTCAGTAATCTGGCTTCTATCATCAAAATCCATTCAAGAACCATCAAGAAAATGATGAATAAGTTTAAAAAAGAGGGAACAGTAGAGAGGAAAGCTGGATCAGGTGGTCATAACAGGAAAAGGGATCATCATTTCAACTTAGTGCTAAAGAGATCAATTAGGAAAGATTCAACTCAATCCATAACATGTTTTGTACATGAGAGAGGAGTTTCAACTATAACAGTTCAAAGATCAGTGAAAAAAAAGACTTGAAAATGAAATTGTATGTGAAACATATGAGGCACCTTGTTACTCCAGGACAGAAAATTAGAAGTTTAGAGAGGTTGAAGATCATCTTGAATAAGTTGAAAAATGCTTGAAAAATTTATATATATATATTTATATATATATATATATATATATATATATATATATATATATATATATAACTTTATTTCAAACCATCATGAGCACACACACACACACATAAATCCTTATCTGTGATTAATTAATGATGAACATGTCATTTTCATTTTTGATTGATTTTTTTTTGATTTCATCATGATTCTTATGTTAAGTTTGGAAAGTAATTATACATCCTTATTGCTCAAAGTAGAGCTCAATATGTTATAAAAACCTGAGAATTCCAGTAAAATATCTTTAATCAGTGCTAAGATTAATCTAACAATTGGACAATTTTGCTGTTACACCTGGTGTGTATATATAGTTTTATTGAGAACATAATTCTTATGACTTTGGTGAGAATCAGATATAATCCTGCCTTATCCAACTTTAAAACCATCGAGTATCGTATCGAATGAACTTTATTTACTTTCCACTGTCTAATAGTTTCAAAGGTCTAACTGAATAATAGAAAATATGTAGTTATTATATTAATAAAGATGAAACTTTGTAAATGCAAGGCAAGCCACACTGGAGGATGTATGAGTAACTTCATTGCTTAAAATGTTCTTTTCCAAAAAAAAAAAAGAAAAAGTAATATGGTCATGAATTAGGCACTGGCGATAAAACTTGGTGATCTGCAGTTCCTCTGCTCTGCAAGCATAATATTCAGACTATACAGTTTTACTTTTATAGTATTTTGTTCATTGAAAGATTTAAAAATAAATTTAAAAAATATTGTTCCAAAAGGTAGAATATTTCTCATGGGTATATTGATATAAGAGATCAAGTATTACCCACATTTTGTGCACTATTTTATGAAAGAAAAGTCAAATAATTGCAAACATAAAAAAAGCTATGGTGTATTTTTATGAAGTCATTGTGGGAACTCAAGCAAATGTGAAAATAGCATTAAATATTTAAGGTAGAATATTAGTTACCAAGAAAAAAATGAAAGCAATAAAGACCTGTAATAATAATAAAAAAAAAATAAAATAATCTTTTCCTTTGTAACTTTTATGTAAGTTATAAGTATTAAATCTTTTAGTGTAAACCTAGGTGAAGGGAGAGACTTTTCTCTTAGAATTTATGAAACAATATGACTCTAAAAGTAGCAATTTGTCTTTCTATCAATTTTTTTTTAATTCAACTATTGAGACCTATCAGTGCTATGTTTTTTGACTAAAGAATGTATTAAATATTAATGTTGATGATTTCAGCTCTGCTTACATTGAAGTTATCAGTTAATTGAGTATATGTTTATAAAAACTTAATCTGTTATTGGAAAACAACCACTCCTAAATTTACTTAATACAAATTCACCTTGATCATCTCCGCATGTTCAGAAAGGCAATGAAAAGGTGAACTGATTGGTTTATGGAAGTTGTAGAACATGTATATATTGTGATGTATTAGGAACTTCTTTGTTGTTTTGCATAAGCAAAACATCTCTCTACAACAGTAAAGAGCTGTTGATGTAGAATATTGTGTGTTTATTACACTGAACTTCTTTATATCCGTTTAGCAAAGATGTTATAGTAACCTATGATGTCAAACTTGGTTGTAACAGCTACATGACATGAGCAATTTTATGTCTAAAAGATAGCAAGTTGTAAATGTCTCTCTTTACACTTGCTTTATATTCTCATTTTGGAAGTAAATTTGCCAAATGATCATAGGAAATAGTCTTTTGGCTTTCAATCCTTTGTATTATGGTAATTTTGTAAGCATAGCTTAGATGCAGCAGAAGTCCAAAAGTATGGAGCACCCAGTGAGAATCAAATTCACTATTCAGTCACAATTGATTTAGCGAGACACACTTGCTAACTATTGCACCATGTTGAAGGGCCCAAATACTTTGCTTTATGATTGAGAAGTTCAAATGCATATTTGCTATGTATTTTTGAGATAATTTGTTGATATTAATTTTCGGAAGTTTTCTGTTCTCAAATATTTATTTCCAATACTGGACAATATAAGTTCGGAAAATTTTCTATCCCATATTATCTTATTTGTTAATATAAAATATTTTAAAACTCTATTAAAATTGCATATTAATAATCCTAAATTAGAAAGTTTTTAAGTTTCCAAAAACTTAGTTAATATTCTTATATATATATATATATATATATATATATATATATATATATATATATATATGTGTGTGTGTGTATGAGTGGCTTTGCATAAATGTATTTTTCTCAATCAGCCTCATGTAAATATTCCCCTACTCTGGTTTCCATTAAACAAGTTTTTTTTGTGTCTTATATTATTATTATTTTTTTTTTTTTATTAATAAAAAAGACCGAATTACTTTTAGAAATGTAGATCAAAATAGGTTATATTTTATTTTATTTTTTTTTTTTTTTGTTAGTCAAATTTCACTATTGTCACTTATATTTCCTGGTGGAAGTAGTTTTTAGATTAGATTCGCTCCATAACTCAATACCAAACACTGATTATACAATGCAGCCTGCTTTGCCAATTTTTCATGTTATTATATAAGATATTACTGGAAATGACACTATGTAATGGGTTGTGCTTTTCTAATCCAACTAAAAATATGGCTCGGCTGATGCTGTTATTTCAAATCTAATTTAAAAATGATTAGGACCATCCAGAAGCAACATTCTTTCTACTCTGAGAATTATATAAACAAACCCAAAACACATCATATTCACCAGCTTATGTATGGTTTACAAAAATATTTATAGAGACCATTACTCACTACAGCTCCTGTAAGACCCCTACACTTCAAACTTGATGAAATTTTGTTTTGTGCATCTTATTTGGTGACAAATATGGTAGTTACTGTAAATGCTGTTAGTAAAAGTATGCATAATAATTTTTATATTCCTAAAAATAGAGGGAAAAGTAAGTTCATATTTTTGCTTAAAGATAATAGTATCCAACATTTTATTACTAGTTATCTACTTAGTTTCTGTTTTAATGAAATACTTGATATACTGAATAAGAGCTTCCAATTAACTTGATATATTATTGAGAGGAACTATAACTTTTGGTCATCGAATATTGTAAACAATCCTACAGCACATTCCCATGATTCTCAAGGTCCAGAACTTGATTATTTTTCTCCCCTCCTTATCTTGCCATCATTTTTTCTTTCATTTTTGTACAGTCTGTTATGTATTTTTTCTCATTCCATCTCTGAACTTATCAGTGCTCCCTTCAGATGTGTAGTCCTTCCCTTGTGGTTTAGCTTTGCCTGCTCTCGACAACTTTTCAATACATGTTTTTCATCTCTCCAACATCAATTATTATGTTTTCTTTGATTGCCTGCCTCCTAAATATTTTTTTGTGGCATGTATTCTGACCTCACCACCAAATGTACAACCAATCTATTTCTTCTCGTTCCTTAACCTTTTTTTCTGCTGTTTTCCTCTTTCTCCTGCGTAAGAGTTCATTCTTGAGATTCTCATTATCCCCTTTACCATTTTTAACACCATTATTTTTGTTACTATTTCATTTCTTCCTGTTGAGGTGTAAATATCTGCTCTTCACCATCAAACTATCATGCTGTGTGTCAATGTACCAGACATGAGAATGCTATGCCACGATGCATGGGCCACTGAAATTCCCTTCTCTTTCAAAGAGTCTCACTTCATGATGACCACCAACTCTGTTACAGGTGTATGTCTTTCTCACCTTGCAGCCAAATTGACTGATAAATGCCTATGAACTCTTTTTTTTTTTTTTTTCTTACCTTTGACAAAAACCTGAGAAAAGTCTTTACATTTTATTCATTTTCCCCTCTAATACTACTATTCTCAATACTCTTCTCTGTAACATTTTCTACAGTTTGATATAATCAATATTTTTTAACACTCTTCCTACATCTTTTCTTTGTTACTCTTATCTTAAATAGTTCTTTGTACTTTGGTTATTTTGAGAATCAAAACACTTTGGCTTTGCTTAATGCTTTCTATTAATCTTTTCTTTATAAGAAAAGATGGCTTGAATTGTTATTCAGAATGCTCTTCTCAACAGTTTTTAAAATGATTTACATTTCAGTGAAATGATTGGGCAGAATTCTGTTGAGTAACTGATCAGAATTGCATTCCTTTTCTCTGGTAAAGAAAATATACTTCAGCTATTAATGTTCTGTATTATTTTATTTAGCAATATTCTGTATATTATTAATATTCTCTCTCATATATATATATATATATATATATATATATATGTGTGTGTGTGTTTATTCATTCATTAATCCCAAGTAAGGCGAGAGTGCCTCAAGTACACAGAGTTAAGAGAGTGAAGGGGAGAGAAAAAAACTGGCTATAGGGGTACCAAGGAAAGGATAAAAGCTGAATGGGGTTCAAGATGTCGATTGACATTGCATTTAAATTTTTGAAAATTGTAGTTATCAGGGAAGCAATGAAACAGAAGGGAGTTCCACAGGTGGGAAGTGCAAGAAAAATTGTTGGAGTAGAATTGGCAGTTACATTTACCTAATTCAACAGTGAAAGGGTGGGGCCTAGATGCTAATCTAGTAGCATGTTTAAACACATGGAGTATGGGCACCAGGGGGCAGGGAGCTCATCAGAGCAGTAGCTGTGAAAATATTTGTAGAAAAGACGGAGGGAAGCCACATCACGTCGGTGAGTAGTGACTGAAATCAAGATGCAAAGTTAGGATCAGTTACATTACTGGTTCTTATTTGAATTTTGTCAAGAACCTTGAGATGAACAGCAGGAGCAACTGACCAGATATAGCAATAGTATTCAATGAACAGATGAATGGCAGATTTATAAATGTGCAAGATGGGATCTGATGAGAAAAACCTGGAATTACACTGATTTTTCCTTGCAGTAGATTCAGCTGTTGATTCAATGTAAGCATTCCATTTTAAGTTAGTTGAGAACATGAGGCCAAGAAGGTTCAGTGTGTTGCTCTCCATAAGTCTAGCATCAGCCATGCTGATGGTAAGCAGGAAAGTTTCTCTATGATGGTTAAATGAGAGCAGTTTAGCACTGGTGGAAGCATTAAAATTTATGAACCATGTCCTGCACCAGTTAACCACTGGTTGGAGATCCTTTTCAAGAGAAGCAACCAGGTCGACTCTGACATATTTGCTATTGAGATGGGAGTAGATGGTAGTGTCATCAGTATAAATGCCTACTTGGGAACTGATGACATCAGAGAGATCATTGATGAGGATCAGAAACCATGTAGGACCCAGGATAGAGCCTTGGGGGACACTTGTGTTCATATGAAAGTATCTGAAAGCAAGCCTGTTCAAAACAACCTTCATTTAAAGATTTGATGGGAACGATTGGATTAAATCAAACAATTGTCCAGTAATACCATAGCCTTGGAGCTTACATGGGAGACCAGCATGCCAAACCCTGTCAAATGTCTTTGAGATATCTAGAGCCACAGCTTGACTGTTATTATTAAGAGCTTGATATACATATTCAGTGATGGCTGTTTGCACATCAGTGGAAGATCTGGCAAAATGGAAGCCATATTGTTTGTCAGAGAGTAGGTTGTGAGACGTAAGATGCTTAACCATGTCAGCATTGACTAAAGCCTCGAATACTTTGCTGAAAAATGGCAGGAGACTAATAGATTCAAGAGAGAGTTCTCTAGCCAGCAGGAGATGTTTA
The DNA here is from genome assembly GCA_903632075.3 of Acanthosepion pharaonis. NCBI lineage: Eukaryota > Metazoa > Mollusca > Cephalopoda > Sepiida > Sepiidae > Acanthosepion > Acanthosepion pharaonis. The sequence goes on along the minus strand of CAHIKZ030001391.1, from coordinate 822,271 downwards.
TGGACATGAACTCTCAGGCAATGCATGTAGGCATTAGAATCCTTCCTAAGGAGAGTAAGATAGCCAGGCATCGAGAAATCAGAGGAGGGGTTTGAAGAGTTAAGATTAGTTTCACAGAGAGCTTGGATGTCTAGAGACTCTTTTTGAAGAGAAATGATTTTACACTGCAGAAATTGGTATGAATACAATGAATGTAGGAGAAAGAAAAGTTGAGGGGTTTAGGTGATTTTTGTTGAACTGGTTTAGATTTATATCTTTAGTATCTTATCATGGCATGTTGTTTTGCTAAGGAAAGGCCTAGGGTAGTAATAGCAGTCGGTCATCTAATGAAACATGTGCAAGAAGGGAACTGGCATAAACTGCAACATAGTGTGGCCTCGGGTTGTCCACTGGAGGTGCTTGCAGGGACACCATTATATGCGTGACTTGGCACTGCAACAATCCTGATATTGTGGATCTGTTGATGAGTGCAGCCTCTCAAGATGCTACACTAGAGTTCTGGCTCCTAACTACCAGTCAGGAACAACAACCAGAAACCTACCAACCAGGTACCCTCAGTATGAAGGGAGATTACCATCACCCTCATATATCACAAAAAAAAAAAAATCATGACAGTACCACTATTAAAGCCAGAGAAAAGGAAAGGAATTGAGAACCTCTTCCTAAACAAGAAAAAAGGTATGAGCTGCTACTTCTGTTCAAGAGAAGGGGGAGGAGTATGACCTGGGTGAGAAGAAAGCCTATCTACTCTTATTATTTACATTGTCAAATTTTAGCACTTTAATTACTAAGGAATTTTTTTTTTTTTTTTTTGTTTAAACCATTAAATAATGTTAAAATTTGTATGCACTCTTATGACTTGTAAGGTTTTTGTTTTGTTACCTCCCAATATATCTTAGAAATTTGGAAACACTTCACTTTGTCATAATTCTTTTTTTCTCTAGCTTCCTTTCATCCAATACAAATTTTCTTGCTTTGTTTAAGCATTTGATTTTTAAAGTTGTTAGGAAATGTTACCTTCAATTTTATCATGTAACTTCAATTTGCTTTACTGTATATTTCAGTTAAAAATAAAGTTGAAGGTGTGCAATGTAAATTGTTTTGTTAACAACTCCACCAGAAATCATAGAAATGAACTTTGTTACTGGTTCCTCATGTTATGCTGCATCAGTTTCTATAGTATTAGAATCTAAAACATTTGCATATTTTCCAGGAGATGCATTTTTTTTTTTTTTTTTTTTTGGCAAATTTTCTGTCATTATAACTCATTGACTGAAGAAATGTCTTGAGATATCTCTTGTATTAAATTAGTTTGTATAGGGGTAAATCTTAGTAACCATTAATCTGGTGAATAGTTATCAGCTTTCTAGTTTTTCAAATTACTATATAATAGTACAGTAAAATTTTTTTTTTTTTTTTAAAAGTTAATTTTCATAAAATAGACATTCTTGAATAATTACTTATGAGTCTAATTCTCGTTTAATATATTGCATAAAACATTTTTATTTTTTGGTTGTCATGAAAAATACAAGTATGACAACCTTAAATTTTTCAAATATGAGACTTCATGTAATTATGGCATTATTGCTAAAAGGCACAAAATAGTGATTATAACTTCACAAGTAACTTGCATGCTACAAATATAAAAGAAAAGATGATCTTTGGCTGAAGGAATACCAGTGGTAACCATAGGAACCAGAAAAATTCATATGTCTAAATTTGTTGCTGAGTGTAATACTTCAAAAGAATTATTCATGTATTTTACAGTTCATCTTAATTTGTAATTTAAGCCTTTTTTTATTTGATTTTCTTTAAATTTTAGCAAATAATCATGTTGAAACATTTGAACTTTTATTAATATTTTTATTTATTTCTCCTTAAACATTTACTTTCCTTCTGTTTCATGCATTTCAATGCAATTTTATTTTAATATTTCTTTTTCCCCTCTTTTAACAACTCATCTTCAGCTGGAAAAACCTCAGTTTTAGTAGTTTTGAGATTAAATTATAGGTTTTACAATTGATTTACATTATTTAATTACAATTTCTGATACTTTAAATTTATCCAGTTCAGTACACTATTGTTTAATACACTTCTTTCAATCGTATTAGACATTCTGTATGCATATTAAAAGTTAATAAGTAACCTCATAACATGTTGTTCTAATAACTCTGCTGCAAATGAACAAAAAAAATATAATAAAAGTTGAATTCATAATCCTTGCTCACCACTTTCAGGAGGAATTTTACTTTTGTAATAATGAACAAAAATAATAAATTCTTAAAATTTTCACTTTGAATAAAGATTGTTTTCTGCAATATTAAGACCAAAAAATAGAGTGAAGCATCTGCTTGTGATGTTACAAAAATAAGATCTTGGAAAATATCCTTGGAGAACAAAATCCTATCTCTAAGCTGCTTATTTTAAGAAAGCCTTCTTTTATTCATTTTCTAAATCTTATTTCTGATTGACTTATATACTTGGGTTCAAGCTTTGACTTTTGTTTTGAGCCCCATGACAATGGCAAAACTGATTATAATAAAGGCTTTCATGCCTTGGGTGACGTTATTTCAAGTTGAGTCTTTTGATGTTAATGTACAATTCAGTGCTTTCATGTTTAAGACTTTATTGCATGAGTTTTTTTCTTTTTTACTTTCCTAATGATTTCTGTGTGAAGACTTAGGAATTAAAATGATGTCAGTTCATTGCACTTCAACTTTCATGAGGATTGTGTCTTCTTTAATATGCACTCTGTATTTTTTTGGTTAATTTATAATGCAGATTTTTTAATGTGTATATTTATCTGCAATTTCCCATACAGGCTTACACGCATCCTGATTTGCTCTCAAAATGTACATAAGTATTGTCATTTTCTACCAACTCTGTACATAAAATGTATATAATTCAATGTAGAGATATATAGAAAAATGTATGTTTCTATTTTGCCTTAATACCATTGAGTGAAGAATGATGTTCTGTGTGAGTGCATGCACATAGTTGCATAAAAATGAATAAATAATGCAGTTAGTGTTCATTCATTAACTCAACTTGTACTGTTAAAAACTAGTTTTGCAAAATGTCATATACTGTCCTGATGCTGAGGATATAGAAATAGCTGCAATTAGTGAAGAATAAAAAATGAAGTTATATCTTCAGATACCAAGGAAACTGATTACCTGCAGGGTCAGATGGAATCTTTAACATTCCTCTGATTTGGCAAAAATGTATTTGCTTAACAACTTTTTTTATCTTTAAAAACTGCAAATGCACAAGAGGATGATCTTGATCTTTATATTAGTATTGCTTTATTACTTTGTTATTCTAAACTTTCTTACATCTACAAAGATCTTTCCAAATGTTTGCAAAAACTCCCTCCCAGTACTTTCCTGAAATCATTTACTTCATTTATAAAGAATTCTAATTTTTTGTGTTTATTAAAAAATGAATTTGTAACAGCTTGATTTACTTATTTATATTCTGAATTTTAACCCATGTTAGATTTTAAACATGGACCTTTTCAGTGTTAATATGGGATTTAAGTAAATTTTTAATATATGCACTATCCAGGAGAATTAAAAAAACATTATTCTGTGCATTGTTGTTTTTTTTTTTTTTTTTTTTTTTGAGATTTCTTTTTCATCATAGTTACAATTTTATGGAACAAGTTTACTAAATTAAAATATTTCATTATTCTATTTGAATAACAAAAAGATAAACTTTTTTCTTTTTTTTTGATAAAATTTAGTTAATTTTCTTTGTCTTAGATTAACATGTAGATTGAACCATATCATCATGTTAATCCTCTGCTGTATCATTAAGTTCATAAGGAAGTAATTTTATTCTGTTATAATTTAAAGGCAATCTATAACTAACCCACAAAATTAAGATATTTAAGAGTATTTGGGGTGTGATTAATTTCTCCTCAGTTTTGGTATATTTTGAGTAACTGACTAATAAATTAGTTTTGGTTTCATGTTGTTTTAACATTACCGTTTAGTTGCCTATTCTTGATCTAATGACAGATATCATTGCATGAGTAATTTGTCACTTTTCATACATTATTTCTGAATCCCCTTTGTTAGAGTTCAATTTAATATAAATCAAATTTTTTTTCTTGCTTTACTTTTGTCTTTATTAGAAATTTTGTATTTCTGCTGCTGCAATTTTTCTTTTCAAATCCTAGAACAATCTTTCAAAATATACTTTGCTTAAGTTTTTGCAATCCTAATAATGCACAAGGAACAATTTTTAAATTTTTTCCAAACCAAGTTGACCAATAAGAAGTTAGAGTAATTTTTGAGCATTTCTGAATTTTTCTTGTTAAAAATATGGTGTTGTGAAAACAAATATTTATATGTGATGATTGCCTTGGTATTCAAATTCTTTTGAAAAAGTTATTTTGGTTGTTATTTACTGTTGAAAATTTTTGTTAAGACATTCAATTTTTTTAACAGAACATTTTTTCCTTATTCTTTTTGCTAAGTATAGCTTACTCTATATATTTCTATATAATGTTTTAAAGTATTTTTCACTTTTGAATTTTAGTTCTGTTTTTCATTTTTTTTATTTAAACAGCTTTGCAAATTATTATTTGATATTTGAGTAATGTATAAAAAGTGATTAGAAGCATTCTACTTTTTCAAACTGGATGATTTCTTGGTAAAGCATTTTAATAAAGATTTATAAGCACTATTATTTAATCAGATATTGATATTTACTAAGCTTAGATTGACACAAGGATAAATAGGAGGAAACCAGGTTTTAGGAAGTGCTATACCAAGCATTCAAGTACAAAGACCTTGTCTTCATTGAATGGTAACATTCAAAATCTTGACTTTATACCTGTACTCAAACACTAATCACTGACATGACTGGGAAATTTTAAATTCTCATAGCCATAAGACAGGATTCTCAATGAGACAGATGAACTTTTACTGTTAGCATACTGTGTTCTGATAGAGGAAGAGTGCTATAGTAGAACTATTTTCTGATAGAAATAAAGAAAATATAACATGTATGTAGTTTTATTTTCCCTAAATAGCATAGATTTGTTTATATGTATGTAGAGTATGAATATAAATTTGACCTTTTCACAAGAAAATTTGCAATTACATTTGCTGGAATCTAAGAATGACCTTATCTTTGGCAACACCAATTAGTTTCTTATACAACTGTCTGTTGAATGGAAATTCATTTATTTGTTTTGTTTTATTTGTTTTATCTAACTTCTTACAATTCCTCTTATTTCTTGTAAATTTCATTTAGCTAGTGTACAAAAAAATCATTTTATGTGGGATAGGGGAAATCAGTTTGTATCCTGAAGACATTCGTCGGTGAATACAGACTTAAAATTGAGTTGTAAAGGTGATTTTATTGTTAAATTTTCTTGCCAACAGCCTTTTTCAGAATAATAAAGTGACCTCTAGTCACATATTAACCCTAACCTTCTTTCATGTATTCCTCTCATCCTTCTATAATGATTTCTAACTACTTAATGAAATCTTTATAAATCATATTTACGTTTATTGAACAAGTTAGGACGGAGGCAAATATCAGTTAACCCTTCTGGCATATTTGTCTGACACTGATTTCAGCATTTAAAGTTTTGTTATAAGTCAATATTGAACATTAACAAACTCAAATTTTCTTTTCTTTTGTTTGTTAGGGGAGGGATTCAGGAAAAATCAATAATTTAAACAAATATATATTTCCCTTTTTAATAGTTACTATTATTTGCTGTCTTTATATTTCAGTTGTAAATTGTATGGAGTATTTAAGAAATTCACTCAACCAGTGCTTGCTGTTTGATTTTGTTGCCAAAATAGTCTGTTGCAAATGATGAATTACATTATACTTAGTATTAAAAGAAAAAAGTGGGAATAGAGGAAGAAGGATTGAGTTTAATACACTCTTCAGTTATTCAATATTGTCTGAGTTGGCTGCATGAAAGGAATGGCATTTTTTAAAGTGTATTATAATCATTCATTCTTTGAGATTGTATCCAAAGCAATATCCTCAATAGCGTGGCACTTTGTTCTCCCTCTGTTATTTTTGATATTTCATTCTCTTGTTTTTGACTAGCAGTTTTTCAACTATTATCAGGCATTAAAAAAATGAAGTTTCATGATTAAAAAGAGATGCTCCTTTATTTTGTTAAGAGAAACAAAAATTATAAGATTAAAGAGATTCACTAGTTAAAAAAAAAATCTTGAATGCATACAGTTGTGATATAGCAATTTTTTTTTTTGACTATCTGATATACCAATAGTCATTTCATTAGACAATCTGCTAACCAAATGGCTCTAAGTTAGTGCCTTAATGTTTAAAACCTTGAAATCTATGACATTAAGACACAAAAATTGTGATAAGCCTGCTAACTTTTCTGTTTCTTCCTGTGATCATTGACTTAAGCTTTTGAAAATGGGATTAAATTTTCACTTGAAAACATGAGATTTCATTTTAATTTATTTTTTATAGAAAATTAATTATCCAATAAATAACAACCAAATGTCTTTAGGAGGATGTTAAGAAAAAAAAAATAAGCTAATTCTAGTTTGTGCTTAGAATCTGAAACTCTTAAACTGTTTTCTTCATGAAAAATCTATCAGATGGTGGCTTTTCTTTTCTAGCACAATATTGTAAAAAATATTTCTGTACAAGTTTTCAAAAAAGTTATGTTCAGAGATATAAAATGTTAGTATTAAAAGTTAATTCCTGAAACTAACTGCATAGAATATTTTTATAAAATATATGCATGTGTGTTTGTGTGTAATAGAAGAAAAGAGCGTTTATCTTGCCTACTCCTTTCCAAAGAAAATGTATACTTTCATACTTAAAATATTTGGTTTACTTGCTTATCAGATAATATATAATAAAAAAGTTTTTATTTGCTAGATTTTTGTTTTGATTAATAGTTAATTTTTTCTCTTCCTCCCTCACAATAACTAGAAGGAAATGACCCATCTGTTTCTTTGCAATACCTTCCGCTCTGTATAATTATCAGCCTTTCATTATAGTCATTTAGCTTAATTCCTTCCATACATCAGATGACATGGAACCTTTTACAAGCAAGATCTGTGTGCAAGGTGTGATACAAAACCAGGAAACAGGAAAAGAATGTTTGCAAGGGCACTTGTTCTCACACACTTCACCCTGCTGCTCTTCCTTCACCAATTTTCCTTCCTCTTTCGCAAAATAAAAATTGTTTAAAATCTCTTAACATCACTTTTTCTCTTTGGATCACTTAGTGTCTTAGAAATTATTTTTTTGTTTTCCCCATAAAACAAACGTCATAATTCATGCAAAGCTCCACTAATGCATCATTTTCAGTACTGGTCATTCTTTTCTCTTTTCATTACCATCTCTTTATTGTTAATTAAGCACAAGAAACAAGCTTGAAATGCAGTAAATTGACAATTAGTGAGGAAATAAAGATTTAATTTTTTTTTCTTTTTGCACAAGAGAGAACAAAAGATGTAATTTCTGCTATTCTTATAATTCTAAAATATTTTTAAAGCATAGTTCCCTAAAGCTTGGAGATGCTTTTACAAATAACTCTTTCACGTGCTCACATTTTTGAGAGAGAGAGAAAAACCTTTCCTTAATCATACAACATGACATTTAATTGTATTGATATTTACTAAGCTTAGTTTAGTCTGGTACAGGGCCATATGCATTAGGTAGACATTTTGTTAGATAAAACTAACAAGTACTCCATGCTGAGGCACTTACAGGGTGGTCTGAAATATATATATATATATATATATATATAACTTTTATTACGCACATAGACAGCAGTATGGTTCCATCCATGAATTTTTTATGAATTTTAGTTTTTGTAAAAGAATTTGAATTTAGGGCAAAGAGTTACAACCTGTCATGATTGATCTGGTACTGTCCTATATCTGCTGGGTATATTATGTCACATTTATTAACAAATCATTATCAAAGATTTCTTTTTAGTTCCAAGATTCTCTCCTGAAAATTATATAGACCCAAAATTGTTTTATATTGATATTTTGGGTGGAAATCCCCCCCCCATTCACTTTCATTTTGTTATTGAATTGATCACAAAGCCATATTTCTCAGATGTTTTAATCTGAAATAAGATTTTCATTGAAGTAAATATCACTGTGTGCACATGTTAGGCTTTTTAATCTTTTTGTAAATTATAAGATACTGATGTATAATGCATCATTAGTGTCTTATAATTTTCTTTAGAACATGTATATTTAAGTGTTTCTGTCATAATACACATTCATTTTGCACACACACAGTATTACCATAAAATATTTTGAGAGATTTTTTTCCCCAGTTATCGGTCATTGCAGTTCTTGTCAGTCTGTCCTACATCAGTGAAACCATTTAATTTTCATTTGGTCTCATTGGAAACTAATCAGCTGCACATTGTATGGAATGGAAAAAATTGATTTCTTGTTATTTGATTAAAACATTAAACTTTTGAAAAAAAAATTGTATTAACTTATAAACTGTTCAATTCAAACAAACCAATTACATTTTAGTTTGTAGTTGTTTTTGCTCTTTAGGGTGCTCTTTTAGTTGCTTTGATAAAGAGATTACACAAACTCCATGATATTACTTTTTTCTTTAATCAATAAAATGTGCAAACACTAAACCTGACTTAAGTTTCATAACAAAAGATAGTATTTCTTTCCATTGAAATACACTTGGTCTTATCTACTGCAACAATTATTTTAACTCCAATTCCTGTGTGGGATCTTTCTTTAATCCTTTTCTGGTTTCTCTTAATTATTCTTTTTCTGATACCAGCTTGAAATTAGGTTTGTCTGATTTGATTTTATCTGATATTTGGCAATGATTAACATGGTTTAAACTTTCTGATAAAAATAACAATAGAAGATAATTTTAGTTAAAAGGAGTTAATAAATATCTGTAATACATTTTTAAAAAATTAAAATCTTTGTTATTCAGTATGTTGAGGTAAAACTGAGGCCTCATCAATAAATGTTCTGTTAATGTTTTTTTATCCAGACAAATGGAATCAACCTGTGGTTTATTATCTAATATTATTTAGATATTTGGAGTTAGATAATTTTGTATAATTTATAAGTTGAAAGAATTTTATTTGTATCTCTGCTAATACCTGAGGAAAGGCTTTTATTACAACAACCAAAGTGGGAATGAAATGATGTTAATTATGATACCACAACTGAAGAAGTTAAATTTTCTTATGGAATTTCTTTTTTGTAAACTTCATTAAAATATGATAGAATATATTTTTCTTTTCTGTTTTCATCTGACTAAAAATTTGTCAGTCTGTTTCTGTACTAACTGCAACTTACAAAAAAGCTGCTTTAAAAAAAAAAAATTTCATTGTGCATTATTTCCCTCCCCACACAGATTCATTAACTCTGTTAAATTCTACTTTATTTGAGGAATTAATTTCAATGTTTCTCTTGTAGAATGGTAATGATTGATAGAAATGACAATTTGGATAATATTTAAGTAAATCTCTAATCTTTCTGATAAAGTAATAGACATGTAGTAGATATTTTGTTTCCTCATTTGTAACTTTTAAGGATATCAAAGGAAAAAAATTTTAAATAACTTACAAAATCCTTTCAGTATTAGAAATTCTTATTGTATATTTTACAACTGAATCATTGCAGTTCCAAAGGAGCTAATTCTGTGTGGGAATTCAATGAATTAGTTTTATTTAATTAATATACATATAAGGTTTATAACTCATAAAATTTTGACAAAAATTTACATAATTTACATATAGCAAATGCCACTTTCTTAATTTTGATAAAATCTTGAATATTTTTACTTTATAAAGCTGAAAAATGTATAAGGCAAAAGTATTGCATAAAAAATCCTGTTAAAATATGTATAAAATGACATTACCATTAACATCGTTTATTACTTGTAGGAACAGCGATTTTATGAACTTGGTATTTTTCTTACCCTGCTTATTAAAATAATATTTTCTTGAAGGTTCTTTTATGGATTATTATCAAAATAGTTATGTCTGTGTTAATATAAACCAAAAAATAGTACTTGGTCAAAATAGACACTACAACTTGTCATCAATTTTGTGGTCTATCTCTGGAACAACTGACATTTGATTACCCATAAGAATTGAGGACTACTGAAACCTGGATAGATTCTGTCGCTTTTTCTGTATTTCTTTTATATGTAGTTAAGCATTCAGTGTGTGTGTGTGCGCGTGCATGTGTGTGTTTGTTTATCATCTGAATTTATATAAAAATAGTTCTGCTCTGCTGATTTATCAATATTGTTGTCTTATTGAACTTAGTACTTTAAAATAAATTGAGAAAGTTAACAGCAAGTATCTACTAACTGCATTCACAAGAATGTCCATGTATATTGAGAGTTTGATTGTGTGTACAAGAGTAAGATAAACACTGGAAGTAATTATTGGCTCCCTACAAATTTGAACCTGCAGTACATAATGATATTTTGGAGAAATTGTAAGGTTTCAGAGAATAAGGACAGTAATGATTGCTTTCAGGCTACCAAATGCTTTTGAGAATGATTCCAAGAACTTTAGTTTGCAGCTTGAATTAAAAGTGACACTCACTTTGCTTCCATGTTAAATCTATTTAATGATTCATAATTTTAGCCAATATAGTTTATTTGCATGTCGGTTTTTATTTTTACTCTTTTACAATCCTCTTTCTTTAGCATTCTATGGGTCATTACACTTTCCTCATATCCTCAACATTATTTTTCTTGTTTCTAAAGATTATCTCACTATATCTTTCAATTGTAGTCCCCAGAATTACTTGTGTGGCTTTCATAGATTTTGAACAAATAAGAAATGCTAGAATTAATAATGTATTTAAGATCAGACATTTTTTACTTTCTTCCTTTTTTATTTTTTTTACTTTTTTTATTTCATTTCTTTATATTATACAATATCAAGTAATCATCACTGCTTGGTTAAGATATTGCAGACTTTTCACAATGTTGTCAAAAGATTAGTTTAAAACAATAGAATGATTTTTTTTGTATCGGGAATTCTGCAGGACAAGATTTGATATAAGCTTGTCAACTTTTTTTTATAATTATGTGTAACTTGTGGCAAATAATATAGAAGATGGGATTCTCACATCACGTTATCTGCCTCATCAGCAGTCTCTATAGAGATCATGAATCTGCTGTACAAATATCTGTGGATTTAACAGAATGGTTTCCTATAGGAAGAGGTGTTAGGCAAGGCTGCAACCTATTGCCAATATCGTTCAACACATAGTGAGGAAATTATGCAGGATGCATTGATAGGAAAGAAGTTTGGAGTCAATATTGGTGGGAAGAACATTGATAACATCTAGTTTACTGACAGTACTGCCCTTTTCTTGGTCTCCAAGAATAACCTGAGGATGATATTACAAACTGTAAGTGATTCCAGTGCCCAGCAAAGTCTTTTGCTAAACATCAACAAGACCAAAGTAATGTTGATTGATTGATGAGGCTGCATAGACTTTAAACTTCCTGTTTGATGGTGAGAGGATATAGGAGGTGGAGGACTTTGTGTACCTGGGCTCACCATCAACACCCAAGGCAGCTCTACACAGGGGGTCAGGAGAAGGCTGGCAAAAGCAAGAAGTGCTATGACAAAAATGGGAAACATCTGGAATAGTCTGAATATACACATCAGTCTATAGTTGAAATTACTACAAGCTACTGCTTTTGTCATTGCAAAATGTGGGCATATTGCAGAGTCCTTAGAGTGCCATAGATAGTGGGACACACTAATAAGTGGGTGCTAGATAACTTCAGAACAAGATATGTATTGAGAGAGAGAGCAGAAGACACTAAAGAAGCTCCATTACTTTGGACATGTTGTGTGATGGAATGGCTTTGATAAGGGCATTCCGATGGGCCCAGTGGAGGGCAAGTGTCTTGGTTTGAGGATATTAAGAGGTAGACTGGAATGACATTGGCTGAGACTATAAGGACAGCATCAAACAGAGAGAGAGATGGATGGGAGGTAACCACAGCAGCTCAAAATGCACTGAGTAAATGATGTGACTTGTTGCATCACCAAGTGAGGGAAATATTTTCTAATTTGCATTTGATTCTATTTCCTACTTTTTGAAGTGCAATACTAGAATTTTGTTTTCTTTCTCCATGCTTTCAGCTGTTAAATTAGTCTTGTAAAATTTCTCCATTCTTTATATGCCTGACAGATACTGTCTGGGCTAATATCTTTTCTAATGGAGGCAAGTTCGTGAATATAGGTAATAAAGAATTAGGTGTATCTATTTCAATTATTCTTATTGTGCAGTTAGAGGATATTTTTCTATTCATATAAATGTTTCTGGTTTTCATTTTCAATACAGATTACATAGAAGTGTGAAGAGATAATCATTTTCTAGCTTAAAAAGAAAAAGGTGAATAAAAATAACAAAAAGAATAAATAGTTATCAAATAAGGACAACTAACCACAAATAGTATTATATTCTTACAATGGCCAACATAATACAAAGCATCATAATTCTTATGAAATGAGAATATTACTTTTTTATATAAATGGTTATTTTTGCAATTTTTTTGGTCATGTATTGGACTCTTAAAGATTTGATTATATAATATACCTAAGTATCTTGAGTCAAGTCAAATGCTCTGGTCAAGAGTAGAATTCTTGCACTATAACATGATTATGTAAGGTTTAGGAATGCTATTTTGCAAAATATTGAATGTAAAGAATTAATGTAACAAACATTTTAGCCAATTGATCATTGAATTATATAATTTAGCATCATTGCTGCACAACTCAAAGGCAGATAGTAGAACATTAAATGATGTCATTGCATATTTCTAGATAAGGTTTTATTTTTTTCTTTATATTGAAACATTATCTTTTTTAACTGTTGTCATCTATCAGAATTTTGGTTATTTTCAAAGGTGAAATATTTTTTTGCTAAACTCTTAACAGTAATTTTGACATTGGCTTACATTGGGCTAACCTTTCCTATTTAAGGTAATGATTTATCTTCTCATGTGCAATGGCACTTTCTATGTCTGTTAGCTTATTATTTAATAACTTACCAAATTCCACCTCCATTTGTTTTTAATTTTAGCTGTCACTTTTCCATTCATGACTACTTCTTACTACTTGCATTTTATTAGTAATGGAAAATGTTGTCTGCTTATAGATTTTGTTAACCACATATCCATGGCTTATGCTAGCATTATATAAGATATAGTACTGGATTCTGTTTTTGCTTTTAATAAATATTATGCTCTTTTAAGAACAATTTAGATCCTTTATTTTATTTATTTTTTTTTTTTTTAATCAGTACATATCTATAGATATTTATATGCACTTTTTTTATTTGCATATTAAAGAATTGTCTCCTAAGCTTCAAAAACAGGCTTCAAATGTTACTTATTTTTGTATTTGTGTTTTGTTCCTCTAAAGTTATTGGTGAAATGCTATTATGTAGAATAAAAAATAGTATGCAATATCTTCTCTTGGGAACTTTACTCAGAAATTTTTATTTTTTGTTGGTTGAGAATATCTACTCTTGAGTACAACACAATTCATCACACCATCTTCTTTGTATTCTTATGTCTTCATCAATACAAGTTGGATTGTTGAACTTGTCAAGCAATTAGGCCAATTGTGTTATTTCACCCCCCCCCATTCAAAACTTTTGTTGCAATCTTGGAAGCATCTTTTCCCTTCTCACCATTTTGTAATTTCTTTTTCCTGATTCTTTTTCAGTACCACTTATTAAACTTAGCTGCTAAAACAAGGCTACAAGAGGTCAGTTTGTCCAGCACTATGATCACTGGCACTCTCTTAGTCAATGTTTCAGTTTCAGTCCCTGCATTACCTTTCCTGATTAATTTTTCTCTGGCTACTTTCTACTCTTCACAATTTCTCTCTTTGCTCTCCTTCCTGTAATTTATCTGTCTTAGTATTTGCTTCGAGACTTTCTTTTACCTTTCAAAGTGTCTGTATCTGACTTTTTTTCCTTCTCTATTTTTTTTCCTCCCATACTTCACTATCAGTCTTTCCTTCTTTCTCTTTGAGAATGTCTGTCTTGGTCTTATTTATTAAGTTATACAGTGTAAATCATTCAACACTGACTGTAACATTGATAATCCCAAGCGTTAATATTCCTTCTGTTACCACTTCATGAAAATTCATGATTAATCAAATATAATACACACCAAAAGAAATGTCCCAACAGAACAGTTACGATGAATAATAGACATGATTAACCGGCAAGCAGGCTATTTGGCTTGGTGACATATCTGAAGACTGTTTTGGTCATTCAACTCTAGTTCTATCTACCACATGTATGTTGCGATTATAATAATAAACTTGTAGGAATCTGTGAAATTTTCATGGTAAATCTTTGCAATTTTGGCATTGAATACTAAATAATTTATATATTTTAATAATGAAAAAAATCATTACTTACAGAATTAAATAGCAGTTTATCTATTTATAGTGTTTTCTACTATTGAATGAAAACATTTTTACAGTGATCTTTTCTCTGTTCAGTGCTGTTATTATATTTCTAAAATTCTGAATGCCTTAGCCCTAGTAAAAGCAACAATATTATCAGTGGTTCAATACTGATAAATATGCTCCAACATTATTTAAAGTTTGCAGTGGTCTTTATTGATTGCTAGTGAATTTTCTATCACATTAGAATCAATGATAGATTTATAGGTAGGAAGGTGATTTGGGGAGGAGTAGATATGTGTTTTGGAAAAGTATAGTGTTATGCATAAATAGTTATGAACAAACATGTAATTTAAGATGAGGATAATATTTGCTCATATATTGGAGAGTGCACGTTATTTTGAGGATATTTTAATAATGTGGCAAGCAGCAGTGAATGGCAATATCCAGATTCCTTTCCTTGACATGTTCAATGGGAATTAAGTCTTCATCTATCTGAGCACATAATGGGTGATAGAGATCTTAACTTCTTAAGGATAATAGCTGGGTTTGGCTGTATGCAATTATATTTAACCTCCTCTTTGGAAACTAAGCAACTTTGTACAAGGCAAAGGTGGCTTTAAAATAATAGGAAGGAAGGGGTTGATTATGTGGTGGAAGTGTATTAAATGTAGCAGAAATGGCTATAGGAGAACCAAATTGTAGTTCAAGTATATAAACTGGCATCAGTTTGTCAGTCAGATATTCTTAATCTGTTGGGAGGTGTTTGGGGAATATCTGTACACTGGGATGAAATTAGTGGGAGCTATACTGCTTCAATATTTAAAAATATGCTATCAGAATTAGTTTTTATTATAGTAATCATAAATAGAGGCTTAATTTTTGTTTCAAAAGGGAGTTGACATGTTGAACAGTTAAAAATGACAAAAAGAGAATGTGGGTTTTCTTTTTATATTTGCAGTGCTTGTATATAGTAGATTTTACATGAACAATTAGAAAGGCAAATATTATTTAGTTTGATTGAAAAAAAAAACTTACAAAAACTAAATAAAAATCAGACTTTCAGCTTTCATAATTAATTAGAACTTCAAGGAAAAAAGTAGCTTTCATTAATGAGCAGTGTGACATTTTAACTGCTGTTATTAGTTGAATGGAATTATCTCTGTTCTGCTTTCTGATACTAAATCATAATCTAGGTTAATTTTAACACTTGTTCTCAAATTTGCATTTATATTATTTGAATTTTAAGGAAGAAAAAGAAACCTCTACTTTTCCAACCGCCCCTTTTTTTTTCTTTTTTTTCTTTTAAATATATTTTACCATTTTCCCCACTTTTAAAGGAGGGGGTAAAAATTGCTAAATGTAGTTTTAGTTTCAAAATTTAATGTCAATTTTACAGTTTTTTTTTTTTTTTTTTTTTTTTTTAAATTTTGTATTGTATTTATGTGAGTCTTCAAAAAATAAATACTTTAACTTTTTCAAATTATGAAATTGTTGAATTACAAAAAATAAAAAAAATTAAAATCTTGTCTTGAAGGAATTTGTAAGAAGAGATTTTATGTAGGTAAATGAATAGATTTTAATGAAACAGGTACATATTTTTAGTATGGTCTTTTTCATTGTCAATGCACTTAACAACATGAACCTCCATTAATCACATAGTTAAATATTATATAATGAAATTATCAGATCAAAATTCAGCTAATAACTTTCATCTATTTTCAGAATGTTATCAATTTTGCTCTAAAGCATTGTAATGCATTTGAGCAGGTGCTTTCATCTTTGATTTGTAAATGGTATATTTTCTTTACTTTTTATAATGTTTTAGGCATCATGATATGTTTATGATGGGGTGTAGGAAAGTTTTCATTTCAACTAAGAAGAGAAAAGAATTGTGATACTTAGTCACTTGTTTAAATTTTGTGAAATGAGTTGGACTAAGAACTTTTCAACACCATTTGATATTATCGAATATCTTTTATCTAAAACAAAGTAATGAATGTGCAATCAGGAGTATAATTTTGATGTGACGAAACTGAAGAAGTTTCTATTGAAAGCATACCATTGTTTTCTACGAAGACATTATTTTGTAATGTTGTGTTACCTCTAAATAAATGAACTTTTTTATTCTCCCATTTAATTAAAATGACACCTATTGTATGCTGATTTTTATTCTAATTTTGTTTGTATTTTTGTTTTGCTTTAAATATTTCAGGCATTTTAACCTGTTTGCTGCTTTTCTAGCAAGTCCCTTTTGCACTGACTAATCTATTTGGCCAGATTAAGCAGCCAATGTTTAAATTGGCCAATCTGAACAAGTATATCTTGTTTCATTCCTCAACTGATCATGCCTTCATCATTCACTGCTTTCCACTTAGACTGGTTTCACTATTATCTGTTTCCAGCCCAGCTGCAACAGTCTTTTTGCTCTCTTCAACTCCTCTTCTATTTGAGTGAAAAATGTAGAGATTATAATTGGAGAGGAACCTTGATGCATTCTAAATAATTGACCTCTGTCCTCATTCAGATGCCACAACTTTTTCTTGTTAAACTAGCATATGTATTAATGATATCGGGTTTGATATAGTGTCCTAGACTAATGCTAAGGTCCTTTTGCATGTACACTCTCTCTCCATGTGTCTAGACTTTTCAACTGATTTTATTGTTATCACTTGCATGGTCCACTTGATTGGTGCATCTTTCCCTACCTAACCCCGGTACAACAAATGCAAGAACCAGAATTGCTTGATCACTATTTACAGCGACATTGCCTAAGAGGCCATTATGCTGTAGATACTTAGCTGCACTTTAGGTTTTGGAAACTTTCTCTATTCATTTCTTCTCTTTAGTTTTAGTTTTTTGTTTTCCCTCTTGCTTATTAAAACATCTTGAATAGCTGAGTACTTTTGTACTGTTTCTCTCTGTATTCTTTTGTTATTGCTCTAACTCTTCTGAGTTTTGTGTACTTGGAATAGAATGTTTTCTGTTAACTCTGTTACAAGGAACATACATAAGTAACTTTAAAAAGTTTCTATTGGATATAAAGGCATTTGCATACATTTTTACATCTAATTCTATTTTTTTAATATTGTATAAGAAGCTAAAATAAACTTTATTTCTATACTACTTATGTTCCATTTTAAAAACATTTTCTTTCATTGAAGTTTCTCTAATGACTTTTCAATGCATATTACAGTTAATTATGATGTATAATAGTAATTGGTAGCGGAAAATAATTTCATGTTCATACTGGTTACAGTGAAGAGATAAAATAAAAACAAAACAAACGTTCTAACTAATGACTTTTTTCTTTGTTTATGGCAAACTTGAAATGCTCTTTAAAACTAATTATTTATACACCATTATACATTCTTTACTTTGTTATTGATGATAAAGATATTATTGCATTGTAGGAGGTTTTCTTGAAATATAAATTCGAGATCATATTTAATGTTAGAGGAGCTGCAACTGTTTTGCTGTGTGCTTACAATCAGCAAGAACAATATTTCAAATCGGGTAACTTTTAAATATTTATGTAAGCAAGACTAATCTAACATGTCAGAATACTCTTCAATGCACAACAGCCTAACAATTGCAAGTTCCTCATTCTTTGTTTTTATTTTAAGGCCTTTATGCATTTTCCCCATTTATTTCAAGTATACAGATGTATTTGTTTTTCATTAGAAAAGAGCAATATGCTTTTAAAATAATTTTTGATTTGATCATTCAGAACAATAAGTTTTATAATGAACTCTGAGTATTTACACTATTTATATTCAGACTATTGTCCTCATCTTTAAATAGTGTAAATAATGATAACTCCTCATCCCAGAAATTCAGATAAAATTTCTAGTTATGAGTATGTTTTTCTTTTTTGTTATTGTTATACATGCATACATATACTTTTAACATGTATGTGTCAGATAAAACCATACAGGCAAAATTGAGCAGATATTTACATTAATTACATAAAAAAACATACCAGTTTATTTTCACACAGTAAACCTTGAAATGCATTTAAACTATGTAGTTAAATTTTCTTTAGTCAATAACAAGGCCTTATTCTTTGCCCTCATCATTTTTCTCCTTCTCAATGCAAGTAGCATCTTCACTGCCTTGGCAATTGCATTAACTTTTTTTACCAGACAATTTCTAGGATATTTTTAATGATCTTGTGGCATGTACATATTTTAATTAGCAAATGTGCTATTTTAAAATCCATTATATTAGCAGCATGCTGTTGCTCACTTCAAGGTAGGGTAAGTTATAACCAAAATTAAAGACTGTCATTTATATTTTCAAACATTTTTTTTTGTGGGAATGATGATAAAGCTCATCTCTTTTGTAGTTAGAATTAATAGCCTGTTGCCTGACTTCACTCATTGTTTTCCTGGAGTGGCATATACCTATCTTAATTGATTTCTCATTATCTGAAAAATTCTGTTCAGCTCTTTTGCTAATGTGTTCACTGTTTTATATCATAAAAATGTAGTTTGCATAACCGATATTGATATTGTAGTACATTTAATGTATAGTACATTCATTGACAAAAAAAAAACAAAAAAAACATAGAAAATGTTAAATTTAAATGCCTATATATTCCATTGAACCTAAAAAATGTTTATAGTAAAACATGACTAATGTACTACAATTTATTTTGGCATATGGTTTTTCTACTTGGTATTCTGTTTCTGTTAACATTTTCTTTAAGAGGTAAAGGCATGTTTTTGTATTAATGTAGCAAAATAAGAGTTTGTACTTATTTTTAATTTTTTTATCCTCTAAATAACTCTTAAAACTTGCTCTTCTGAAAGTCATGCTAAAGATTTTTTATATATCAAAATGTTTTTATTTTAGTTTAGTTTTTTATAGAATAAAATATTAAGACAGGTGGGCTTTATTTTCTAGACTTATCACCTATTGAATTATCCAGACAATTTATTTTGGCAGGAAGGCATTTTTTGTCTTGTCCTTCGGTGAAAATGGTGGACATTTTTCTATTTTTCACTTTTTAGATTAGAATTTTTTGACTTCAACTTAACTGACTAGTGTCTACTACAAAATCTGGTACTAATTATGAAAATAAAAACATGGTATTAATTATAGGCCTCTACCTAATAATCTATTAATGCTCAATACAATGTATCTCTATTTTGGCTTAAGATGAACAATGAAAAGAAGTTAATTGTATACATTTTCATCTGATTGTTATTGAAGCTGTGGTGGTTGACTTTGTGCATACATGTGTCTTGAGTATATAGTAAACATTCGATAAATTTTATTGCTTGTTAGTAGTAGCAGTAGTAACAATATTTAAAAAATGTTCTCTCTGTACAATGGAGAAAAGAGAAAAAAAAAAAAAAATCACTGCCAACAGGCTAAAATTTGATGTAAGGATCACATGAGTCAAATGATGCTTTAAGTAATAATGGATCCATTGAATTTTTTGTCATTAATTCATTGTAAGTGCAGTTTTCCTAAGGTTGCTAATTATTACATGTAATAGCCTAATTTCTTCATGAAAATTTGGAAAAAAAAAAATATAACAAAACAATTCTTTAAAGATATTGTCCTCATTTTTTTTTTCTTCTTGCAATTTTTTATTCACAACTTGAGCATTTTTATTTATTTATTTATAATTTGTAAATGTTGTAATTTTCACATTCTTTAATAACAAGTTTTTTTTCCAGTATTAGCATTACAATTGTTAATTTAAATATAATTGATATATGCACTTATGTAGTAGATCTTTACTTTGATGGAGATAAGTGTATTATATATTTGCATACAGAGTTAAAATCATTAGATAACCTTATCAGTCCATGCATGATGACTTTTTTTTTTTATGATGGCAAAACAGTAGAATTTGACAAAGAAATACAAAATGGCAGTTGCTTTTAAGGGTTCAAAATGATCTGCAATTTGTCCCCTAATATTTCAAGAAATAAAAATAATCTTTATAAAAAAAAATAGCTAGGAAAAAATGCAAAAGGTTTTTAGCTAGTTGTAGTAATAATTTCACTGTTTCCTTTTATTGCTTTCTACACATTCTAGTTTCATCCAAGCAAATAATTCACCAAAGATTTTTGAATGTTTACTGCATTTAAATCAGCTACTTAATGTTGCCATGAGCTTTGTCAGTATTATTTTCCCTGAAATTCCATGAAGTTAAACATTTATTTTGGCTGCAGCATTGTATGCCTTTGGGTATGGCCAATAACAAGCACTTCCCTATTAGCCAACAATGTGTTTTGTGGCTAGAAGCTTTAAACTCTTTAATGTTTGCTAAGTTCCATTTATGTTAGCTTCAAAGAAACCATAACTGCCAGAGATGTCATGATAAAAATCAAAAGTTATTAGTTTATAGATTAGATTTGAAATGTAATGGGATAATTCTAGCTTGAATGAGTGCACATGATTGTCTTTTGTTTATGAACATTCTAAAGGGGGAGAAAAAGAAGAAAGAAAAGGAAAATAAAAGAAGGGTGAATGTAAAAGATGTTGTATGTCATAGATATTGAATGAAGGATGGAGTAGTATGCTTATGAGAAGAATGTCAGGATTGTAGTACATACATAAAATAGACAGAGAAAGAAAGGTGTTGAATAATATGATTGACAATGGTGGGTAGAGTATGGTGTATCCATAACATTTATATAAAAAGACAGGAGGAAATTGGTTGGTGGGGGAGGTGTATGATACATCAATACAAACAAAATACAGAATTTTTTTTTTTTCTGGCAGTGAAGAAGGAAGTAATGTATACAAAGAATAGATGCAGTGAAGAAGGAAAGATAACTTAGAGGGAGTGAGAAGCAGAGGAAGTCAGTAATATGAAAGAAAACCCATCATTTGATTCTGACTTTTTCTGTAATATTATCATCAATAACCTCTTTCCATTCAGGATTTTTTCTCTTCATCTGGGTTTTAATTCAACAATTTGGCTTTTATTTGACCCCATTAAACACACTGCAAAAGAATCTATTTCCTTTTCCACTATTTGATTTTTATAGCCCAACATGTAAAAATGTGTCAGTACCATATCCTTTATTCTAACTGGTTTTGTGTTGCACTAGTTTGGAATTGATTTTTTTTAAAATGCTGCTAATATTTGATAGAAAAGGATATTGTATATTTTAGCTTTTACCCTGTTTGCTGTAAAGAATTTATTTTTAAGCAATAGTTTTTATTTTTTAAGTTTTGCATCTGCAATAAGAATCACTTTTCAAAGTGTCACTTTGTTCATTCTAAATGGGACACAATTTAATATTTTAAACACCTCTTTTTTCATTTGCATAGTGAAATTGTTTTATTGATTCATAAGAGTTTGAATGAATTCAGATTTTCTGAAAGAAAAAAGCTTACAACCTTGCTTAAAAAAAAAATTACAGAAAGTCTGTTGTTTATATGCAAGACATGGGTACAAACTTTCCTATTAAAGAACCATGTATAATAACTTTTCAGGTGAAAATGCATTATATCTTTGGAACAAATATTTCTCTGGATATATTGCCAGATAAGTGACTTAATATTATATTGAACTGGGACAATGTTTGAAATAAAGGGAAATAACTCTACCTTTGTCTTAAGCCAAAATTTCTGCTATTTAACTTTGTTTTGTACAAGACATGAATTTAGGTTTATTTCCTGCTAAATTGTGGACAAATGAAATGCAGGGTCTCTTTGAATATATGGAATGTTTTGTAATGTATATATTTACTCATGGGATAAAATTTTATTTCATGATGTTTCAGAAAGCAATTTCATGTCTATTAGATGAAAATAAATTCTGCTGATCTGGCAAATGGATTCTGAGGAATGATAGAAAATTCATTTAAATAAATCACTGTAGTCAATTTGTCAATCTTGTACTCATAAAATCTGTAGTGACCAAGTACCATGGCAAAATTCTGTGATAAAGTAGTATTGATTACTAGGAAAGCTGAATAGTTTCTCATACATCATTTGTTCACTTTGTTTTCTTCAAACATAATCTCTTCTATCCTCTGTTGCATAATGCAAATGTCTTTGTCTGTTCACTTAGACATTTACAACATCCTTTTCCTCTGCACATTTTTTTTTCTGAATGTTATGCTGCTAATTGAAAGACTAGTTCTTTTTTACTTTAACTAATACCTTTTCATAATTCATGTATGAAAGGATAGTTTTCACATTGAAAGTGGGACAATAAGTTTCGTATTTCTTCTTAGTACAGTGGTACCTTTTGAGTGTGCTTGACTATATAAAGTAGTGGATTGTAAGGATATTATACCTAATTATCTACAAATTGGGCTTGTGGATTTCTTTTTTCTTTTGAAATTTTGTTCACACGAAAACAGAAGTATACTAAACACATATTAAAATGTCAAACCAATTTAAGTCCTATTTTTTTATGATGATTTTTAGAATTAGAAAACAAACTTATTAGAAAAATGCATAAAAATGTGGCATTTGTGCATCTATAGGATTATTTGTTTTTGCACCTAAAAATAAAAGCAATTTGCAGAAATTATTTTTCATGTTTGTTACAAGCAGAGCAAGACTTTGAAATATCTTTTTGTTAAAGATGAATAATTATTGGATATTTTAAAAATAATGATAATGCTAGCATGTTTTAATTTATTTTCTTGATGGGATTTGTCTGTGCTCTCTACTAATTTGATTCTTTTCAATTAAACATGCTTCTCTTAATATTTAAGAAACAAACTCTTTGTGATAGACCAGAAATTGTAGTTCTACTAAGGTAGAAATTGTACATTATTGTATTTTTACTATTGTATGAAGAATAAATTTTGAATTTGAAAATAGCAATTTAAAAAAAAATATCTTAAATCCTTTATTAAAACAGTTGTAGTTTTTTCTGTATCAAAATGATGCTTTAATTTTATATTATTTATACTTTCGCCTACATGACATGGCTGAATTTACTTATAATTAAATTTTAAACCATTCTTCCTAATTTTCCATTATCATTGTATGTTGTGTATCTGGACATAGTCATGCAAATGCCTTAAATAAATGAAACGGCTTAGAATTTGAAATTAGTCCATACGGAATTTAAATTTTCTTTGGCAAGCATGGACAAAGAGTGGGGTTATTTTAGTTTATTTATTTATTTTTTTTATTTTACAAAGGAGCTTAATCTTCAGGCATATAGATACCAAAACATTGGCTAGGTATGATTACAAGAAATCTTTAAAAATGAAAATGAAATCCCCCTCCCCTGCACAGTTTGACTAGTACTGTTATATTGGTAGAATGTGTACTGCTTAGATCATTGTAGTTGCATTTCTTTGAAGAATTACTGCATATACCACTCATTCTCTATTTAGTTTATAAGGGATTCTATGACCCCTCTCCAAAAAGAAAAAAAGAAAGTGTACAATTTTAACAGAAGACCAGTTTTTTGCTTTTAACACCAAGTATTGAACATTTCCATTTCTTCAGGCATGAGTTAAGTATGTGTTTCTTTTAATCTACTTCAACCTTACATGAATTGAACTTACTAAGTCTAGATTAGTCTGTCACAATCCCACAAATTTGGAGCATTAACTGAAAATCAAATATACTTTAGTCATAATAATTGGTTAGACTTATTTACTAACCAGTACCAGTAATCATTTTAACTTTATATATAAACATATATGAAATAACACACACATACACACACACACTTTTTAATGTAAATACAGGTATTTCTGTTCTAAGAATAAAATAATTTTGGTGAAGTTTGAGGTGAGCAAAAGTTGTTTTATCTGAAATACTCCAATTTTTTACCAGAAATGTAAGTCCTGCAAAAATAATGGCACTTTTGGCAGAGCCAGGAAGTGACTTAATTAAAATTTGTCGATGCTAACCTTATTTAGGAAGATCAATAAATATTTCATGTTGTATTAGAATCACAATGCAGACCCCCCACCCCCACCAAAAAAAACACACACATACACATATACTCAGTTTGAGTCTACTTGAGTCATACACATAAAACTGAACTATAATAGTAGGATGCAATGTTTGAAAAATAGTTTTAATTCTCTATTGGAATAATTATAGTCTTTTAATTGGAAGGAAGTTGGCAATTTTGAAAAATTGACTGAGAGCCAGAAATGATCCTGTTTCCCTTGCTTTGATCGGCTGCAATAAATTGATACATTTTAAATTAGTAGTTCAAGTATTTTTTTTTTTTTAAAAAACATCTTTCAATGGCAATAACTCTTTATTTTTATTATTATAAATGTTGGACTAACTGCTATTTTTGTTAATTGGTTAATGGTGATTTTTTTTTTTTTTTAACCACATGTACATTGTATTATAAATGACTTGTTTAAAGCTTGAACTACACAAACTTTAATAAGATTGGAAAATTGCTCTTTCCAAAATCATTTAATAAACTTAGAATCTCTTATATATTCTCATAGAAAAATAGGGGATGATATTTGTTTATGATCATTATACATTTGTTTTTTCTTAAGTTATTGTTAATTTTTATATTTATTATATTATCATGAAAGATTTGATTTAAAAATTTATGCTAAGGATTTGGGGTTTGTCGCTGTTTACCTTCAAAGAGAGCTGTGTTAACCTTTTAAGACTGGAAGCATCCAAATACACCTGTAATTGGGTAGCACTGTATTTCAATACACCATATTAATGCCTATAACATGATCAACTAAAGGTGCCAGAAATCTATAGCTTTTTGGATATCTACAACTTTTAAAAAGTTGTAGATTTCCAAAACCATATCTCATAACCAGTGGTATCAAGGAGGTTAAGCTGCTGAAGTAAAATGGTTATAAATTGCAAAATACTAAGATAAACTCTTGTGTTCTTGCTTTCAGCTTGAAATCATTTTGGTTATGATGATTTATCTAGAAAATAGCATGACTGATATATTTAACACTTTCAGTACTAAAGATTTTGTCTGATCATCTATCATATATGTTACTGCTTGGGTTAGGAATCTGTTTAGATAGGCATTCATAACATATTAAAGTACTTGTTGAATATTCCTTGCAGTTTTACTTAGTTTTGGTAGCAAGAAGTTTATTTTTGAAATATTATTTTTAACTTTTACAAGTATTCAGTTCTGCTTTAGATTAGCCAACAAATACATTTTTTTCTTTTTGTGGTTTAATGTTTAGTTCCTTTTTGAAGGAAAGTTTTGCAAATCATTTATTACACATTTTTAATATATTTTGTGACAAATTTCCAGTCAGATGTTTTATACTCCACAAGGATCCTTTTATTATTAAAATAAATAAGTAGTATGAAGAGAGTTAAAAATTTAAATATCCAAATGACTTAATCACAATTCATTGTAAAATAATTTAAGTAATTTGACAAGTGTTGTATGTCTTATTTTAATCAATTACATAAACATACATGCACATAATCCTATAATAGATGTTTTTAACCAATGTGGTTCTTGTTTCCTTTGAAATCAACCCATGTCAGGCCTGGTCTGACTATATTTTTATCAACTGAGTGTCTTCATCCTTGATTTATTATTTCTCTCTCATCTCATTTTCTATCACTGCCTGCTTCTAAGGATTCTTTCTCTATATTTCTTGTAAATGACTAAATCAATTGGGTTGTATAGGAATATCAAATATTTGCTGTGCTATGTCTCTGTCAGAATATGAAACTTGTTTTGTGACCTCTGATAACTTTGGCAGTTTCTCTCAGAATATATCTTAGAACCAATTCCTTATCTTTATTTTTTTCTCTTCTTGCTCAGATCTTAAAGCTCTTCATTTTATTCTTGTGTATATATTATGTTGGCTTGTTTGTTTTTGTCTCTGCTTATACAAATACAGGTATATCAGTGACACTAGAAAAAGTCTATATTATAATATTTCTATTTGTGTACTTTATTATGATAATACAGCAAAAACAGGACATTGTAGTATGATTTTTGTAGAGAGTATTTCAGTGGTATTGTCTAAAGCTAAAGAATAAAGCAGTTTCCAGTTCAATCAAAACTTAGTCTGGGGGCTGCTTTTGCACTCGCATCAATAATAATGATCAAATTTTTATGTTTGTGTGTTATAAAAACTGAAAAGAAAATCATATCAGCATTGAAAGAGCTTTATTTTGTATTTTTATTACATATTTTTGCATGGAAAATATTTTACAAAACAAGCTCATCACCATTTTAAGCAATTCTTATTTTTCTTTTTTTCCTCTTCCATCATAAAATTTTTTACACTTGGTTATAAAAAAAAATTTTTCTAAATTGTAAGCATGTATATTAAAAACCATTTAAGATTAGATTCCTACTGATTAGGGATTAGAAGTAAAAATAAGGCTCACTAGATTTTAAGTACAGTTGAAGTTTGGTTAACTACAGAGTAGTTTCTCTTATTTATAAATTATAGTTCAATAGTAACTTGATAGCAGCCTTTAAAGAGATATTTATGAAAATTTATTTTCAAATATTTAAGAAATTAATGTCAAAAGATGTATGTTTTTCAACTGTTAAATTTAGACCATGTTAAAGATACAATTACTAAAATTAGCTTTTATTATTGTGGTTTTGTAGGGTCTAAGCACAGATTTTGGATATTTTTTATTTATTTTAATATTTGTATTCTTTATAGGGATTTTTAAAATAAGTACAGGAAAGTAATGAGAAACATGAAAAACTTTTAATCAAAACAAAATTGCTGCTGTTTATTTAAACTTTGATTGCTAAAAGAAATGTCTTTGAATAATTGAATGATTTATAATAATTCTCAATCTGAAGTTTATTTTTTAACATGTTCTGGAAATTAAGCTATTTTTGCAATATCTAATATAGAAAACTGTTGCCTTATTTGATTCTTATGACAAATGAAAGATGTTTTAATATAATAATCCCTATACACACATTGATGCAAAGTATGCACTTTCTTAAAAAAAACAAACAAAAAACAATGCAATGAGTTTAATTGCAAATATTTCTTTTATTTTATAAATTATACATTTATCTTGGGCAGCAATAGTTTCAGAACTTAGTTTTTGATGAACTATACATAACATCAAACAGGTTGGTTCCCTGTAGTGAAATTAGAAATAGAATTTCTAGGTTTCTTTTGAAAGGTATTTTGAAACCATTAGCCTATCCAATTGAGGAAAATTAATTTTATTTATTGGCAGTTATTATTTGCCAAATTGGGTATTATTAATGTCTGTTTTTCTCACTGTGTACGTATTCAGTAAAAAGTAGGCGTTTCACTTGTTTGTGAGCTTTAAGGGAAAACCTGACATAGTCAATAGCACTGATGATATCCAGGCTCTGCTTGGCTGTCTGTGATGCTGGGAAATGTGGCATCACATATGTGTGATTAATTTCTCTCAACTGAACAGTTATGGGGATATTTCTCCACTCTATCATTCAGAGAGGGCTTCTGTACCACTGGCCACACCTCAAGGGATTTGGGTGTTAAGAAATAAATTAAGTGAATGCCTTTTCTGCATATATATGTGTATATTAATTTTTTTTTTTCATGCACATGTGTGATGATCAATAAAATTTGGGTCTGACTAAGCTTGTGAAATCTGTCCATTCTTTTCCCTTCCCTAATTTAAGTACACAGAATTATTGCTCTAAGTATTCTTATTGTTACATGAGACGTTTTTTGTCTTACATATACACAGCACCGATAGCCAGTGGCTAGAATTGTATTTGTTTCCTTAAAAATTACTTTTCTTTATTCCAGAAAGCCAGTTAAACTTTAGAATATGTATGTATGATTATTGCATTTTTTCTTTACTGCTGTCAAATCTTGACTATTAAAATATAAAATGTTTAAACTTGTCTCTTTGAATATTTTAATTTAATAAGTGAAAGTAGAGTCCTAGCAAGATACTAACTTATCCATTGATAGAGTACTTAATTGTGTGCAAAGATGTATTTTTCATTATCTTTACTCTGAACCATGGGGTAATTCTTTTCTCTGTTCTAGATCTTTTCAATTTGAAGATTTACTTCCATTTTTTTCCCCTTCCCTCTTTGAAAGCTTTTTAGTCTTGTCCACACATAGATGTGATAGGTGGGCCAAATAATGAATGGTTACTATACATAGATCTTAGTGTAGTGTTTTCTTTTTGCAGCTGTCAAGATAAAGTACAAGTGAAAAAGGACATAATCATTCAGCAATGAATTTACTTAAAAATTATTTAATGTGGTCAGTATTGGTTAGCATTGCTAGTATGTATATGTGATGTATAATTTGTTCTAGAATAACTTTGGAAGAAAGAGCATGTGAGTATTAATGGCTTTAAATTTTTATCTTAAGATAAGGAAAGAATCAATATTATATAAAGAATAAATTAAAAGAAAAATACTAGTATTTTGTGATGATTTTTTTTCTGAGAATCTATTTTAACATGTCAGCAAGATATCATGTATTCTGAACTAAATGTGATTTTAGCCAGCAGGAAAGTGTTTAAAATTTTTATATTTCTTTACAGAAATTTCTGTTTGTTTACTTCAACCATGACTCTCATTAAAAAGTACCAATCTATTTTTACTGTATAGTGTAACAAATTATATTTTAAGCGTGTAAGACATCTGCTTATCTGAAATCTGCAGTGCAGTTACAACATATAAGAAGGAATGCCTTTCTAGATACTGTTTACCTTATTTACCACCAGCTTATGAACCATCTTCCTGCCATATATGACTTATTGGCTCATTACAATTATGTTACTTTTTTTGTTTTGCACTCAAGTTTCAGAAGGCTTTAAATTAATC
Source organism: Acanthosepion pharaonis (assembly GCA_903632075.3). NCBI lineage: Eukaryota > Metazoa > Mollusca > Cephalopoda > Sepiida > Sepiidae > Acanthosepion > Acanthosepion pharaonis. The sequence goes on along the minus strand of CAHIKZ030001391.1, from coordinate 793,103 downwards.
AACAGCTGTATTTCTTGTTTTTGCTATGAACTTTTAACTTTGTAAGAAATTGAGAGAAAAGAATATTCCTTGTAAAAAATGTTTTTTTTTCTCTGATGTATCATATAATTGGATCAAGTCTAAACTTGTCATATTATTGAAGTTTTCTTTCTCAATGGAAGATTATTGCAGATAGGCCAAGATAAACTCAATTTTACATGTCTTGATATATTGACATTCTTATTTCTCATTTGATTATAGATTTCTTGTTTGGAACTTAAATACTATTACCTGATTTCTTAATTTCATACTATCAACTTCAGTGTTGCTGTTTACATATGTATGCATGTGTTAGCTCATCTAATAGGGTTTTTAGCTTTTCATTAAAAAAATAATACAGCATTGAAATTTAAATTGATGATTTGTATTCTGCATGGATGATTGAAAATAGGATTTTATTTTATCCTGCTGCACAATAAAATAACTCTTTAAAAACTTGGTGGCATATAGCCAACAAATGTGGCATAGCTTTTTGTTTGTTACTTTGGATGGAAACTCACAGGCTGATAGAAATAAATTGAAGAGTGTCTCTGACCATGTACAGTTGTCTTGGTGTATAATTTAGTGTTACACTGCTTCTTATAAAATATTTCAGTATTTCATGCACATTTTTTATTAAAAAAAAATGTTTGTTGAAATTGCAGAGAGAACAATGATAATGCAAGTTTATAAAAAAAGAAAAATACTAAAATTCTATTAACAAGAGAATATGAAAGATGAATTACTATTTAAATTATTGAGAAACAAAAATAGAATACAAATGTATGTGATAAAGATAAATTAAGAATGAAAATAGAAAAATGCTGCAATAATAACAAAGGAAGTGACTTGTTTCTGTGGACTGAAAAAATGACAAAATACTGCCACCAGACATTTGGAAAATGTTCAACAGAAATTGTCTAAAAACCAAGAAGCAACTCAGTTGTATTGCAAATGTGATTCATAGTTGTTTCAGCATTCTTCTGCAGTCAATTGGTGATGGTAGTGGTGGTGGTGGAATGTTAGCTGGCATTATTTGCTGTTGTGGTCTTGAGTGTTTTGGCCATAGTCTTTACTGAGTGACAATGACAAATGAGAACAATTCTCATGGACAGCATCACCAAATCGAGTAAAAGTTATTTGTGCTTTTTCTACTTCCTTTTCTCTCTTCTTTTTCTTGTGTATAACTTCTTTTTCTTTTCTCCTATGTCAGCCAATTCCATACTTTTAAAGCCCTCCATGGCTTCGTCAGCAGCCAATGTTTACACCTCCATTTTATTGGCTCTCGAGAGCTAGGACAATGGTTTTAATGATTGCTTCGAAACAGATGTATCTTTGTATTCTTTGGGGCAAGAAGCAGAAGAAAGAAGTGACATTAAGAAACTTGCCAAGTGTGTATGTATGTGTGCAGTTTTTGCAACTAGTCTCTGTATCACTTGGGAGTTGATTGGCTTGCTGTGATCAAACTTCTGCAAACTTTGTTTGCTGCAGAGATTAGCCACATGCAGTTATTTTCAAGCCACTCTCCACTACAGATACTGGTCTTTCTACTTACCTATGCTGTGTTGTTCATATTTCATTTTACAAAATTAACAACCCAGTCACTGGTGTAAAGCTTTTGGTTTGTCAAAATAACACGCATTCATTCTGGCCAAAAAAGTATTATTAATAATCATACAAATCCATAATCAAAAATAGAATTTTCTTTGCAAAATAGTATTATTCATCCTTTTTTATCATTTATCTTTGTTTCCTTCAAGTATTTAAAACAAAATGACTAAAAATATTTTCTTTTTTTGCTAGTTTTTAAAAAGCATTTCGACTAATGGTCATTAAGAATAAAAATCATAAATCTTTATTACTAATTCTTTTTCTTCACAATTTCATCTGAAATTTATTTAGAAAATAAAAACAAAAGAAAAAAAAATTGTTAGTGCTTTTATCAATACATAGCTAGTATAATTTTGATGTATGTTAAATTTAGGCTCTTTAAATATTTGCTATATTAGTTTTGCATGTATATTTTTATTTGTTAAATCCTGTCCATAAAAAATTAAAAAAAGATCTTTTTTTCTTAACTTTATGGGTTTAACCTAACAAACATAACTTGCCTCATTGCTCAAAAAGAAAACTAAAATAATATATCAACTCTAAGAGATGTAATTTTTCTAATTTTCACAAAACTTGTACAAAATCTTTTCAATTAATGACAATCAATGTAAAAGTAAAATAGAAATTAACATTTAAAGAACCAAAACACATTCTTCTCTTTGAAGCATATTAAAAATGCATTGTATCTAAGAATAGAGTAGGATATAACAGTAAATATTCTCCATTGTAATTGATAAAATTAACCTTTCATTTACTTAGTATTAATTAAACAATTGAGTAGTTTTTATTTTTTACATTTAATTCTGTTCATCTTTTCTTTTTAGTGATATAATAAACTATGTAAAAACTCGAATTGTAATGTTATTGGATAAATTAATCCAATAAAAGTTAAAGAAGTCATGTGACTGACAAATGTTTGCATTTTATTTTGTTATTTACTTATTTTTTTAAAAATGAAAAATAAACTTTGGAATCATTTGTGTTGCAGATGCTATAACTTCCTGGATTATATGCTCAGAAAAGAAAAAAAAAATTCCTTATCATATTTGGCTAGCCTTTAAGTTGTATTTGCATTTTTGCTTTTGCTGACTTTTTTCGCCTTCCTTTTTCAACAAATTGATATTTTAATTGGGTAAATGATACTTGTTATAATGGCTTTCATATTAAGCAAATCAAATTGCCTCAAATAAGAATTCCATATAAAAGTGTACAGTTCTTCTTTTCTGGGGTGGGGTTGGGGTGGCATGTATTGAGATGTTTGTTAAATATATTTTTAAGATTATTGACAATTGGCTTAGAAGATGAAGGAACTAAATGAAATATTGCTTTACAAGATAAATTATGTTTTGTTTCTTCCATTTGATTTATTACCTTCTATTGTTTTTAATTTTCTCAAAAAAAAATGGTGAATTTTTTTTTTATCTAATAGAACTGTCAAAATTTTATGAGTGCAATTTCTTGCCTAAATAATTTATTATTTATTTTATTTTATTTCTTCAGACTAATATATTTAACAATTTTCATTATCATTTTTTTTTTAAAAATAATGAACAAACATAAAACCTTGTTTTGTTTAAAATAATTAAAATAATTTTACCTATGCTATGTCATCTGATAAAATTTTTTTAATATAGCATTCTGGAAAGTGTAATTGTAGGAAAAGTGTATATGTAAACATGCATGTGCACATGCGCACAAGGGGGTACTGAAAGTTCTCAGCCTGGCCAAGACTGGATTAAAAATAAATTATGACATTTAGTCAAATTTTTGCAAATAGTTCAAGTCAAGAACTTTCTAGCACCATTTGTATATACCATACTTACTACAATTTACCAAATCTCTTTGCCTGTCTGTTATTGTATAACTTGATGATGATGGCTACCATATTTTTGATTATTAATAATGGGATTCTAGTATATGCTTTTTTGCATATTTGATAATTCCAGAATTTGAAAATTTTTCCCGTTTAATTTAATCATATAAAACTGAACATTTCCTCACAAAAAAAACCTGTTATGACTTTTTCCTCTCTCTCATTCACACACACACACACACACACACACACAGTGTTTGCATTTGTAAATATATTTAATTTAAATGTGTTCCAAGAGTTCATGGTGGTGGTTTTCAAATAGGATATGACTTGGTAAGTGCATGATTCAAATCTTTGGTCTTTTACTGGGAACAAAGTATCCCATTTTGGTTTTCCTCAGGAACTAGTTTAAAATCTCCCTTATTGGGCATGTTTGCCAATAGTTTAATAAATATAAAACTTTATTGGTAAGTCTAAAAAATAATTTGATTTTAAATCATTCTCCCACTTCAAAAAAGCTTGTTTTTTGTTTGCTTGAAAGTTTCTGAAAATTGCTTAACAAAAAAAAAAAAAAACTAGTAAGAAATGTAATTTCTTTCCCAGTGTGCACATACACATACACACATGTGTGTGTGAGTGATGGACTTAATACTCTAGGTCAGAAATTTTTATTTTTGTTGCCAAAAAGCAAGTAATGGATGACACTTATACACATCTCTTGGTTATTTTGCTCATAACAATTGAAAGTAATTTGCCCTCATTACTATGCAGATTAGATTTGAATGGGTTAAGGGACAATTTTAGATGATTATTAAAAATAAATAAATAAATAAACTCTAAAAGGTGCCAGTGTTCTCAATGATTCTTGTTCCTATTTCAAGGAAACCTAATAAATGATGCACACAGGTTGGATGCAAAATTACTTCTGGGAATTACCTGCAAAGATTATCATTTTTCCTCCATCTCTCTTGTGTCTCCTGGAAATTGCAGTTACTGGATCAATCATCCACAATAATAAATCTTTCCTTTTCACTTTCATGTTTTTTTTTTTCCCCCTTTTACCTGAAAAATATAAGAAGAAAATAAATAAAATGATTACTTCGTTTGTTCCTTCTCTCTTCATGTATTTGGAATTGGTCCATGTAAGAATATATCTTTCATAATACCATGGACTAAAATAATTTTCAGTGCTCTTACATTTTACTGACATGTTTTTTCATTTTATTTATTTTTTTTAGTTTGTCTTAAAGGGGTAACAGAGCATGATATATTTTACATCCGTCCTCACAATCCTTAGCAAATTGTTTGAGATGTTTTTCACTTTTGTACTCATTTTCTTGTTTGACACCATAAAGTTTCAATGGTTTTACATTTAATTATTGCAACATAACTTTTCTAAAAGATGATATATAGCTATTGCACTAGCAAGCATTCTTAACTGTTCATTTGGTTGTCTCCTTTTTATCACCATTGCTTTGTTTTGCAAAGAATCTCCAAGAACTGGAATTATGTAACTTAAAACTGCATGAGATGACATTACTCCTCATCTAAATACTGTGTTGCTTAATCAGTGAAGCAAAAACTAAGCACTAGAGAAATTTCTTTTAAGATGAAAATGTTGAAAATGAGTGTATTTCTCTCATGTTGAAGCACAATACTGGTTTGTAATATTTTTTATTATTAAAGAAACAATTGCTTGAAGAAAAACATTTGAAATGAGTTTCTTTTCTTTTTTGTATCCTGTTTGTAAGCGAGAGTATTAATTTGTCCAATGCATTAAAAGAGGTGAAAGCAATGTGAAGTAATAGTCAAATAAGGATTGCTTCGGGTTAGATTGTACCTTTAAACCAGTTATATAATCCATATTAATTGAACCTGTGATATTATTCCTTGTATTTATATATTTTTCAAATTGATTTAAGAAAAAGGCAGTTATCCCTTTTTTCCAGGAAAAACTAATTGGTGATAAAAATATAGTTTATAATGTTAATTTCTGGATTTTAGTATCAAGTTTCATTGATGCTAGGGGGAGGGGGATCTCAAAGTTTTGTTTAGTACTCAGAGTACATACAATGTATAAAATGAAAGCATTTCAGATTAGACAAAAGAAATCAATATCTTTAAGGTTTATTTCTTAATTGCTATATTTTAAAGTTGATTTTAGTCATCACATTGCTGTAAATGTTGATTAACTGGAGTTCTTAATTTTTGTAATTTCTTTTTATTGAAAGAATTTAATCTTAGTTCTGTCATTTGAAAAATTATATTGAGAGATTTCAGAACCTTATTGTTGCATAATGTTTCCATTGTTATAACACTGATACTGTATTTTTGTTGTTCATTTATATATTTTATTTTTAAGAATTGGCCACAACATCTTTTTTCATGCTTCACTTTTTTCTTATTTTTAGAAACTTCTCAATTAGTTTTAGTGGCTGAAAATATGTAACCAAAAACACTGAAAATATTTTTATTTGCTTATCATAGAAATTTTTTTTTTTTTATAGAAATGATAGAATTAAATTATTATTTTTTTAAGGCAGGGTATTATTAGTCATTATTAGTGAGTGGCAAAATTATTTAACTAATAACCAAAAATAATTTACTGAATTAAAAATGTGAAATTTAACTGTTATGACATGTATGTAGAATCTGCTTTTTGTTTCATTGTTGGTGCACAGGCACAGATTGTTGTAGTGTCATCATAATGGTTTCTGCAGTTTTATAGTTTTACTTTACCATCAGATTGTCACATTTAAATTGCTAATTTTGTTTTTCTTTGGTAGCTCTTCATGTTTAACAATGGTATTTTAAATGATAATTCCTGTAGCTAATTTAAGATGAAACTCTTGTTATTAATAAGGGACATTAAATATAGTTTCAAAAACAATAATTGGAAACCAAATATTAAAAAAATGACATCTTGTATATAATAGATGTATTTAAACTGCAAACTAATTTTTCTGAAATAAAACTTTCTAGAACTATTTATATAGATTTTGCTATTTTAAAATTATCTAGATATTTTGTTTCATTTATTATACATGCACATTTGAAGACTGAAGAAATTTATTTTCAGAATTAAAATTTTTTTTCTTGCATGCATTTTTATTAATAGTTCAAGGTTATCAGTGTTTTTTCTGATAATATTTCTCCATGTACTTTCAAGCATTTTGGCCATCTTCAAGGAGTAATCTTGTTTTTAAAAACAAGACCAACATAGAATTAGCACCTTCATGAAATTTTTCAACCATCTGATAAATTCAAAGTCAAAATATGACATCACAACATATATGTTAAAAAAATTAAATACAAAATCTAACACTAAAGCTGTCACAATGATAGAGAAAGCAAACAGCCCATCCTATTGAGAACAACTTGTGATGTAACATGCAAGCAAGTGTCCTGACAGGAAGATGCATACCTGCTCCTCGTGGTCAAATAGAGAGTTTTAGGATGCTGGTTGGCTATTTCAGATAATTTCTATATATATTGAATGCGATGCATTGTTGCTGTTTCATTGTTGGCACTGGTGGTCAAATGAACATTCCTCCACCCATAGACCAGATTCTGTACTGCCACATGTTCCTGGTAATCAAAATAGATTGTTAGGAATCAACAGGGCTATGGACGCACATGCCTCTATCCAGAAATCTACTTATGCTGCAACACCATCATGTATGTCTCTAGTGATGCTTTGAGAGGATCACATTATCAGTTCTGCCTTTGTGTATGTGATGATCATGTGTGTGCTTTGGTATTTGTAGAGGGAACATTGAAAAGTATATCCAGAACATTGGTCAAGGCAAAAATTGCTGATTTAGCTGGATAAGCCCTTATTTACAATATACCCATGCTACTCAACATACTCAGCAAGATATTTCACAATTTCTCTGGTTAGCATGCTTGTTAGACTGAGCCCTATTGAACATGTATAGAACAATGCCTGGTCTGATCACCTGCAACTCTTGCTATATTGTGTGAACAGATGCAAGACTAATAGAATTATATATCACAGGGTGGTGATTATTTGTATGATAAGTACACAAGAGTACAGGCCTCTGTTAAAGCCCAGCACCTCTTATTTTAGAATCTATGAATGCATTGATCTGTATCTATGATCATTTTCTGTAATCCAGCAATATAACTTAACCATTTAATAATTTGAAATTCATATTCTGCATACTTCAGTTTTATTTTATATATTTTATATATGTGTATGTGTGATAAAAGGTAATTATAGCATGACAGCAAAGTGAAGCAGAAAGATTGTGTTGCATCTATTTTCCAAGTAGGAGAGCCTATGAACTTGCTGTAAATATCAACATTTGAAATTCTTGTTTTTGTCTTGGCTCCAACACTTGCACTGATTGGAAATATGCAAAGGTTTTAGCTATTAGGCAGTCTCCTCATTATGTATGATTGTAATGAGATTATTAAATCAAAAATATTTTTATTATATCTTTGCTTCTGAGAACATATTATAGGATTCAATTATAGAGAACATATAGGATTTAATTAGTAACACAGTAGGTTTTTCTGTTTTCTCTTCATTTCAGTTTTCATTTTCCCATTTCCATCTATAGCTTTTTTTATCTGTTACTTAAATAAGTGTTTCTTTTATACCTCATGTTAATTTCTAAATTTTAGTGAGTCTGTACAAGCAATGTTTTTAATTTAAATGAATTTGGCTACATTGTGTTGTGTAGTTTGTATATGTCTTATTGTAGACAAGGCTTGTTAACACTTATTTTGAAGAAAATGGTACTCTTTAGTTAAAATAATTAAGAGACAGTAATAAAATACTCTATTGATATGCCAAAAAAGAACATATTGAAAAGAGTTTGCAAAGTGTACTGTAAAATATGCGGACCTCATGATGAATATTCAAAATAGTAGTTTGATCATTGTAGGCATCCTAATTGCATGCTAAGTTAAAAAAAAAAAAAAGACTTTAAAAAATTTCTGTCTTGGAATTCTTGAGATTAAACTTTAGTTTGTTTTCTTTTAATCATTTTTGTGTAAACAAAGTAATGCTACTATCTTGCATTTGAATTGACTGGCATCAGATGTATTAGCAACATTTCTAGAACTTTTCACCTTTTGGTGGCTGACAGTGCATTGATTTTATTTCTGTTATTTTTGATTACTTAAGATTTTGTGAGAAATCTTTTGCTGCTCTTTTCTTGTCAAAAAAGGTAGCTTCCTTTCTTGATTATTCAAAAATGGGTAAAATTGATATTGCTGGTCTTAGGAAATGGAGTATTATTTTGTAGTAAAGTTTAAGACAGATTGTTTTGTTTGCAAATCATCATAATCATCAGCATCATCTGTGAACATATTTTTGTTTCCTTCCTTCCTTTTTTTTTGTTTCCTCCATCCTGAAGCTACACCATATTTTTGGGAAATATTGCAAATCAACCCCAATCTACTTTGAGTTGAGGGAAAAGAATTGGACACACACACACACACATATATATATATATATATATATATATATATATAATTTGTTATCTATGCAAGTAATGTATCATTAAGTGGATGGAATCAATCTTTGCATTTGAAACCCTATAAAATTTTGTTGATTTGGTTCTATTCTTATAACTAGTGCACTTGTCCAGAAGCAAAAAGGAAAAGAATGATACTTTGTGCATATCTATATAAAATGGCTAGTGGTCATTTTCTATGGATTCATTGCAATAGAAGCATTCTAAATGATTCAGGAAATTGGAGAGAAAGAGAAAAGAAAATGGTGGTGGGGTCTCCAAATGACCAGCATGAATTGTGTTTGTCCATTGTGGTTCTGTGCAGCATGTGATTTAAAGCCGTTGGCAAAGACAACCCGGTGCGTTTGGAAGACTGACACGTTTCCATTGCATTTCGTGTGCTTACAAACACTTGCAACTAAAGACTCCAGGGTGGTGAAAAACAAAGGTAATTTGGGGTTAGTAGAGAACAAGAAAGATGATAGTTGTAATGTTCTATGCACTTGTTATATATATTTGTCCATTGTTTTCTCCAAAGTTATTTTATTTGTACATGTTTTGAGATGTTCATGTTATGTTTGTTTAAATACCTTAGCACCAGAATAGAAGGTATATATAAGCACATATGAGTTATATATTTTTGTTTATATTCTCACACATAGAATTTATATAGAACTTAGTTGGATAAAGCAATAATAGATAACATTCTTAGAAAATAGAATAATCCTTTTACAAATACACACTATTGCTTGGTAGCCAATGATCTGTAAAATTTATATTCATGTATGCATGTTTGCTTCTTTTTTATTTATGTATACAATCACTATGCATTTTTCTGATTAGTCATTGATTTATAGTGAATGTAATTTGTCTATACTTTTCGTTATTGTTATCATTAGTTGTATGTGTATGAGTAGACTTTCACAAGTGCACATTTTGTCACCCATAAAACATGTCTCTTATAACAGAATCCAGAATTTGTTATGGTCTCGGAATTCTGATTAAACATAGCTATTTGTGTGTGCATTTAATCTATCGATCAGCACGTTTTATTGTCAGCTGTCCACTAAATTAGAAATTCAAAAATTATAGTTGTGATTGGCTATTAAAATTGTTTTCCTTTCTTTTATTACCCAACTTTTTTTTTCCGTATCTATATTCATTGGCATGCAGTTTTAAACAATTATAGACAAACTTGATCAAAGCTGAGGCCAGATAATGGAAGTGGCCTTTTCAAGTAGCTTACAAAACATTTTGTCTGTTCTGCTTGGCTGATTTATTGATTGGTGCCTGAAGCAGTAGTACCATTTTCTCTTCACTTGTTTATGAGCTTTGTTCATGCCTGCCAGCCAGCTTCATTGGCTTAAATGGGATTCTTGGCCACACCATGCATTGCTTCCGTGTCCAAATCTAACGACACTTGCTCTCATTTCACCTTTGCCTACTCTTTTACTGAGGCAGTATAGTTAACAGGGTGCTCTACAGTACTGTGGATATTATGTTTTAGAAGAGAAAACTTGCTTTTTAAATAGAAAAATCACTTATCAGTGTATGTTTGTTTGAACCCAATTTTATAGCATTGTCATATTGTTAGAAAAAAAATGACTCTCCAGTTTTTCTGTTTCTGCCATGTTACTTGTTTGGATAAAGTTTGAGTCTAAGTGAGCATATACAACTTGGAAGAAAATTTTTGTTCACACTGTCTGCTGAAGTCTGATCAATTCATGAACCTGCAGAATTTCATATCAAATAATAATTTTGCTGTTCTTTGGATGACATTTCTTCCACTCACTCTTATACATACAATGCCCAATGGAAAATACTCTGATGGAAAATATAAACCCCCACCCCCCAGTATTTATAGGAACAGTATTGTTGCTTAATAGAGGCTTGTCTTCATGATTTTAATGGCTGCCATGAACATAAACTATAATTATTTCACTTTTATTTTTTTTAGGTTTTGTGGTTACCTCATAAAAGATCTTAATGTTTCACCTCATTGAAAATGACTGCAAAGGATAATTTATTGCATTTAGTTTTAGTATTTATTTCATCATAGCATCAATAATCATATACCTTATATTTTGATGCCACCAGTCTCAATTTAGGTATTGCTTCCTCAGTAAAGAAAGACATACCCAGGAGAACTATAAGTTACTTGTGGAAATTGATTGCCCTTTGTCTGGATTTGATTATCAATGTCTTCATAAATTTATATTAAATCATTAAGCCCTTTTGGCTTCCAAATCAAATAAAATTTGAATCATTGCTTTAGAAATATGATTTTGCACTTGGGACATCTTAACTCAGACATAGCCTATATTTCTGTTATGTAGAATTCTCTCTTCTATGTAATTATGCAATTTGATGACTTGGATTGTGTAATAAGATATGAAATCCTCTTTCTTCTTTAAAGGAATGAAATTAACGAAGATGAAAGATATTTTAATTTTCAGTATTCTGATTTTATTTTCATAATGCATGCTAAAGAAATTTTCTATAATGAAAAATATCTTGTAATAGTGTTTGTAACTGCTAGTTCACTTCCTATTTATGAACAAAAACTTTCAGTTCCAACCTATATAAAATATTTTCAATTGTAAAGAGATTCATAATCAGTTTATTTGTAAATTTAGACCAAATGTTATTGATAGATATCAGTGTTAGTATCACTAAAACTTTTGTGCTGGTAGAAGTGAAACAATTTTTACACCAATTTATTTTCTATTTTCAATTTGAAAATACACTGGACTTGTTGGGTGTTTGTCTTTACCTGATATTCTGTTATCTATGAGAGAAAGTCTTTCTTTGGCCAGCTGTTGTCTAGACACAATACTCTTAGGATATGTGTAATGCATACTTGAACATTTTCTAAATTTCTCACTTAGGAAGGAAATTGTTGCCTTGAGTAGCTTGAAGGAGAAAGTGTTGTGTGTATGTCCATAAAATGTTTGTGTTGGGTTTTTGCATTTTCTTGTCTCCTTCATTTGCTGCTTATTGGAGAAAGTAAAAGAAGAAAAAGTAAAAAGTAATGGTTGGCAATTATTGTGAAGTAAATGAAGTAAAAAGTCTCCTGGCTTGTACCAATGTCTTGCAAATGTTTGTTTTTTTCAAGCATCTGCCATGCTTTGTGGAATTGTTGATGTTCTGCCTATCCTCAGCTTCCCTTTCTAATCTATTTGTTCTTTTACAATGACTTACTGTAATATTTCTCATTATGCTGTAGGCACCTAGGATCTTTCATCAGTATGCTTTTGAATTACATTCTAGTGAATTCTGTGTGCACTCATAACTTTTGTTAAGGTTTATGAATTTGGCATTTTTTTTAATCAGGAGATATCCATGTAATTTCTAATATCTAGAGGGAAAAAAACTCTTTAAAAAACTGTTTAGGCTTTATTATTTTTTGATAATATTGGCAACATTGGAAAGAGATTACTTTGAAGATGGAGAGCAACATTAGTTTATTTATAATCTCTTTATTGATTTCTTTTTCACATGATCAATCTTTAAACTTGTGGTGCACATACCATCAACATGCAAGATTTTCTTTTTTCTTTTTAAGGCCCACATTTTTATGGGTCACAGGGAAAGTTACTTTTTAAAGAAAGAAAAACTTTGTGCAATTCTGATGAACTGGAAGAGTTTATAAATTAAATTTCAAACATATAGTGAGGTGAATTTTAAATATCTATACTAATTAAAATGGTAACTTTGAACCTATGTAATGTTATGTATAGAACTATGTTATACTAAAATGAACAAATTGACTGTAAATTTTGAGAGTTTTACTGCAATTTTGACAAAAAGTATTGAATTATTTATAAATATACTATAATTGCAATTAAAAATGTGAATTTTTTATGTCTTAATACATGAGAATATTTCTTTCTTTTCTTGATAATTTATCAAGTCTTACATTGTATTAGGTGATTATGCAATTAGACAAACTAGATTTTGAACAAATAAAAGTTAAAGATCTCAAGGTTCATCTGTTTTTAAAATAATGTAGTTTTAACCAGTGAAAATGTTTTAACAAAGAAATATCTCTAGTTGAAGATATATATAGTGGGTTAACAAATTCATTTTGCTATTTTACCTTATATAGTATTAGTAGCCTTTTAAACAATTTCATTAAAAAGAGAGGATTGTTTTTGATTGTATTGTGACAGTTGTAACATTAAAATGAATTTTAATGACATACATTTTGGGGACAAATTGCAATGAAGCAAGAAACTGGGTATTTTACAAAAACATGTTATGTAGGACAAGTAACCATTATTCATTATACCAAAGGCTTCATCCAAAGAAAGTGATGCTGTGTATATTGTGGGATTGGAACAGTCCTTTACTATGAACTGATTCAGAAAAATCAAATAAGCATTGCTCTCCTTTGAACAAACTCATGGCAGTATTTCATAAAAAGTGTCTGGAATTAGTTAAGAGAAAAGGTATATACCAGCAGGATAATACTAGACCATATGTTTCTTTTGTGATCAGCTAAAAATTGTTTCAACTTGGCCTAGAAGTTTTCTATTGTCTACAATATTCACTATTGTACTTTCAGATTACCATTTACTCCATCTTTGGAAACTTCTCTTTAAAAAAAAAAAAAAAAAATTCAATTCCACAAAAATGTGCAAAAGGCATTTCAAACAAACTTTTTCTTAGACAAAAGTTCTTGGAGGATGAAATTTGCCAGAAAGCTAGATGATAGGATAAAATGTGACAAGAGGTGCTGAAAATTCTCAGCCTAGCCAAGAAGTGATTCCAAAAGAAATTCTGTTTTGTTATTTGCTCAAATTTTGGGAAGTGGGTTGTGCTGAAAACATTTCATTACCCTCTGATATATAAGTTCATTAATAATTAAACACAATAAATATTTACTTTTTCAATATAATCTTTGTCAATGTATTTAATTAAATGGGAAATATTAATCACATAGATCCAAATGGATACTTGCATGCTTTCAAGTTTGCATGTATTCTTAGATTTTTGTAATTTCTGATGTTCTTCTCCCTCTATTAGAATTTGATGAAAGGTTTGATTTCTATTTGTATCCACCATTTCATATTTGTGGATAAAAATTGCAGATAACAGTAAACATTTTATTAGATTAAATTTATTACATTAGAAGGTAATTATTCTGTAATATTTGATCAGGCTCCTATTTATACGCTAGTTTGCCAACGAGTTATCCTCCCATGTCAGTGTGTGAGGAGCAGAAGAAAAGGTCTGATCTGGTGCATTCACTTGGGATCAGATTTCTAAAGAAAAATGTTCTTCTCTTTCTACTCACTTTTTATTCTTGCATCCTTTTAAAGCTGCTCTTTTTTCTTTCACCTGCTTTTCCACTCCATGTGTCAACTTCAATTGAGATGTCAGCTTTAAGAAACAGAAAATAGCATCAGTCGTCTTGTTTTTGCAGCATCCTGTTGTCTCATTTGCATTTTGGTCATCTAAATGAAAATTCCAGTTACTATTTAAATGGAAATTGAGATGTAGCCAGTTGTTGGCTAGATGGTCAATTTGGATAAGGTGTTAATGTTGTCTAAAGAAAGAGGTTTTGGTATTTAGATTTATTGTTCCTTACATTGAACAGCTTCAGTATGGGGTCAGTTTCATCTATTAGAAATGTTCCTCTGGTTGCTATTCCCTTTCTTTCTCCTTTGCTGTACTCATGTTGATTGTATTATTGATGATGTCTTTTTGTTCATTTCACACAAAGCTGTTCATTTGTTGAATAAATAAATAAATGCAGGTGGGATTTGCACGATTCCTTCAACACTGCTGCTATCTGCTAGTATTGGACAAAACTAAATTTAAGCAACCCAAAGCCTGTATAAAGAATGCTTTCTTGTGTGCTCAAACTGAATTTCAGCAATGTTCTAGAGAATATAGTCTGAATAATATATAATGCTTGAGCACATACTCTTATCTTCAGGGATGTTTAGTATGCATTTACAATCTCTCACTCCTTATCAATCATTTTCTTCACGTGAAATATTCAAGTGGGCCTTCTATGATTCCACTATTCATACTTTCCAGTATATTAGTATTTCTGTATTCAATTTAACTAGATACATTTCTCTCCCTTTTTCAAATTGGCACTAGTATAATTTCTTCAGCTGTTTCTCTCTTAGGGTGTCTTAGGTGAAAACTAATGGGGGAAATTTTATTTTATTTTTTTTTTTTTTTATTTTTATTTTTTTTAGTGATTGAATAATTTTGTAAATAAAAATGAAAAATCAATAACTCATTGATAAGGCTTTTAATATATTCATGAGGAAAGTACTGGATAGATTTAAATAAGAAAAAATTGTGGCAATCTAATGTAGCTCTGAAAGTACCAAATGAATTTCATGTTTATACTTTTTTTTTTCCTCCTTCTTGTAGCTGGCTATTTGAGAACATAGTTTTCTGTCTGTATTTTGGCCAGAATTCAACATTAATGCATCATCTTTTTCCACTTACTGTAATTGTCATTTAAATCACTTTGCTATCACAGAACTGCAAAGAATTTTGGCAACTTTACTCTAGAAACGTCTTATTCTCATTTATATGAATTTATTCTTAGTATCTTCCCTGTAGCATTAAACAAAAAATTGTTTCAGACAAATTGCAACCTATTTAATTTTTAGTGAAATTGTTTTATTGTGTATTCCATGAAAATGAAATCAGTGTTGATTATATATTTTATTCATTTTTTTTCCTCTTATTTTTGTGTTGCTTAAATTCACTGCTGTTCCAAGTTCTGACAACTATAAGCAAATAGTTTTTATATCATGCTAAGCAGAGGAAGTATTGGTATCTCTTCATCTTGTCATTAATGCTAATCATAAAAAAGAAGAAAAATCCTTTTAAGAGCATCATGGTTTTTCTTAATTTCTCTTCAATTTTATTGCTGTGAAAAGTTATTTTTTATTGCAATTTTAACAATTCTGCTGAAAGTGACTGCATCAAGATTAACTTTAGTTCAAGCCTATTTTGTTGTGAGTGGAGAAGATGGTGATTACAGTGATTTGATGTGTTCAAGACTACATGAAATATGAATCAAAATCAGAGCTAAATAGATGTAGCTTGCCTCTGGTGGTGTCAATTCAAGTGAACAACTTCAAAAATTGCATTCCTAAATCTTTTAGACTTCTTTTGTATCAAACTGTTTATCAGTTGTTTTTTTAAGTAGTATATTATTGGTATTAAAACTTAGAGCTTTGTTTGAATCCAAATTAACTTTGGTGTTTACTTTTTTATTTATTTATTTTTAATAGGAAAATTTTATAAATTTAGATTGTCTTTTAAGTGTCTCCCTCCCCCATTTTTTTTTTTTTTTTCAATATATAATTTTAAATATAGATTTTTCAGTATTACTCTATTTGGTATTGTACACCAAGTAATTTTAAACCGCTCCCCTGTGATAAGTTGATAGGCAGTTTTTAAGCTGCTTCTGGCATTGCTGGCCTACAAAGCATAAAACTGATAAAACATGGTCCATTTCATCACAAATGGTGATTATATATATATATATATATATATATATATATATATTCTAGTAAAATATTTTCCATTAATATAGATTGATTAGGATATATTCATTGTGTGTATGTAGGGACCTGGATACAAGGGGATAAGATATGATCAAACACAAATTTGTGGTGATATTGATAACAAGGGAATCAATACAATGTATCACCAAGTGTATAATAAGTAGACAGCTATTCCACCATTGAAGTAGACTAACACAAAAGCTATTTGAATAGTGAACAATAATAGAGGTTATAATCATAAGTCCTGGAAAGCACTGATAAAATAGTTCTGTCTGTAGCCATTTCTCTAAATGTATACTTCTGCTGGTAGAATTGTTGACACTTCACAGGATCTTCAACAGATAATGCAAATGAAATGCAAATAAGTTTTTACCTTTTATTGCTTTTTGCAGTTCTGAATAGAAATCTCATATTTAGAGCTAGCTTACATATTAGCCCTGTCTAGCTGTAGGATTTGAGTTTATAAGAGCATCTCTTTTAGTTTCACATGTAAAATGGATTGAGTTGCCCTGGGTAAATCTTGTTATATTTCTTGTTGTTGGAAAAATACTGCCGGTGTCAGACATCATCTCTTTACAAGCTATACCAAAAGTTCATTGTGTTTATGTCTGCCTGTGCTAATCAGAGAAAGCTCTGCTTTTTTCTCCTTTTCATCCCCATACATGAATGCAGTGTCTTGTCAGATTTTTCATATATTGAAAAAGGATCAGCTGTGTGCTTAGTACATTACTTTCTGTACACATGAATATATAGTCATGCACCTTAAACTAACCCTAGCTAAGCCTAATCATTGGAAATCAACAATCCATGTTTGACCAAAATATTCATACTTGCTAATTTCTCTATTCAAATGCAGTGCAAAATGTCTTTGGCTCTATTTTAAGATTTATAAGCCAATCAGGTATTGCTGATATTGTAAGTATCCTTTCTTATAATTCCTTACCATAAAGATTGAATGATTAAATAGAAATTCTTGAGACTTGATATAAATCTGAATTTTAGGATTTAAAAAAAGGGGTAAAAAAAAAAAATATTCATTTTTCTTGAACTTAAAAAAAAATCAATACTTGCCTTAAAAATATATTATCACTTAAAAAAAAAAAAAAAAAAAAAAGAGTATGTGCAAAATATCTTTATATGTGTATTATGTGAAAGAAAAAATTAAAAGATCTTTCTTCTCCACTTGTCCATGGATTCTTGTAACCTGAAGCTATTGGCAATCTATTTCTATTCAAGAAGCCATTTCAGTGCTTATTCACATAGACATGTTATCAATTATCCTTCCTAATTATTTCTGGTAGATATAAACAAGTGGAATGTTACATCATTCTGTTTACCATGATACACAATTAGACAGTTTAGCCAGATGTCTATGCAAAGTTGAAGATACATTTTTTTTAATGTAAGATATTTTAATATTCTTTTTAATTTACTTTTTTTTTTTTTCTAAAATATCGTCCTAATTTATATGCAGTATAGATTAAAAGAAAAGCAAGTATCTCAAAGTTTCCTCTCATTTGTGATGCATAATTTGATAATTTCTATGATTATACTATCAACTGTAATGTTTAGATAAGTCTTTCATTATTTCTATATCTTTATTTTCATTAAATATCATTGGTATTTCT